>BSBM01000155.1:740000-1340000 GCA_027924585.1 Larix kaempferi | reverse complement strand
ACCTATACAGCTTGAACAAACCTTGTGAACTAGCATGTACATTGTTAAATTGTACATCAGTACGAAGTTGGAAAGTTCTCAAAGTTGCACTCTTGCATTGCTAAAATGTGTATTTTCTTGTTCTTTTTTGCAGGTTTACAGGGTTTCTGACATGAAGTTAGTAGGAGTTCTTCCAAGTACAGAAGATGAGGTTAATGTAGCATGCTTCCACCCTTTAGTTGGAGGTGGTCTTGCTTATGGAACTAAGGTGAAAATGCAGATAGAAGAACAACATTTGTTTACTTTGAAAGTTAAACATGATTTAGATCTCCGACATAATCTCATTTGTTTAATTACATCAGACATAATTTATATAGAACTGTTTACCTTCATGCAGGAAGGCAAGCTAAGAATTATCAACATAAATTCACTCCATGCTGAAATTGGCACCCATTTTGAAGAAAATGTCTTTGAGGTGGGGTAACCTGGAAGCAATTATTGGCTTCTGTTCTTGTGAAAAATCAAAAATCATATAAGTTCTTTGGAAAACAGAATCGAGCTCAACTGTCCGTTTGATGAAGTGTCTGCTGCTCAAGCAGAGCTCTCTTCATTTTTTACTGGTTTTATTACTGAAGTCATATGAGCCCTGCCTTTGAATATGTTTTGAAATGCTGCAAGAAAGTTGGAATGTTATGGGGTGTGCTTATCATGCTGTTGCTTTTATTTTGCTACAGTTTGGAAATTCAATTATATCTTTGGCCAGCCCTCCACTTTTCATTTCTTATTGCACATGTTCTAGCATTACAATTGTATAAAAAAAAGAAAAGTCTATGATACACTTGTACATTGCCTGCTAAACTATATACAACACTCCTGTGGACATTCTTCGTTAGTTAGCTGATGAATGAATTTGGGAGAATATCTAGATTATTTCAAGATGTTTTAGGGATATTACTGGAATTTTCAGTATACAATAAAGATGAGAGATGGTTACACACACACAGACACAAAGTAAATTGTTGCAATGGGGTTGTTCCCCTTTTATTTACCATTGAGATAGTAGTTCACCTGACGTAAAAAACAAGGAATGAGAAGATCATGAATTATCAAGAAAGGAGATGGCAGAAAAATTCCAGAGCCGAATCAATACTGTATTCACAAATAAAATACATTCCTAATACAGTGTTCAATAACCACCTTTAATCGTCCATGTAACTAATCATGAATAATTGTAACACCTTGTTTTTGACCCCGGTATGTAAAGATGTAATTATGTATATTTTGATGAAATGGCTAGAAGCTAGACATGAATGGTCTAGTGTGACCAAGATGATGTAAATATGTACATTTTATGAATAATATAAAAACTATGACTACTGCAGATTAAGAAGGACCAAGATGAGATGGGGGGCTATGATTCCACAAGAGGGAAAAGTGAAAAGAGGGTTAAAGGGGGAGATGACCCTAATGACTTAACCTTATAAATCCCTCTTTATTAAAGCACCTTAGCCATAACCTTGAGTTAATTATCCTAAGCTTGGGATTAGAAGGGAATAAGTGAACTTCCCATGCATGCCACTTGGCGAGTTCTTAACATCCAAACAGATTATTGAGAGTTAGTTCATTCAAGGGGGGATCTTATCATCGAGACATCATTATTCTGCAATCATGGAAACCATCACCAGTACCATAGCTTGGAGCCATCACGTGTGACATAGCCCGGAGTTGTACTTGAGAACAAGAGGGAAAATTACAGTCGAGTTCCCTGGAGTCTCGATACGGAGAGTCCTTGGCTGACCTATGCTAGAGTCCAGGAAGGGAATTGGGGAAAATAACATGAGGAACTGTTAACTCAGAGAAGGGAACTTGAGGGATTGTTAACTTAGAGCAGGGAACCCCATTCCTTGGGTCGTGCAGGTTGATGGGGGAGGAGTGTTAGTGATTTGAGATAACTGTAGAGTGGGAGTTCGACACCTTGTAGATTGATATCCCTAGCTTGGGTGTGGCCTCTTTTATAGAGAAATGGTATAACAGATTGCCTACGGCTATGAGGAACGCCCTCATTCTATAGTTTGTTGGAGGATTTAAACTAAATTTCTATTCGTGTATGGATTACCATGCATTTAAGTTCTGTTATACATATTGTTTAATTCACTATTATCTGATTATGTGAATGCATGGAATTTTTGGTATTGTATGAATGCATTCATGTAAGAATTGCTTGTACAATTTTATATTTGCATATGTTTATTTTGGGCCACTAGTTATATTTAATTCCGTTGTAAAATTAATAAATAATCTATGGAAAACGAAATTGAGTAACAGAGGCGTTTGGCAAGTTATTGAGTAACACATGGCCCCAAAGGTTTTGTGAGGTCATAGGGTATGTGACAGATTGGTATTAGAGCCCAATGTTGCAGCATTGGCACTGCATGGGTTGTATTTGATTTCTACATGCATAATTAGATGTTGCACTCGAAGTGTTTGAAGAAATGTGAGAAAAATTTGGGAAAAATCTATATGAAGACCAAAAACATTTAGTTGAGTGCCTAAATAACTAGAGGAACTACAATGGAGATGATTGGGATGGATATGGATTCATATCTGAAGTAAATTTCAGGAGTTTTAGTAGGTCTTGTGTAATTTTGGAGAAAAGTTACAGTTTACCAACAAAACTGTTTGACAAAATGCCCCTATGAAATTGTGGTTTGAAATGCCCAGAAGTTATTATCAGAACTAGCATGAGACCTAGTGATAAATCTGTAATGGAAGAGTTTAAGTAGTAGAATTTTTGGGTAGAGCTTGAACCATGGTCAAATTTATCACAATTCTGTTAATAGTTGAAAATTACCAGTTTTGTTAATGGACTAAAATTGCTAGTCATGTTAGTTGAAAAGGAAAGGCCAGATGTAATTTCCTATTGGCTAAGTGTGAAGATTTGGGTAGGCACTTGTTGACAGATATATGCCAAATGTAACTTTATTTAAGGCACATTATTATAAAATTCGAAAATTAAGTGTTTATGAAAACTTTGAAAATTACAGGGGATTTTTACGTGGGCCCCACTAGTGCCATCTGGTTGGAGGTGTGACGTGGATGAACCATGTGGATAGGGAGGTATTACATGGAACTTCCACTTTGGACGAGATGCATAGGTGGCATCGTTGGATTGTTTGAGTTGGAGGTATGGAGGATCCCTCTTGTGATTGGTGATTAGAGCTTAATGGGCGTGACTCGATCTCGTGATTCAATTTTAGTTGGAAAAGCATGAGAATCTGTAGATTTCAGTGGTATATGCGACGAAATCTTTGGCTTCATGTTGAGTTTTGGATTCTTCGACGAATCTCTAAGTATCCAACTTGGTGGCGGAGAAAGAACCCCAACGCAAATGGTTGAGATTGTTTCGTGCAAGTTTCCATTGCACGATGTTGACTGTTCATGTGTGAAGAGGTAATCATGCCTTATCCCAAGGTACATTCGTGCAAGCGATTGAGATTAAATCATGTAACTTTGATTGCTAGATCGTGACCATTTGCGCGTGGTGAAGTGGTCGGAGGTTAACAAGGTACCTCTTGCACGAATGATTGAGATTTAATCTGGGCCCACTAGGGGAACAAATTTAGACCATTCACGGGGAGGATTTTTCGCACATGTGAAGGCCTCGAAAAAGGAGAAATCCAATGGCGAGAAACTGTTTATTGGTTGTGGAAAATTGCTTATCACTGACCGGAAACCACTTATTGTTAACCAAAAACCTTTTACGGTAAAGGAAATGTTTGGTGAAAAGGATTGTGAATCAAATCTCATTGTCGAAAAAAGGGCGACTAAGAAAATAAGCAGTGGTTTCCACACTCGATTTTCAGGCACCGAAAAATGAAAAACATTTGTTGCAAGGGGGCAACCCCCCATGACCCCCATCGTCCTCCTAGAGACCTCGAAGACTTATAATTTTCCTTGTGGTGATAACACTACTGAAGAAAATGGAAATGTGACATTGTGTTATCGGTTCAAAAATAAGTGTGTTATAGACATTACTAAAAATTCCAAGTCTGGAGAAAAAAAAGGTTAAAAGTTGGCAATTTCGGAATCTAATAGAAGTTGGATGGTGCATTAGACCAAAATATAAAAGTGTATGAGTACTTAAAATCATATGGGCTACAACGTCGATACAAAAGTTTTTCTAATTCTTTACCAATTTTCTTCTGCAAGTATTAGAAGTTGGTCCTCCAGAATAAGTGCAACTACATAAACAATGTAAAAGTGGGTAAAATAATTGATTTTGGAGAGATGTAACTTTAGGCTTTGAGTTCAGAAATGGCAATGGGAGCAGTGATTGGAAAGAGTATTAGTGGGAGAATAAACACAGTGAATCTGATTACGAATCAATGCTTCGTCTCTTTCCAATTTTTTTACAAAAAATGATACATGTAGCCTAATTTGATTTAATGTCCCCATTTTTTGGATTATTTTGTTATGCGGTTGGAGATGACTTCCGAGACTTGTGTCAGCTAGGTCAGAGGAGTGTGATTATGTTACCTATGAGTTCAGAGGGTTTAGAGGATTTTTATGGGGCCGAACCTAGTCCATTTACCATTATTCATTATCATGATCACTTACGCACAATTTGTTCTTGGTTCCATTGCATTCCGACGATTCTCGTAAATTAGGTGGATGATTGGGCATGATTTAATTCACTCAGGGTATCATCTCATTATTCATTATCATGATCACTTACGCACAATTTGTTCTTGGTTCCATTGCATTCCGACGATTCTCGTAAATTAGGTGGATGATTGGGCATGATTTAATTCACTCAGGGTATCATCTCAATCAAATTATCCGAGGGAAACCTTGGTGCAATAGCTCATTGGAACCATGATGAAGATTTTTAAATGTTGAGAGAGGATGAAAAGCGATTTCCTAGTGCCTGAAAACGTTTTAAAATGTAATAAATCATTTTTTTGAGTAAAGCAAGCTTACTAAATTAATAAAGTGACAATGACTTTATAAAGTCACTTTAATTAATTAATTGAGTGGGAAAAATGTAAAAGTGGCCTAAAAAGCTAAATGAGCATAAACAGGCAAATCAACCCCTTTCTCATTTATTCAGGTTATTTCATTTTCAAAAAGTTTTGGGAGAGCTTTGAGCTTCACTCTTTTGGACGAAACTCTAAGGGAGAAAAATAGTTTCAGTGGTGAAACCATCCACCCTAACTATCTTATGAGGAGAGATCATTCAGATTTCTCATACTGTTTTATTCTCGTGGTAGAGATTCACGTTTGTTTGCAGATATGAGGAAATGCGCTGAGTATCAAGCTAAAAAGAGGTCACACTCGTCGAAAACTCTACTGTGACGGTTGCTTGCTTCATCTCTATTGGGAAAGGTGTTGTATTCCCTCCCTTCAACACTCCACAAGAGAAGGGTGCACTCGGTGACAAATGGAGGAGGGCGCACTGAGTTAAATATGTTGCAAGTGGTGAAGGGCACTGCATGTGGGAATGATAAAGTGCTGGAAGTGCGAGATTGTTATGGTTTGCTGGTGATGTTTGGATTCTTACTCTTGCAAAGACCCCCATTAATCTCCAACAAGAAGGAAGTTGCTATAACCAAGGAAGAAGACTGCGAACACTAGTTCCATCTACAAGAAATTCGTGGGAAGCTAAAGTCCCTCTCCCTTTTCTCTCTGTTGTTACATGTTGCCTTTTGGGGATCGAGGAAAGGTGTACTAAGTGTTGTAGATATCTCTATTAGTTAAGAAAAAGCTGCCAGCCAAGCATAACAACCAAATTGTGGCCTTTGGGAAGCATCTCCATAATCAACATAGGTCTAATATACTGCTTTCTTCTACAAGTCAAACTGGTATTTAACATCATATCTTTGTTATGTGTAAATAATAACACACTGTGACCTCATTTGATGCTTGTAAACCCCTTGATATGCTATTGTAATAATTAGTCTTGTCTGCTATAGTAATCTACTGAATTTTGGGTTGATTTTAAGAGGTTTAATATATTGGTATTTTGAATATAATATGTGGGTGATTCTATGCCATGATTGAGTTTCTACATATTATTAGATTCCAACTCTATTAAACCCATAACTCAAAACCTTCAAACAAAGGAAAACTATAGGAAATAACAGTGTGTTAACTATTTGACGAAAGTCATCTCTAGTAACCATCAACAGTTAGTCATAAAATTCAGTTGGAGTTAAGCTGGGTTGTTAAGAGGGTGTATAGTGAGTGCTTGCCGAACTTAGGAAATCAGAGATTTACATAGTCAGCCAAAATTTTAGCGCGAGTTTGACCAATGGTCATTACAGTGGTGTCAACGAAGTGCATCTTGCCATCCTGAGGGGAAGTCATTGAAAAAGGCATTTTCAGATTGTTTCCGTTGAGTGACAAGCACTATACGTATAAATTTCAGTAGTGGTGACTTGGTAGCAAGGTTTGCTTTTAGTGGCTTAACAAAGATGAAGACAAATCAAGAACACTTTGCAGAACTATCACATGCTTCTCAAGAATATCGTAAGAATCTGACCACATTGTTAGAGCACCCTAAGTGGTTGGAGCCTTACTTGCCAGTCAGGAAGAAGGAAGAGAGGTTCAAATATGAAATGGTTGGTGACATGGATGCCTGATCACTTCACGAGGAAAGTATGACAAAACCCCAAGATGACTTCTTGGAAGTGCATGCACCTGTTCATGTTGAGGATTTGTGCAATGAAGTTGATAGCACAACCGAGGACGGGGATGACCATAAAAAGCATGACTATGATTACAAATAAGAAAATTTGGATGAAGTTGATAGTTCCCATGAGTCTCATCATTTGATAGGGTTATTGAAGATAAGCGAAGACTAGATTATGGCATCCATGAAGCATTTGGATGATACACATACATTGGTGACAAATTGTTGTTGGAGAGCTCCAGGGACATGACAGTTTTGAAGGAGAACCTTCCCTTGCATATTTTCAAGCATTTAGAGAAGCAATGGTAGTAATGAAAACTAACTACCTCCAATTGCTTTCCGATAGAGATAATATTCTCATGCTTGATGAGATGTACCATGGTGCGCTACGAGGGAAAGAAGAGGAAATAGACATGCTTACTCATGAGTTTGAGATAAGCTAGGATTCCTTGAAGAGCACACAAAAGGCCCTTCAAGAATCAAAGATGCATATTGAGCAGCTTCGTGTGGAGTTGAGTTGGTTACATTCTTCATCTTGCACAACAAACAATCAGTTGTACATGGAAGCCTTGATGTAGGAGGATGTTGGCTGCACTTATGATTTGATGGAGGAACCTCGTGAGACGATTGAGCATAAGGGGCATTCAGACTTGCTGGCATTGGCGAAGAAATATGACCTCGGTGCTTTTAATTTTGCACGTATTTTGTATTATAGGGATCATGAGCTGCCTCTTTTGGAGAGCCCATTGAAGGCTTAATTTAGAGCCATACATGACATAATTGAGCATATACCTTGTGGACCAACCAACAAGGAAGCATGTGCATCCATGGATTGTGGGGACAGGTATATTACAAATGAGGACTCATCCATATTGGGTCAGGTTAAGTTGATATTAGTGGAGTGATTGGTTCAGTGGTACATACAGGATATATGATGATACAAGAGGGTACAATAGTGTGCAGTGGTGTGCAATGGTATGCAAAGTTGTACAGTGGCACACAGTGGTATACATTGGAGCTTAGGGGAGAGTCATACTCTCATTTGATAGTGCAGGTAGATTCTAGAGGAGAGTGATCCACCCTTTTGCAACAGTGCGTGGACTCTATAGATCGTATTCTCAGCAACAATAGTGCTCGTGATGATGGAGAGAGTATTGTTGACCACCTGTGTGAGGAGATACCTTTTGATGTATGCGATGGAATGGGAGTAGTGTGGAGTCTAGGTGACTATTCTGATAGTTCATGGGTGCATGGGGATGAGTTACATGGAGCAATATATTCCTCGATGTTTGATCTTCAATTGGAACATCGCCAGGTCAGGGTTAGTGAGCATAATACTCATAGGACTGCTCTTAGGTATCACTATGGGTTCTTGGTCATGCCTGTGGGGTTGACCAACACATTTGCCACTTTCTAGTTTTGCATACAATTGCAAGGCTTCTATTGCTATCCTTTGATTCTCTCATTATATACAGTAGGACATGGGAGGATTCTTTGAGACAGTTGGATGAGACATGGGGCATTATGGACATGACAAAGAATTGTTATTTAGGGCATGTGGTCAGTGCACAGGACGACAAACATAGATTGGTGGATGGCATCACCTACTATAGAGGTAGGAGATTTCTCTGTGCAGTTTAGCAGGAAGTAGATAACTTAGTAGGCACAAGGTTGATTCATAGTACATTGTTTCCACTAGCTTGTTGCACAGAGAAATAAGAGATGAGACTTGGTTGGATTCCAATAGTTATCAGTGGGGCACAACAATAGTCAGTAGGAATTGGAAGTGGTGGACTTCAAATTTGGCTATGGGATCCAGGGATTTATCTGGTTGGTAGATTACTTCACTTTTTGTTGGATAGGGTTGTGACAATGATCGGTCTACTTCATTTTTGGTTCATCATGAGGGGAATTGCCGAGACTTGTTCAATATGACGAGACATGTTTTCTCTTTTGTCACCCAAGATCGAGTCTAGTTGTGGATTGGTAGACTTTGACTTCAATGAGATGCCTTGGAGGATATGATTCATGTTCGCGGGTTCATCCTTGTAGGTATTTCAGTGTGGGGTTCCAGGAGAGGAGGATACAATATAGGCACGATGGCTAGACAGTTATGATCAGAGTGGCGTAGTGTCAACATGGCAGTTCCATTCAGAGATTAGCATGGGACCCTAGGATTACAAGGATTGGCTGTTCGACGACTAAGAGAGTTGGGTGGAACTTTACTGGGGATAATCGCTTAGATTTTCCACTGGGATTCCATTTTGAGGAGAGCATTTCACTTCTCAGTGATTTGCTGGGATTTTGTAGCATCTCACAATGGTGGCAGCATTTTTCAGCTGGAAGAGGTCATGATTGGCTTATGGGCGCTAAGATATTTTTTCTGTGAGAATTGGGTTTTACTTTCAGGATTTCACTCTTGGGGTGCATGGGATTGGTTCCCTAGTAGAGCAATTCTCTGAGGGGTTGACTAAGTTTTTGTAGTATCGAGTTGCTCTACTTATCCACAGTATTTAGGAGGCCTCTTATGTTAGTACCTTTCCGGTCAGTGAGTTGAGCGGAGGATGCTTTACGTCTTCCAAGTTGGTTTGGGATCCTGGTATCATTTTTAGTTTCACTTTTGTTCAGTTTGTGAAGAATGAGGTTATGATGGCATTGCTTGAGGACAAACAATCTTTGGGAAGGGAGGATTGTAATGTCCCCATTTTTTCGATTCCCCTATTCTGCAGTTGGAGATGACTTCAGGGGCTTGTGTTAGCCAGGTCATAGGAGTGAGATTATGTTACCAGTGAGTTCGAACGGTTCAGAGGAATTTAATGGGGCCCAACCTAGTCCGTTTACCATTATTCATCATCAAGATCACTTATGCACAATTCGTTCTTGGTTCCATTGCATTCTATGATTCCCGTAAATTGGGAGGATTATTGGGCATTATTTAATTAAGTTCACTAAGGGTGTCATCTTGATCATATTATCTGAGGGAACACCTTGTTGCAATAGCTCATTGGAACCGGGATGAAGAGTTTTAAATGTTGGGAGGACGAAAAGTGACTTCCAATGCTTGAAAACATTTTAAAATGAAATAAATCACTTTTTTGAGCAAAACATGATTAATAAATTAAAAAAGTGACAATGAATTTATAAAGTCACTTTAATTAATTAATTAAATGAGAATAAGGTAAAAGTGGCCCAAAAAGGTAAACTGAGCTTAAAAGGGCAATTCGATCCCTCTCTCATTCATTCATGTTATCTCATTTTTGAAAATATTTGGGGGAGATTTGAACTTCACTCTCTTGGACGAAACCATAATGGAGAAAAATAGTTTCGATGGTGAAACCATCCACCCTAGATATCTCATGAGAATAGATCATTCAGATTTATCATAGTGTTTTATTGCCGTGGTCGAGATTCAAATTTGTTTGCATATCTGAGGAAAAGTGTTGAGTATCAATCTAAGAAGATGACGCACTTGTGGAAAACTCTATTGTGACGGCTACTTGCTTCATCTTTGTTGGGAAAGGGGGCACATTCTCTCCCTTCAACACTCGACAATAGAAGGGCACACTTGGTGGCACATAGAGGAGGGCACACCAAGTTAAATATGTTGCCAGTGGTGAAGGGTGTTTCCTATGGGAAGGATAAAGTGCTGAAAGTGTAAGATTGTTATGGGTTGCTGATGATGTTTGGATTCTTACTCTTTCAAATACCTCCATTCATCTCCACTAAGAAGGAAGTCACTACAACCAAGGAATAATATTGAGAACACTAGTTACATCTACAGGATATTCATGGGAAGCTGAAGTCCCTCTCCCTTTTCTCTTTGTTGTTACATGTTGTTGCCTTTCAGGGATTGAGGAAAGGTGTATTGAATGCTGTAGATATCTTTGTTAGTCAAGAAAAAGCTGTCAGCCAAGCAGAACAACCCATGGCCTTTGGGAAGCATCTCCAGAATCAACATAGGTATGCTATACTGCTTATTTCTACAGGTCAGACTAGTATTTAACATCGTATCTTTGTTATGTGGAAAGAAGAGCACATTGTGACCTCATTTGATGCTCGTAAACCCCTTGATATGCTGTTGCAATAATTAATCTTGTCTGCTGTAGTAATCTACTGAGTTCTGGGCCAATTTTAAGAGGTTTAATATATTGGTATTTTGAATATATTATGTGGGTCATTCTCTTCCATGATTGAGTTTCTACAAATCGTTAGCTTCCAACTCTATTAAACCCATAGCTCAAAACTTTCAAACAAAAGAAAACTACAGGAAGCAATAGTGTGTTAACAACTGTTCGACGAAAGTCACCTTCCAGTCAACACCAACAATCCGTATTGAAAATAAGTTGGAGTTAAGCTGGGTTGTTAAGAGGGTGTGTAGTGAGTGCTTGATGAACTTAGGACATCATATATTTACACAGTCAACCAAAATTTTAGATTGAGTTTGACTAAGGGTCATTACATTTGAAAAAAACTATCAAATGGGTATTTTCCATAATTTTTTTGTTTACATAAAAACAAAGATGGAAGGAAGGGAGCCTCCATACAATATGGAAGGAGAAGCCAGAGGGAAGAATATCAACGTGGGAAATGAAGAGACATAATCTAATGGGAATAATGTTGATGTTTGTGGCTTAGTGACGTATCCTCACTAACTAAGTCATCCCAGAAAGAAAACAAATAAATAATTTTATATTGCAAAAAGACAAGTCGATCCCAGTAGTTGAATAAGTCGACAAAATATTAGTATAAATAAAGTTGAAGCCACATTCATTTTTCTATCAAGCAAGTTCGCTCAAGCTCAAGGAGGATTTCACTTGAGTAAGGAGAAGACCGTTTCTAGGGTTTCTATCTTTGATTTTATTTTTCTATGTGATCTCTTGTACTAGATCATTCTTATATCTAGTTGTACTCTTGTATCTTTAATTGAATCTCTGAATAAGAAAGGTTGGTTGGGTTTTTCCCGAGTTTGGGTTTTCCCAGGATAAATTCTTTGCGTTCTTGTGTTCATGGTTGTTCTTTTAGTGATCCTATTTTGTTTCCACTATAATAATGAAAGTTATATTGCTATATTAAAATCCAACATGGTATCAGAGCAGTGCTGAATAGATTCCATTGGCGGAAACTAGGCCACCTAGGTTTGGACCCTTCTCTCCATTGATTTTCTTGAAAAGAGTTCTTGGGAAACTTGCCCTAGGAGGGCGCATCCTTCTGTGGAGGAAAATTCCAGATTGGTGAAGTTTCAGTTTTGACCTAAATTTTACAGAAATTGCCGAAATTAGGGTTTCAGTTTGTGAGTTGTTCTATCCACAGATCCAGAAGAAAGGAGGGATACTCAACTTGCCCTAGGAGGGAGTATCCATCTGTGGAATCAAATTTTCCAAATTCCAAATTTCATTTTTGACCTAGCTCCTGCTAGGGTTTCTGCAACAAATTTCAGATCGCAGTTTTCAGCCTTCAGTCAAGATGTCCAACATCAAGGTCAAAGATAGACTTGATGGGGCTTCCAACTTCATCTCATGGAAGTCCAGGGTACTTATTGTCTTAGAAGAAAGTGACCTTCTAAACTTTGTTAAAGGAGCAACAGAACTAGAAGAAGAAGCAGGAAAGGCTCAATGGAAGAAAAGTGATGTCAAGACAAGAATGATTCTAATAGATTCGATCAAGGATCATTTGATCCCTCAAATCTCTCAAAAGAAGACACCTAAATCCATGTTTGATACCTTGAAGAAGTTATTTGAGAATACAAATATCAATAGGGCTCTTGTCTTGAGACAACAACTCTCAAATGTGAAGATGACCGGATCATATTCTATTGAATCTTACTTCATGAAGATTTCATAAATCAAGGATCAATTAGGCACCATTGGAGAAATAATTGCAGATAGAGAACTTGTCATGATGACTCTAAATGGTCTCCCTCATTCTTGAGAACCATTCATTCAAAGTGAGTGGAAGATCTGATCTACCCAAATTCAATTGTTTGTGGGAAGATTGTACACAAGAAGAAACTAGACTTGTAGCTAGAGGCAAGTTGCATGTGTTAAAATAATGTAACTGTAGAAGATATTCTATTTATATTATTGTATTCCTCCTCCGAGAGATGATGGTCATGTAATTAATAATGTAAAGGTCATTGAAATAATCAATGTAAACCCTAGGACATGTGTCGGCTTAGAAAAGCCCCTAAAAGATTATTATATTATGTAATTGACCAGTCAAGTAGACAAGTCGTCCCTGTTGGGGAATTAGTCATCTCAACGGAAGAATATAAATAGAAGTGCTCTCTCTCATTTGTATTCACTCATTCACTCAAGCAAGTTCGCATAGGTGAAGAATAGAGGTGCGCACAAGTGGAGGAGTAGCTGTTTTGTCTTGGGGATATTTTGTACTTTGTGATTTCTATATTGAGGAAGGCTTTGCTGGGTTTTCTACCCCAAGAAGGTTTCCCAGGATAAATTTTGTCTCTTGTCTTTTATGCTGTGCTTGTTTATCTTTTAGTAATTGTTTATATGCTATATGCTGCTCAAGTAAAAACTAACAGCATGGCCTTCAACATGAGGAAAGCCAAGCACTTATAGCTCATGCTAAGAAATGAAAGACGAGCTTTGGTAGAAAAGACAAAGGTGAAAGATCAAGTCCAGTTCCAGAGCAAAAGAAGAAGAAGGATCTTTCACACATTCAATGTTACAACTGCAAAAAGTATGGCCACTATGCAAAACAATGTACCTCAAAGAAGAGAAATCACCATCCCTCAATTGCTGATGTTGATGAAGATTCTCCACAGAAGAAGTCAAGGAATGTAGAAGATGATCTTGAGGAGAGTGTATAAGATCTTCGAAAGGAGTACTTCTTTTAGTACACTCTATAAGTGCACCAATGATTGCAGTATACGGATGATGTGACTGTCACTGGTGATGTATGAAGATCTAGGCTGTAGAAAGAAAATGAGGATCTAGGGAATCCCTTGATTTCTGCAAAGAGGCAGAATAAAGAGGGAGCCAACCCCAAAATTAAAATACAAGTATTTGTACTATCATTTGATTTATTCCTTAAAGATTTGAATGCTTGATTTAAAGGATAATGTTCATAACCGTTATATGTAGATATGTGATACAATTTTCTTTTATGCATTGACGAGTAGTAGGCTCGTGTAGTGCATGTTATAGTGCTGTACAACATCCCATGAGCCCTTGATGGAGCTAGTCTAGGATGGAACCTCTTTGCTAACATACTGAGAGCAGTGCACGCTCTCGAGAGTGTGTTCTGGTGATGGATGGAAGGCATTTGGATAGTTACCAAGTGTGTTTGGGATATGGATGGTGTTGTGCCGAAGCACTGATTAAGATACTTAAATAATTGGGTGAACCATTGTCATTGCATTGAATTTTCAACATGATTTGATTGAATTTCATGACTATGCAATGTTGGTAACTAATTGACTGAACTTGACTTATAGGAAATATCATGTACTATGACTACAAGAGACTTGTTCTGAAGAACAAGTGATAACTGTTCAACAAGAGGACAAGTGATGGATGTGAAGATCACATTGATACTCAATATTTGAGAGGGAGGATGATGCTCAGATGCAAAGGGAGCAGGGCGCTCAAAGACTGATGTTTGCAGCATCAGGAGGACATTCCCCCAGTATTAGCCATTTGACTTGGCTAAGGGGTGAATGGCTCAGGGACATAGTTGTATCTTCTCCCGGACACCCTGTGACGTGGTGGGAAGATTGGTCCTTGCATGATGAATAGTGTTGTGGCATCAGACATTCCCTCGAAGTAGGACAATGTTTTTTTCTGGACATCCTATGATGGGTGGGAAGATTAGTCCTCAGTTGTACACACTATCATCCTAGAGGTTGAGCAATAAGCATTTCCCAGTGTTGGCCATGAGACTTGGCTAGGGGTGGATCAAGTGTGGACCTAGTACATTCAGTCCTATGTGAATCCATAACCTTCTGGTCCAAAGGATCTCATATGGATATTGATGGTTGGAAGTAGGAGGCTCCAATGAATGTTGGTATCTCTCTACTACAAATATTCATCGTTCCAATGATCAAGAGGAATTGCAGTTAGTAGCAGTTGATGAGTTCTATGAAGTTCCTTAGTTACATCAACATGTTACCTAATATGTGGGGACCACATGAAGAGCAGTTGGCTTCCAGTTGGAATCATGGCAGACTCTAGAAGTGGTTAGAGCATTACTTGTGTCCAGAATGCTCTAGGATGCGAACTACTCAGTTGACCTCTAAGGAGGTGCAGTATACATATGTTCAGTTAGAGTAGTGGCCCAATATTCAACATGTGCGGGTGGCACATTGCTGATATTGATTCCTTAATCATGATGGTATTCCCCACCGAGATAGAGAGAGAGTTAGTGACATATACAAAGGGAGTTAGCCTTCGAGTTCGAGATGAAGGATCTTGACTTGATACATTATTACTTGGGATTAGAGGTGTGGCAGAGACATGATGAGATATTCCCGAGTCAAGGGATGTATGCTATTGATGTCCTGAGAAAATTTGGGATGATGGACTATAATTTCATGGATACACCTATGATGAAGTTAAATGACTCAACTTTCGAGTCAGAGTTGGTAGATCCTACCATGAAAAGACAATTGATCAGGTCATTGATGTATCTGGATAACAAACAGCCTGATATTTGCATTACACTCTCGTAAGAAGTTGTGCAAAGCCAATGTTCAAGATGCATCCATGATGACACCTCGTATAGGTTGATGGACTAGACAGTGAGCAACTTTAGAGGGAGAGTATGATGCAGAGTTGTAGAAGAAGTATGCAACACAGTTCCAGAGGAAGTCTAGAGTGATATCCAATGACATAGATGTTAGATTTTCTACTTTTAATCAATATTATCTAGGATCTTAACTGAAAGAATAACATGCATAGCATAACACAATAAACCCCAAAACAAAGATGGTCTTCTGAAGCTCCGCTCTCTTTCTCCTATGCAAACTTGTCCTCTCTCTCTCTCTCACTATACGAACTTTAGTGAGTGAGTGAGTGTTCAAATGAGAGAGCTAAGCTCTCTATTTATACTTTACTTTCACTTGACCTTTTCACTTTCTAGGTCGGCCCCAACTATACCTGACTGGGCTGACTTCTCTAGGGGACTCAATAACCATAATCTAACTGACTCTAGGGGGTTCTATTGCCCCAACTTACAAAGGAGGATTTACCTCAATGAATTTACATGACCAAATGTAATAATGACATCCCCGACCGGAGGAATAAACATATCCGTTGGAGGTACACATAAAATACAATAATAATGACAATATAAAATAAAAGTGAATATCTTCCGAAGTTACAATTACATTAACACTCCCTCTTAACTAGGAAGGTATTCTTTTTCCACAATCATCAACACATCTGGACACAAGTCTTCACCGCTGGATCATCTTCAATGCTGGAACATCATCAACACTGGATCATCATCGTCACTGCTGCTGCAATCCTCATCATGTCGATCATCGATTGGTGACGTCTCTCGAATCTACTCGTCATAGGAAGTTCTACAGAGCCAACCCTTTTTCATGCTGGATGTAGGCCTAGCCCTTATGTAGGTCTTCATCATTTCTGCGAGCAAGCCATCAAGTAGGTACAGCCCAGGACCAGTGATTATATTGCCACTGCAAACACCTGCGTCTCCTAATGTCGCCTCATTTCCTTCAAATCATCTCATCATCACATAGAGCACAGCCCAGATGCACATCACATGTCCCACAACGGTCATCCCTCGTCTACCAATATAGTAGGAAAAAACATACCACCATACGAGATCCTTCCTAGGCGCACACAGTGTCTTATGACCGGTGGATGTCTCCAATATGGGAGGCACAAACCTACCACCATACGAGACCTCGCCTACCAGCATGGGAGGCACAAACCTACCACCATGCGAGACCCAACCCTTACATCTACCAACACGGGAGGCACAAACCTACCACCATGCGAGAATGGTTCAACCCTTACATCTACCAACATGGGAGGCACAAACCTACCACCATGCGAGAATGACTCGACCCTTACATCTACCAACATAGGAGGCATGAGCCTACCACTATGCGAGAATGGCTCGACCCTTACATATACCAACATAGGAGGCACAAGTCTACCACTATGCGAGACAGGCCCATGTGCATCTGCGTCTTCCGCACTTATCACTTCCTCTTGGAAGGAACCTCGATCTGGAGAACACCAAGCTTCTCTTTGAAGTACTCGAACTTCACTTTGGCTAACGGCTTGGTCAACACATCGGCTATCTGCTCATCCATTGCAATATACTAGAGCTTCACTTCTCCTCTCTGCACCATATCCCTGATATAATGGTACTTGATCTCAATATGCTTCGACTTGTCATCAAACACCGAGTTCTCGGACAATTTCACACAACTCTGGTTGTCACAAAATATACAAGTCGCCTCTAACTAGAGATCAAACAAATCAGACAGTAGCTTTCTAAGCCATACTGCCTCATAAATATCTGAACAAGCTACAACATACTCTGCTTCGGCTGTACTCAGTGCCACGTACGACTACTTTCTGCTAAACCAGGAGATCATACTGGATCCAATACTGAAGCAGCATCTCGAAGTGCTCTTCCTATCAGCGGCACTACCTTCCCAATCCGAATCAACATAAACCTGCAGGTTAATCTTCTGATTTGCGTCATACTTGATCCCATAATCAATTGTACCCTTCAGGTACCTCAATACATTATTTGCAACAATCAGGTGAACATGTCTCGGATCCATCAGGAACTGGATCAAAGTGTTCACATCAAAGCACATGTCTGGTCTCGTGTTCGTTAGGTACATCAATGAACCAATCATCTGACGATACATCATGGCATCAACTGACTTTGATGAAGCAACACACAATAGCTTCAAGTTTGATGCCATGGGTGTGGCCATAGCCTTGCAGTTCATCATTTTGAACCTCTTCAAAATATCCACTGCATACTTCCCTTGTCCAAGGAAGATCCCATCCGTATTCTGCCACACCTCCATGCCTAGGAAATAGGGCATCATACCCAGGTCCTTCATCTCGAACTCTACGACAAGTGTCCTCTTCGTATCTGCAATGATCCCATCCTTCCCTATTACAAACAGGTCATCTACATAGAGTAGAAGTATCACTGGATTTCCCACCTCAAACTTGTAGTAAAGGTTGGAATCTTCTTTACTCTTGGTAAATCCCAAGCTCATCAAAAAAATATCCATCCTACTGTACCACATCCTGGGTGCCTGTTTCAATCCGTAAAGGGCCTTCTTCAATTTGCACACATGAGTCTTCCTGTCATGTGTCTCAAATCCAAGTGGCTTCTCCACGTACACTTCCTCTTCTACTACACCATTCAAGAACGTTGTCTTGACATCCATCTGGTGTACCTTCCATTTCATCACTGTAACCAATGCAAGTACTAATTTGATGGAAGTGTATCTGGCTACATGTGCAAATGTCTCCTCATAATCTATGCCTTCCTTCTGCAAGAAGCCACGTGCTACAAATATCGCCTTGTGTTTCTGGATGCTTCCATCTACAACATGCTTGATCTTGTAGATCCACTTCGAAGTCACTACATACTTCACTTCTGGTCTCAGAACTACCTCCCAGGCATCATTCTTCATAATCGACTGGTACTCCTTGATCATGGCATCCTTCCATTCTTTCTTCTCTACCACTTCCACATAGTTGGAAGGTTCTTTGTCAATTTGTCGCACAACAGGGCTACATAGCGGGAGTATGGCCTAGGTCTCTTACTTTTTTTGTGCATTCCCTCTAGAATGCCATACCTCTCTGCATCTTGTATTTCCTCTCGTAGCCATGCTGGTTTCCTCTTGTGGGAGTTCTTCTCACGAGGTGGATCTACAGGTTCTTCCATCTCTCGGTCTTCATGATCTTTTGGAACCGCTTCTTCCATTACTGCATCTCGAATCCTAGGAACTTAAGGTTCTTCAATATCTTCAATAGGTAGTTTTCTTGATCTTTGTTGCTTGTTCTTCGAAACAAGTCTCTCTTGTAGGTGATGGTACACAATCTTTCCTACAAGTAAAGTTCAATTGCATGATTAGAAACATCTCATAGTTTTCAGAACAAATTCTTACGCATAAAGACATAGGTCATACAGTCATGCAATTATCTTAGCCAATGCTTCAATACAACATTCATCCATATTCCGTAACTTTCTAGATGCCTTCCATCTCTACCATAACACAGTTAAGAGTGTGCACTACTCCCAACATGTCACAAAATGATTTCATTCTAGATAAGTAGCAATGGAATGTTGTACAGTACCATAGGCCACTTACCCATCACATGCATATTAGTAGTATACTGTTCATTAATGCAAATATCCTAATATGCATAATACGAAACCTAAATCTAGGAACATAAGTATGTACATCACTGAAAAATATTATTTAAATAAATATATAAGAAATGAAAATTCAAATACTTATCTTTGTTTGGTTGTTGGGTGGACTCCCTCTTGATCTTGGCTTCCTTGCAGGAACTACTGGAGTCTCTGACAGTGTGCTCCCTCTTCATCGTCTGATTCTGAGCTCCTATTCCTTTCTTGCTTATGATCGGAAATGTTGAGCAAGTTTTCTACATTGCAGATCACTTGTTCTTTGTACTGGAACAAACTCTGTGTTCTCCTTCTTCTGCATCTTTAACCAATGCCGAAATGGATGAGAGGTTCTTCCATAGAGCATTGATCCTTATTTTTTTCCGGGGTCCAACTTTGTAGGAGCTTTTCCTACTCCTTTCATGTAATAATGAAAGTCATCTCTAGCTTCACCTTATGAGGTGGAACCTTCTGAATGAACCCTTGTAACTGGTTACCTTCATTACAATACATACTCTTCATCACTTGAAGAATATTCTCTTTCTTCTTCTCTAGTTCTTTTCCTTGCGGGTTCATCATCTTCAACGGTGTGAGCATGATGTCTCTTCTTGTTTGTCTTCTTGTTGGAGCCTCTATTTCTGGCACAATCTATGGAGTAGTGTCCCTTCTCATCACATGCATAACATCTAATGTTGGATAGATCTCTTCTGGGTTTTCTATGTCTATCATAGTTCTCCCTCTAACTTTGATGGTGGTTCTCCCTCTTGCTGTGATGATGGTGCTCCCTCTTGTTGTGGTTTATTCTAGCGTGTGCTATGAGAGCTTGATCATCGTTTGCTCCCATCTTCTCTTCTCGAGCCACAAGACGAGCTTCTTCTTGTGAGAATTCTTCCCACAACCTATTGAATGTGATTAACTTCTTTCTAGCACAAATCCCTTGAATGAATGAGTCCCATGATCTTGGGAGACCATTCAAGGTGGTCATCACAATTTATCCATCTTCTACATTTTCTCCCATAGCTTTAAGTTGCTCCTTGATATGAGAGACCCTTGTAAAGTAAGATTGCATGGTATCTGCATTTTGTATCTTCACATTCTTCAACTGGTTCCTCAAGGTCATCTTCTGATTTATATTATTCCCTTCAAATAGCTTGGTCAAGGCATCAAACATCTCTTTAGGTGTCTTCAAAGATGACACATGTGGGATGAGATGCTCCTTAATAGAATCTGCAATGATCCTTTTGTCCTTAACCAATTTCTTCTTGTGTAAGGATTTAGCCTCATCTCCCTCTAGTGCTGGAACCTCTTCATTCACATACATGTCCAATTCATTCTCTTCAAGGACAAGTGCAATCCTATACTTCCATGCTCGGAAATTATCAACCCCTTCAAGCTTATCCTCAAGCTTGGTGTGGTGAGACATCTTTACTGAGAAATTCAAATGGAAATAGTAAAGCTTGTATGTCTTACCACTTTAAGTTGCCGAAATTAGTTCTAGAGTTGGCTGGCCCTAGGGTTTGTCAGAGAAACCCTAATATTTCAAACTTGGAATTTGAAACTTCTGATTGGATAGATAGATGCTCCTCCCCAAGGCGAGTTTCCCAATGTAATCACTCTTCCAAATCAGTGAACATAAACCCAAAATATATGATGCCCTAGTTTTTCTACGGCAGAAGTGATGAGTTAGCCTAGCCTCTTTTCGTTGATGATCTATGGAGAGAAGTCCAAAAATTAAGAAGCCCTAGCTTCCGCAGCTGCACAATGTCTTTTTTTCAGGTTAACTCTGATACCATGTTAGATTTTCTACTTTTAATCAATATTATCTAGGATCTTAACTGAAAGAATAACATGCATAGCATAACACAATAGACACAAAGATTTTCCTCGGGGAAACCATAAAGGAGAAAACCCCGCAACTTCCTCAGAGATAGAATCGTCATGAATACAATATCACAAAAGTAAAAACCCAAAACAAAGATGGTCTTCTGCAACTCCTATGCGAACTTGTCCTCTCTCTCACTAATGCGAACTTGTGAGTGTGTGTGTGTGTTCAAATGAGAGAGATAAGCTCTCTATTTATACTTTACTTTCACTTGAAATTTTTTACTTGCTAAGTCGGCCCTAGCTAAACCTGACTGAGCCGACTTCTCTAGGGGACTCAATAACCCTAATCTAATTGACTCTAGGGGGATCTATTGCCCCAACTTACAATGGAGGATTTACCTCAATGGATTTACATGATGAAATGTAATAATGACATCCCCGAATGGAGGAATAAACATCTCCGTCGAAGGTACAAATAAAATAAAATACAATAATAATAAAAATATAAAATACAAGTGAATATCTTCCGAAGTTACAATTACATTAACAATAGAGAGATCAAGAGGCTCATTTCAGTAAACTAACAGATGGATGAGCAACTGTGTCCAGTAGTGAAACCTGTAGTGGTATGCTATGGTGCAAAGAGGAGCAGTTCAGCTCATGTATATTCCTACATAGGATTAGGTTTTCGACATTCTCACCAAGCCCCTTTCCAGAGTGAAGTTTGTGTACTTCCATAATTGGCTTGGAGTGGATGCCTCCCTCAGTGAGAGGGAATGTTGATGATTATGACATCGGTGTGGCATTCTCCCTGATACTGGGAGAATGATGTGTCCCTCCTTGAGAGGGAGTTGGAGTTGATTGTCCTGATTTCTGTGTGGAATCCTTATCTTATGTGAACTGTGGTTCTGTGTGGACCGATATGAGTTTTGTGTGGACTCCTTGTCCTTTTTGGACTGTGGTTCTATGTGGACCGATATGAGTTCTGTGTGAACTCCTCGATTGTCCTATGTGGAACGATCTGAGTTCTGTGTGGAATCTTCGAGTTCTGTGTGGAATCTTCGAGTTCTGTGTGAACTCCTCGATGTTTTATGTGGACTAATGTGAGTTGAGTTCATGATTTGTTCTGTGTGAACATACTCCTCATTGAATTGAGTTAAGTTACACTTCTCTATGGACTGAGTTGTCTATTGTACTACTTGATGGACTGGGTTGATGTGCTACTCGACGGACTGAGTGCATGTCATGTTGGTCGTATCCATATGAACGAGAATAGACCTTTCTTATAATGACAAGATGTTGAGGAAAAGCCATGATTCTTAGATGATATCCGGATGTGTTCCAGTGTGACGATACCTCCCTAGATAAGAGGGAGTGTTGATGTTTGTAGCTTAGTGAGGTATCCTCACTAGATAAGTCGACCTAGAAAGAAAACAAATAAATAATTTTATATTGCATAAATACAAGTGAGCTTAGTTTGAGAAGAAAAGTCAGCCCCACCAATTAAATAAGTCAACAAAAGATTAGTATAAATAAAGGTGAAGCCACATTCATTTCTCCATCAAGCAAGTTCGCTCAAGCTCAAGGAGGAGTTCACTCAAGCAAGGAGAAGACTGTTTCGAGGGTTTCTATCTTTGGGTTTATTCTTCTACGTGATCTTCTGTACTAGATCATTCTTATACCTGGTTTTATTATTGTATCTTGAACTGAGTCTCTGAATAAGAAAGTTTGGATGGGTTTTTCCCAAGTTTGGGGTTTCCCAAGATAAATGCTTTGTGTTCTTGTTTTTCTGTGCATGGTTGTTCTTTTAGTGATCCTATTTTGTTTCCTCTATAATAATGAAATCCATACTGCTATATTGAAATCTAACACATAGAGCTAACACTGAACCAGTTGAGTTAATGGAAACTATGAGAAGCTTGAGGATTGAAGTACACAGTTGTAGAGATGATAATGAAAGAATGTCGAAATCTCAGGAGAAACAAAATCAATTGAACACTCAACTCATGAAAATTTTAAACCTGTTACAGAGGCAAATGCAGGTTGGATCAGTTTCATGCCATGATAAAGAGGACATGGATAGTTCAAAGAAGAGATCCCATAAAAAATCTAGACACTTTCAGAGTGCTACCTGTTGAACACAATGGCCACACTGAGGGGGGGGTGAATCAGTGTGAGAGCAATTTAAACTTTTTCACCTTCAATTGTTGAATAAGAGTTTATCAAGCATTATGTTATCAATTACAACATTATATTCATCATGAGTCATAAGCACAATAATCACATCAAAGAGAGACACAACAATATATGTAATGTAAGCTTTATTTATGGTAATGGAAGACTTCAATATTCGCGATTACAATAAACACCAACTGATAAAAAGAGCACAAACTCTTGTAACATGACCCAACCTGGTTTTCATAGCTCCAACTAAGAAAGGGTTGAGGAGTCCAATCCTCAAGTGCAAGACTCAACTTGCAAGCTTGATGTCAATATCTGATTGTCATGAATCTGCTGCACTACCACTTCTGCTCATCAACCTGCCAATCAACATGTTCACTGCTGTCATGCCACTTGTCATCAAGAGGTCTACTCATATGCACTGCTGCTCATCTACTTGTCATGTCTTCTTCACTTTGTCACTGGTCATGTCTTGACTGAGCTGATCATGTCAAGTCATCAAGGAATGTAGTCTCAGACATGTCATCAACCAATCACAATCAAGTCTGTTAATCAATCACTGAATGCCATATTTGTAGATCGAAGTTGTCCAAAGTCTCTTCAACATCATCATCATGTGGTGTCAACAAGTTTACATCATTGTCACCATAGTTTGTAGGAGCGCATCATATCATACCTCATCATCATAGAGTGTACATCATAGGGTTGTATGCATCAACATCATCATTAAGTATGCATCATCATCATCATGGTGTATAAGAATGCATCATCATCATAGTGTGAGTATGCAACATCATCATCATAGGATAGTATGCATCAAGTATGCATCATTATCATCATACCTCTGTCAACTTAGGGACTGTGTGTATACTGTAGATGACCTCAAATTCAGGACTGTGTGTACTGAGTAAGTGACTGTGTAAATGTTGTAGATGATTGTCAAAACAATGCCAAACTTGTCATCATCAACATTGTCTTCTTTACTGGTTGCTTGTTATCAAGAGGTCTACTCATATCCTCTTCAAATCACTCTTCATATCATAGGAATGTCATCTTCATATACTCATGCATGTCACTGTTGAATAGTGGTCATGTCATTGGTTAGATCAAAGAAGTCTGCTCATTCACTGCTCAAGATACAATACCAAGGAGTCTACTGATATACAAATTATGGCAAAACATCAAGGAGTCTCTCATACACTGCTCATGATCTCTTGTCACTGTCATTGCTTGTCAGATCAAATTGTTATGTCAATCAACCATCAATCTACTTATAGTCCTCTCTATCAAGTACAGTCAAGGTCACACCAACCTGCTATCTTGTTCTACCATTCCTTGATGTTCTTCATGGTGTCTGAATATGACTGTAGGGCATGGTTTGATAGAAGTGTTTAGAGGACACTTTTTAGGTAACTGTATACACAGTTTGAATGCTGTAGCTTCACATTGAACTTTGAAATTCCTTCCCAGAGATATGATCCTTTTGAACACTGTCAAGTCAAATATATCAAAGATGTCTGCATATCAGGGTTTGTAGACTTCAACACTTTATTCAATTTTTAGACTATAGCTGAGTTAAAATCAAGATTGTGTATAATGGTTGCTGCTGCAAAAATTCATCTCAGAGAACACACCCGAATTTACTCAGTGGCTGCCTCAGTCCTATACCCGAATTTCCTCAATGGCTTCCCATCGAAAATCAGAGATAAAACATATTGACCATCGAATTCCACCTCTCTTGTTAGAATGTGGCTATCTCAGTTAGCTCACATACCAGAAAATATCAGATAAAAAAAATATTTCCGACTTCAAAAAGAACTTGTGTTTGCTGCTGCGTTTTTATCTTCCTTCATTCGATGCCTCTCTTACACATCCGAAAATTCATAGCTAATATTTTCTCACACGAATTTACTCCTTAAAAATGAGGACGTGAGGCCTCTACTTATACACAATTTACACAAAAAAAATTATGGGCTGACTTGTCTTTAATTTAATATTTTCATTTTTATTTTTATTTGAATTTTATCTTTTATGGAGCTGACTTCATGTATTTAATTATTTTTAGGAGTAGACCTCATATTTATTTGTTTAAAAATACCACTACATCTTTTTTCTTTCACAACTTAAATGTTTCATGCTTGGATGAAGTGCAATTGTCCATGTCAACGATTGGGCTGTCATGTCATCAGTTTTAACGGCTTCTTCAATTGTTTCAAGAAATTGAAGCCATTTCAAGGCTTCAAGCATAGTTGCATAATCACCATAGGCTTCAATGATATGTATATCAAGATACCAAATACATATGTGGTCATTAAGTGCAAGAAGCCTACAAGAACTCCATGAGCATGCCATCAGGGTACAAAGGGCTCATCAAGGGCTCCATAACTATGACAAGTATGACCATCTCCAAGGGTTTCAATACCCCATCAACACACACATCGTATTCAACATTCCTTCAAGAGTACAAGGACCATTAAGCCACCAAGTGTGGGTCCAAGGACTTCTACAAAAAGCTTCTTCACCATGGCTAGAGGCTTCATGGGTTCCACAACATGTCAAATACCATACAAGAATTCCACCAAGTGTGGGTCCAAGGACTTCTACAAAAATATTCTTCACCATGACAAGAGGCTTCATGGGTTCCACAACATGTCAAATACCATACAAGAATTCCACCAAGGGCATCAAGGTCATCATCATCATAATGGTAGCAAGGATCATATACAAGGGTTCCATGACCTCAACAAAAACATAAAGACCACATAATGGGTCATTAATGTTTCTTCAACCCATCAAGGGCTTATCCATCATCGACAAGGGATTCAACATCATAACCAAGGTCTTCATCATCATCAATAGATTCTTCAGCATCATCTACGAGGTAGTGGCTCCAAGATCCAACCTTGTGGGTTTAAGGACCTTGCAAGACTCCACGAGGTGTTCCAAGGAACAACTCATCTCTGTAAGGGCTCCAAGGAACTGGATGTGAGGGTACTGGGATCATCCATACTTGTGCACTGCAAGAGTGACTTGGTGGCATCAATGACTACCTGTGGGGCCACTACAAGTCCCATGTTGGCATCAATGAGAATTCAATCAACAATATCCCCTTTTGTCATTGATGACAACAATTCATGCTCCCCTTTTGTCTTCATCTCTCCCCCTTTGGCATCAATGGAAAAGGGTGACCACATATATGCATCTGAAGGTACTGATCATTGCTCCCCTTGTCAATATGCACGATCCTAGGACCTTTCTGTATGCTTGGAGTAGCCATCCTTTCTCCTTTGAGTTCATCCTCCAGTGTTATGAACTCAAAGTGTGCTAAGGTCTTTGAGAGACCTTAAGCTTGGATTTCCATATGGCATCCATTCTCCCCATACTGATCAACCTCTCTTATATGTAACTGCTCGGTCTTCTTCATCCATAGTTGTTTCTTGGAATTTGACCTTTCAACATTTGGTCCTTCATCTTTATTGGCTTTCCTTGTTGATCTGTATGAGAAACTTCCCATGGATTGTTTCCATGTATTCCAACAGTCTTGAGCTTTGTTCCCAAAGCCACTGCAAATATAACATCTCATCGTATGACATTGTGCAACAATGTGACCAACATGGTTGCATGTCCAACACCTAACTGAGCTGTTGGAACTTCCAATGCTTCTTTGATCAAATTCATTCCTCCATACCTGAGGGTGTCCTTGATTGTAGGCCTTTGTCTTTTGATCTTCAAATATTTTTGCATTGGTCTTCTTCCAAGGTTCATTGGTTCTTCTTGTTGATGTGTATGAAGGACTCCTCCTTGGTTGACTTCTTTGACTTGCACATTCTTGGGCTTTGTGACCAAACCCACTACAGGTGTAGCATCTCAATGTGTGGTTGGTGGCAACAATATGTCTTGCTTGGTTACATGTCCAGCATCAAACATTGTCATTAGGAATTCTAGCACTTCTTCTACAATCCATAGCCTTATGACCAAAGTTAGAACAAGAAAAACAATAACCATTAAATCCATTTTCATACTTGGGACTTTGGTTCCCTCTTGTAGTTGTTTCTTTTCTGAGCTTTCTTTGAGGAATAGGCCTAACTTCTTGATGCATTCTTGAACTTCCAAAGTCTTCATTCTCATGTGCAGGTGCATGGGGAGCATCTTTGGACATTGATGGACCTTCTTCTGGAGTCTTGTTAGACCAAGCACCATGTTCATATTTTTATCCTTCCTTCTTGTAACCAATGCCAGACTTAACAAACAGAGATATTTGGCAATCCAAGATATTATATAGGACAACTGAACTGTCCTTGAACTTGACGAAGGCATCAATCTTTTCACCTTTCATTATGAGACCAACTATCTCCATCTCCAACTTTTGGATAGTCTGCTCCTTTTCTTCCAACTGATTCTTCAATATTTATTCTATCCTCTTGGTTTCCTCCAACTGAGTCTTCAAATCAAGATTGGCCTTTCTATTTTCTTCAAGCTTTTATGAGTCTTCACCAGGCTCTTCTTGTTCTTTCTTTTGACTAATCAATTCCTTCTTTAGTTGTTCAACTTCAACATCCTTGTCTTTCAGCTGATCCCGCAACTCTTCATCCTTGTGTTTGATCTTTACAAGCAATACTCTCATTGTCATGGTATTTTGTTGATATTCATTCAAAGAATCCAAGATTCTCCTTTTGAACCTTGTGAATTCACTATGGTTCAGATTTACTGTGTTCAAGACCCAATTTGCTTTGAGATTAATATTTATGAAAGTGAGATGTATCTCCTGTGCAACCTTTAGTAGATATTCATCATCTTCTGCAAGAACCTTCTCAATTTCACCACACAAGATATCATTACAAAAAGAATCCATACCTTTACTGGAGTCCACTTCTTGCTTTTCTTCTTCTTGATTGACCTCTTCTGGGGGCTTGAATTCTGATTCCTGATTTGTCTTTTCAATGTTTGATCTTCCCCTCTGATACTTTCTTTCCAACTTGAACCATAGGTCTTTAGCTGAAGTGTACTCTCCTACACTTTCTTTCACTAAATGGGAAGTCCATCCATGACAAACTTCAAGGCTGTAGCATTGTCCTTCTTTTCTTCTTTTTGTGATGTTTCCTTTCCCTTCTTATTGGATGGAGTGGGTGGATTGATTACAATCTCCCAAACACCAAAATTCTTGAGATATGCTTTCATCTTGCTCCTCCCACTGAAATACTCTGTCACATCAAGTATAGGCACATCATTGCTTGATGACTCTTCTTTTGTCTCCATTGTGTGTCCACGGATCTCCTTCAAGTTTGCAAGGCTTGTGAGAAAGGCCTGGCTCTGATACCAATTGTTGAACACAATGGCCACACTGAGAGGGGGGGGGTGAATCAGTGTGAGATAAATTTAAACTTTTTCACCTTCGATTGCTCAATCAGAGTTTATCAAGCATTATGTTATCAATTGCAACATCATATTCATCATGAGTCATAAGCACAATAATCACATCAAAGAGAGACACAACAATATATGTAATGTAAGATTTATTTATGGTAATGGAAGACTTCAATCTTCGCGATTAAAATCAACACCAACTGATGAAAAGAGCACCAACTCTTCTAACATGACCCAACCTGGTTTTCTTAGCTCCAACTAAGAAAGGGTTGAGGAGTCCAATCCTCAAGTGCAAGACTTATCTTGCAAGCTTGATGTCAATCTTTGATTGTCATCAATCTTCTGCACCACCATTTCTGCTCATCAACCTTTGCTCATCAACCTGTCAGTCAAAATGTTCACTGCTGTCATGCCACTTATCATCAAGAGGTCTTCTCATATGCACTACTGCTCATCTACTTGTCATGTCTTCTTCACTTTGTCACTGGTCATGTCTTGACTGAGCTGATCATGTCAAGTCATCAAGGAATTTAGTCTTAGACATGTCATCAACCAATCACAATCAAATCTGTTAATTAATCACTGAATGTCACATCTGTAGATCCAAGTTGTCCAAAGTCTCTTCAACATCATCATCATGTGGTGTCAACAAGTTTACATCATCGTCACCATAGTTTGTAGGAGTGCATCATAGAATACCTCATCATCATAGGGTGTACATCATAGGGTTGCATGCATCAACATCATCATTAAGTATGCATCATCATCATCATGGTGTATATGAATGCATCGTCATCATAGTGTGTAAGTATAGAACATCATCATCATAGGAGAGTATGCATCAAGTATGCATCATTATCATCATACCTCTGTCAACTTAGGGACTGTGTGTATACTGTAGATGACCTCAAATTCGAGACTGTGTGTACTGAGTAAGTGACTGTGTAAATGTTGTAGATGATTGTCAAAACAATGTCAAACTTGTCATCATCATCATTGTCTTCTTTATTGGTTGCTTGTCATCAAGAGGTCTACTCATATCCTCTTCAAATCACTCTTCATATCATAGGACTGTCATATTCATATACTCGTGCATGTCATTGTTGAACAATGGTCATGTCACTAGTTAGATCAAAGAAGTCTGCTCATTCACTGCTCAAGCCACAATACCAAGGAGTCTTCTGATATACAACTTATGTCAAAACATCAAGGAGTCTACTCATACACTCCTCATGTATCTCTTGTCACTGTCATTGCTTGTCAAATCAAATTGTTATGTCAATCAACCATCAATATTCTTATAGTCCTCTCTATCAAGCACAATCAAGGTCACACCAACTTGCTATCTTGTTCTATTAGTCCGATGTTCTTCATGGTGTCTGAATATGACTGTAGGCCATGGTCTGATAGAAGTGTTTAGAGGACACTTCTTAGGTCACTGTATACACAGTTTGAATGTTGTAGCTTCACACTGAACTTTGAACTGCCTTCCCAGAGATATGATCCTTTTGAACGCTGTCAAGTCAAAGATATCAAAGATGTCTGCATATCAGGTTTTGTAGCCTTCAACGCTTTATTCAATTTTCAGACTGTAGCTGAGTAAAAAGCGGGACTGTGTATAATGGTTGCTGCTACAAAAATTCACCTTAGAGAACACACCTGAATTTCCTCAGTGGCTGCCTTAGTCCTATACCCAAATTTCCTCATTGGATTCCCATCGAAAATCAGAGATAAAACATATTGACCATCGAATTACACCTCTCTTGTTAGACTGTGGCTATCTCAGTTAGCTCACATACCCGAAAATCCTTGACAAATTTTTTTTTTCAACTTCAAAAAGAACTCGTGTCTGCATTTTTATCTTCCATAATTTGTTGCCTCTCTTACATATCCGAAAATTCAGATCTAAGATTTTCTCACATGAATTTACTCCTTAAAAATGAGGACGTGAGACCTCTATTTATACACAATTTAGACAAAAACAAATTTTGGGCCGACTTGTCTTTAATTTAATATTTTTATTTGAATTTTATCTTTTATGGAGGCGACTTCATGTATTTAGTTATTTTTAGGATCAGACCTCATATTTATTTGTTTAAAAATACCGCTACATCTTTGTTCTTTCACAATTGAAATGTTTCATGCTTGGATGAAGTGCAATTGTCCATGTCAACGATTGGGCTGTCATGTCATCAGTTTTAACGACTTCTTCAATTGTTTCAAGAAGTTTAAGCCATGTCAAGGCTTCAAGCATAGTTGCATAATCACCATAGGATTCAATGGTATGTATATGAAGCTACTGAATACATATGTCGTCATTGAGTGCAAGAATCCTACAAGAACTCCATGAGCATGCCATCAAGGTACAAAGGGCTCATCAAGGGCTCCATCACTATGACAAGTATGACCATCTACAAGGGTTTCATTACCCCATCAACACACACATCGTCTTCACCATTCCTTCAAGAGTACAAGGACCATTAAGACACTAAGTGTGGGTCCAAGGAATTCTACAAAAATCTTCTTCACCATGACACGAGGCTTCATGGGTGCCACAACATGTCAAAGACCATACAAGAATTCCACCAAGTGTGGGTCCAAGGAATTCTACAAAAAGCTTCTTCACCATGACAAGAGGATTCATGGGTTCCACAACATGTCAAAGACCATACAAGAATTCCACCAAGGGCATCAAGGTCATCATCATCATAATGGTATCAAGGATCATATACAAGGGTTCCATGACCTCAACAAAAACATAAATGACCACATAATGGGTCATTATGTTTCTTCAAGCCATCAAGGGATTCTCCATCATCGACAAGGGCTTCAACATCATAACTGTGATGTTTTACAGGATAGATCACACAGCTAGAGTAAATCTCACAAATCTCACTCAAGAATTGCAGAGAAGAAGAAGAAGAATTGAATCAATATCCACTCATAAACTTAGAAATGGTAAAATATGCAGTATAATCATACATGAGCTGTAAGCTGGCATTGCGAAACTGAATACAAACTCAATACAATCAAATGAATTCGAATACACCTAAGTTCATTCGAATTATCCTCAATGTGTGGCTTGGAAAACATTGGAGACATCACCCAATCAGTGGTAGTAGTCACAAATAGTCAAATGTCAGTCAAATGAGTCTAACTGATGCATGTGGCACTAATATAGGGAAGGAGACTCCAAGGTGGGCTCATGAGAGACTGACAGTAGTCAAGTGGCACTCTGATATAGACAACTAGAATCTACATGTAGTTAAACTGAGCAATCAATGCATAAGCTGTGCAATCAATGCAAGAACTGACTGTTGGAATCCAAGAGTGTGTAGTAGGCCACATTTGTCATCCAAGTGAGGAAAACAAGGTGCACTAGGTAGGTAGGAGGGTTACTGAGGGATAAAAATAGGCTCCAAGGGGCTGAAAATAAGCTCTAGGTGCTGGGGAGACTACCATACTGATGAATGGATGCATGCAACAGAATGCATGCAAATATAAAAATGATGGTGAGGATATTCCAACAATAACCAAGTTCTTCATCATCATGAGCAAGTTCTTCAGCATCATCTATGAGGTGGTGGCTCCAAGATCCAACCTTGTGGGTTCAAGGACCTTGCAAGACTCCACAAGGTGCTCCAAGGACCAACCCATCTTTGTAAGGGCTCCAAGGCACTATATGCGAGGGTACTGGGATCATCCATACTTGTGCATTGCAAGAGGGACTTGGTGGCATCAATGACTACCTGTGGGGCCACTGCAAGTCCCATGTTGGCATCAATGACAATTCAATCAACACTACTAAGGTTCATAAGCATCATTATTCACGACTTCGAGCAACCAGGAGGTCATATACAACTGATGATTCTAACAACAACCCAGAAATGTCTATAGTTAGGAATCATAAAAGAGGATACGTGGAGACAAAGCTGCAAGGGAGTTTAGGAATATTAAGCCACCCACATTTGATGGTGAGCATAAGAAGGGAGAGGATGTTGAAGCTTGGTTATTGAGAATGAAAAAATATCTCCAGTTACATAGCTACTCCTCTATTATGAAGCAAGCATTTCCATTTACAATTTCAGGGGAAGGCTTCCATTTGTTGGATTCAACGAGTCCAAATAAATCATATCAATGAAAAGAAGATCACATGGAAGCAGTTCAAGAAGTAATTTCAATAGAAGTATCTATCTGAACACTATTATGAGAAGAAGATGGAGGAGTTCTTTGAACTCAAGCTTGGAAACATGACTATGGAAGAGTATGAAATGAAGTTTTTGGAATTGCTTAGGTATGTTGGGTTCCTTAAAGATGAGAAGGTAAAAAAGTATAGATATTTTTGAGTGGATTATCTTCGTTTTATACTTCAACTTGATGAAGTCAAGACCTTGGAAGAAGCAATTCAAATTCCAAATGCATGTATGACCAAAGCAAATGCAAGGTTGATTTGCAAATGTCTTGGAGAGAGAAACAAGAACAAAGGAAGAAATGATTCGAACCTCCATTCATAAGGAAATAACAAAATTCATTTAAGTAAAGAAACCCCACTCAAAGTGGACAAAAGATGAAATAATCTAAGGGAAAATGGAAAAATAAATTCCTTAAGTGTTGGGGATGTGAAGGGAATCATATGTTCAGAGATTGTCCTCATAAAGGAGACAAGATGATAATTGTGCATAAAATTCACCGAGGCAAGCATGGGGGAGGGTGTGGCTAGAGACATTCCCATAATTTATGCAACCTTGGATCACAGACAAGCAGAGCACCAATCCAATATAATTGAGGTTGAAGGTAATATTACTGATCATTATCAACCTATTTCCATTTTAATTGATTCAAGGGCAAATCATAGTTATATTGATCCCAATTTGGTTGAAATATTTTAGGTAAAGAAAAACAAGCATGCTAAATCATGGTTTGTACAATTGGATACCAGAAGCAAAAGAAGAATCAATGAGATAGTAAATGGTTGTTCATTATATATGAATGGAATCCATAAATTTGTAGATTTGAACATAATACCTTTTGGTTCTTATGGTGTCATACTGGTTGGATACACATGTCATTTTAGATTGCAATAGCAAGACTCTCAGTTGTCTTGACGAAGAAGGAGAACATAAAATAGTGAAAGACATTCGAAGACCTATTTCTATTAGACAGGTTTTAACTGTACAATTAAAGAGATGCCTTAGAAAAGAATGTCAGTTGTATGCAACTCATGTGGAAGAGTTAGAAAAGAGTAAAGGTCTATGCTTAAAGGATTTTCCAATATTACAAAAAATTGAGGATGTGTTTGAAGAAATATTTGGGTTATCACCAAAAAGAGATGTCGACTTCTCTATTGATCGGGTACTTGGAACTGCCTGTCTCCAAAATACCATATATAATGAGTACATATGATTTGAAAGAGTTACAAATGCAACTAGAGAAGTTGTTGAAGAAATGATGCATACGACCAAGTATGTCTGCTTGGGGAGCATTGATACTCTTTTAAAAAGGATGGAACATTAAGGCCGTGTATTGATTTTAATAAGTTAAAATAAAATCACCATGAAGAACAAATATCCTATGCCCATAATTGATGACTTGTTTGATCAATTGAAAAGAATAAGGATTTAATCCAAGATAGATTTGAGATCAGGTTATCATCAAGTGGGAATAAGTGATGAAGATATCAAAAAAACAACTTTCAGAACCCGATACAGTATGAGTTTGTAGTATTTCCTTTTGGTTTATCAAATGCACCAACTACTTTTATGTATCTCATGAATATCATATTTAGATAGTATTTGGATAAGTTTGTCATTGTGTTCTTTTATGAAATTCTTATTTATTCAAACTCAATGGAGGAGCATGCGGAACATTTGATATTAGTGTTACATGTGTTAAGGCATAATCAATTATATGCTAAGTTGAGTAAATGCTCGTTTTACCAAAAACAAATTTATTATTTAGGACACATCATATTTGAGGAAGGGGTAGTGGTAGACCCAAGAAAGATTGGAGCTAGCATGGGATGGCATGCACCTTGGAATGTATCCGAGGTAAGATCATTTATGGGATTGGTAGGATATTACTAAAAATTTATAGAAGTCTTCTCAAAAGTAGCACATCCAATTATCTCATTACAAAAGAAATGAGTTAAATTTGAATGGACACTCAAGTGTGAAGATAGTTTTCAAAAATTAAAATGATTGTTCACTAGTGCACCAATTCTCAAAATTGTGGATCCAAATGAATATTTTGTATTGAAATTTGTACCTAGGAAGTGTTCCCCTAGCTATTTTTTTCCTAAGTAATTAAACGAGGGAAAAGTGACATGACCCTTGTATTAATTGATTGAGATGAGTGATTAATTCACTTTAATGTTATAAAGTGACTTTTGATTTATTTAAGTGGTAGTTGAATAAAATTAATTATGGAGAGAATTAAAGAGAATTTATTCTCATCCATTGATCTAAGCCAATGTGGGCCCTTGGATTACATGACCATTCAGCTACCCTTGAGAGGTAAACCAAAATACAAGGAAATTGAATTAAAAGGGCATTCCCTCTACCATTGTTTACATCCAAAAAGAGAGGTTTTGGCGAGGCATGAATTCCAAAAGAGTTGGAGAATTCGAGTTCATGAGAGAGAGAGGAGTTGGCTGAGATAGATGGCATAAGTTCCAAGGTGCAGGTACATCAATGACATCAGGTCCGTACAACAACTAAGAGGCACAAAATTTGAGGAAGCAAGCACACATACCAAAAAGGGGATTGGCATAGAATTCGAGGTGCGTGGCACAAATTTAGAGACACCAGATTCAGGCATTTATTGCAGTGATTCTGTACAGGATGAGGGCATCAGTACATCATGATTTTCAAGGTTGTGAGTGGCACGAAAATCGAAGACTGGGACTGTTGGTTCAGTGGCACAAATTTCCATGAACCAGACCATGTAGTAGACAAATTTTGAGAAGAATTGTGATCTGTTCCGTACAACCTATGATGTGAATTTCCAACACAAAATTCTAGGCTGTGAGGACACTTTTTTTCAGGGAATTTTTTGAGCTTGGTGATAGAGATAAGTTGAATATTTATTGCTTTCATTATTATTGTTGTACAAATTATTTTTTCAGAAGAAAATAATAAAATCCCTCTTCCTCTCACAAGTTTTCCCCAATTTGGGGTTTTTCCTGGGCCATATTGGCTAAAATCCTTGTGTCTGAAATGTTGTGATATGAATGTGTTTTTTTGCTCTGAATTTAATGTGGTGGAAGTTCTCATTGTGCTTTATGTTTAGATGGTTCATGAGTAAGAATTTTATTTACAACAGTTAGTTGCATAACATAAAATATTGAACTGATATCTGTGCATAGCTTAAAGTCTGTTGGGAAGTGAAATTTCTACATGGTATCAGAGCCAGGTTGAGGGAAGATTGATAGACAATGATTTTTAGACATCAAAGGAATATTTATTTTGTTCACCAGAGAGGCAGTTTTTGGACTTACATTTTCAGTGAGATGGCCATTGGGTTGAGGTTGGAGGATAGGTTGGATGGGGAAACCAATTTCACTCCTTGGAAAGCAAGGATAATGCTAATTTGTAGGAGAATGAACTGTGGGATGAAGTAGTGAACAACACTCAAGCGAATCCTGTTCAAGTTCCCACAACCACTGATGCAGTAGCATTGGAAACCTTCAATAAGAAGGACATCAAGGCGAAGATGATAATCCTTGATGTGGTAAAGGATCATGTGATCCCACACCTGATCTCCAAGACATGAGCATATCTGATGTGGTATGCCTTAACCAATTTATACCAATGTTCGAATGAAAATCGAAAGATGGTACTAAGAGAGAAGATGAAAAGCATACATATGGCAGAATCTAAGAATGTGACTACTTACCTTACTCGAATCACCCAGGTGAGAGATGAGCTTGCAATAGTTGGGGAGGTTGTGCAAGGTAGTGATCTAGTGAGGATGACACTGAATGGAGCATCCAAGCATTGGGCTGTCTTCATGGAGGCGATTGTTGTGCAAGAGAACATGCCTTCCTAGGATCGTCTTTGGGATGAATTTGTGCAGGAGGAGACCTAGAGAGGATTTGTGCAGGGTATCTCTTTAAACAGTAAGGAGGATGAAGAGAACGTTGCCTTATCAGCTAAAGGCAGGAAGTCTAAAAAGGGCCCTATGGGAAGGGCTATGCCGCAGAGGGGTGAGCAGAAAAATGACTTGAGCAGAGTCAGGTGCTACACGTGCAATGATTTTGGCCATTATACTGGCCAATGTCCTAAGAAGAAGGGAAAGCAGGAGAAGGAGGAGCAGGTTGCAGCTACAATAGATATTGAGAGGTATGCTACATAGTTCAAGAAAGAGTTCTCTCTTGCCACTGCTATTTCGAGTTGCAGTAGTAGCGGACCAGTAGATGCTGGGAAGTGGATTGTGGATATTTCCTATTGCAGTGACATTACTAGGAAGTGATATTCCTTCCTTACTATCGAGACTATTTTAGAGAAACTTGTACATGACAGAGATGGCACAATGCATGCAGTCAGAGGATTGGGACAAGTACGGTTCCAGCTTGATTTTGGAGAGATTCTAGAGATTTCAGGAGTACTCTATGCTCTAGGGCTTCCAGACAGCAGGTTTTCAATTCCAGCCTTGGAGGGAGCATGATATGCTGTATTTTTCAAGAGTGAACATATCTTCATTTATGTATTGGGTCTGGATTTGGTTGACCCTGTGTTGATAGGTCATCGGAGAGATGGAGAGTATGTAGTGTGTGGTCAGCCTACATCAGGAGGATCTGGGTGGATAATAGATCCCAAGTCTGAGACAGACAGTGGATGCGATGCTTTGAGGATTGATGTGGCATCGAGTAGTCAGTCTACATTTTAGAGGAGAGAGAGAGATGTTCTAGAGATTATTGTGGTACTAAGTAGTTTGTCTTCTATTCAGAGGATTCATCAAGAGGATACTTCCTCCAGTGCTAGAAAGAGGGTCAGCTGGTATGGATTATCACTGATGGATGAGTGAGATGAGATGTCCTGACATGGGGCATCAATGCAGGATGCAATACTGCTTCCATAGATAGGGGGAGTATCTACTGCTGACAGTGTGAGATTGGGGTGTGGTTCTGGCATATAATATGCTAGGAAGTATTCCTACGCGAAGTGGAAGCACTGATATTTGCATCTCAGTATATCCTTCATGTGATGATGTTTAACATGAAGGGACACTTGATTTGGCCTTCTAGAACAGAGTTTAGAAAGGGTGGGAATCTTCGATATTGTGCGAGAAGCACATGAGAAGACTTTGATATTGTGCAAGAAGCACATGAGCAGTTTACCAGCTTTGGTGGGGAAGCAATTTACCTTCTTCATGGATGAGTTGGTAGTTAAGGAGAACACCTTCCTTGGTAATGGGGAGTGTTGAAATTTGTACCTAGGAAGTGTTCCCCTAGCTATTTTTTTCCTAAGTAATTAAATGAGGGAAAAGTGACATGACCCTTGTATTAATTGCTTGAGATGAGCAATTAATTTACTTTAATGTTATAAAGTGACTTTTGATTTATTTAAGTGGTAGTTGAATAAAATTAATTATGGAGAGAATTAGAGAGAATTTATTCTCATCCATTGATCTAAGCCAATGCGTTCCCTTGGATTAGATGACCGTTCAGCTACCCTTGAGAGGAAAACCAAAAGAAAAGGAAATTGAATTAAAAGGGCATCCCCTCCACCACTGTTTACATCCAAAAAGAGAGTTTTTGGTAAGGCATGATATCCAAGAGAGTTGGAGAAGTTGAGTTCATTAGAGAGAGAGGAGCTGGATGAGATAGCTGGAACGAGTTCCAAGGCACAAGTACAAAAATGACATCGGGACCGTACAACAACTAAGAGGCACAAAATTTGAGGAAGCAAGCACACATACCAAGAAGGGGATTGGCACAGAATCCGAGGTGCTTGGCACAAATTCTGAGACCACAAATTTAGGCATTTATTGCAGTGATTTTGTATAGGTTGAGGAAATCCTTACATCACGATTTTCAAGGTTATGAGTGGCACAAAAATCGAGGACTAGGACTGTTGGTTCATTGGCACGTATTTCTATGCACTAGATCATGTAGCAAGCAGAGTTCGAGAAGAATTGTGATGTGAATTTCCAACACAAAATTCTAGGTTGTAAAGAAACTATTTTCAAGGCATTTTCTGAGCTTGGTGATAGAGATAAGTTGAATATATATTGTTGTCATTATTACTGATGTACAAATTATTTTTGTAGAAGAAAATAATAAAATCCCTCTTCCTCTCACAGGTTTTCCTCAAGTTGGGGTTTTTCCTGGGCCATATTGGCTAAAATCCTTGTGTCTGAAGTGTTATGAGATGAATGTGTTTTTTTGCTCTGAATTTAATGTGGTAGAACTCCTCATTGTGCTTTAAGTTAAGATGGTTCATGAGTAAGAATTTTATTTGCAACAATTAGTTGTATAAGATAAAATATTGAACTGATATATGTGCATAGCTTAAAGTCTGTTGGGAAGTGAAACTTTTATATTTTGTTGTATGTATAGATGCTTGCAAAGAAGGGGTTGGTGGCATACTTATGCAAAAAGAGCATGTGGTAAGTTATGAATCTAGGAAGTTGAAGGAACATGAGAAAATTTTAGTTACACATGATTTGGAATTGGCTCCTATAGTGCATGCTTTAAAAATGTGTAGACAATACCTCACGCGCTTAAAATTTGAGCTAAGAACAGATCATAGTGGGCTGAAATATTTTTTTGAGAAACAAACTTTAAATGCAAAACAAATAAGATGGTTGGAATTTTTATGTGAGTTTGATTTTGAAATCAAACATATTAAAGGAAAAGAGAACAATGTTGCTGATGCACTCAACATAAGAGCACATGCAATGCATACTACAACATTAGCATGTGCAAATCAGATTTAAAAGTCAAAATTATTGAAGCTATTACTTCATATCAACATCCTATTTAGGTAAAAGAAGGCCTACAGTAGGAAAATTTACAACATAAATTTAAAGGATACAAATTGGAAAATGATATTATTATGAATAATAATAGCATTTGCATTCATAATTCTATTGAATTGAGGAAGCTAGTAATGGATGAGATACATAGGGTACCGTAAGGAGGACATCCTAGATATCAAACGACTATGACAACAGTAAGAAGTCAATACTTTTGGCCAAGAATGAAGAAATACATAGTTGAGTATATATCAAGATCTATGAAATGTCAGAAAGTAAAGGTTCAAAATGGACATTCAACATGATTACTTCATCCATTTCCAATTCTAGAGTGGAAATGGGATGTGGTGACAATTGATTTCATCACCAAATTTCCCATGACAACAAAACAACATGATTCAATCATGGTAGTTGTAGATAAGTTGACAAAAGCTGCACACTTCATTCTAGTCAAGTCAACTCATAAGGAAACTGACATAGCAAAAATGTATATGAAAGAGTTTGCAAGATTACATGGAATACCCAGGGAAATTGTTTCAAATAGGGATTCAAAGTTTTTTTCAAAATTTTGGAAAGGTATATATAAAGGATTTGGGACAAATTTGAATATACGTACAACATATCACCCACAGACAGATGGGAAAACTAAGAGGGTTAATTAGGTTATTGAATATATGCTTAGAATGTATGTGATGGATCAACCATCCAAGTGGGAATATTAGTTGAATTTGGCGGAGTTTGCTTATAATAATGGATATCATGCATCTTTACAGATGAGTCCATTTGAAGCCTTGTATGGAAGAAATGCAATTCTCCAATCAATTGGGATAATCTAATAGACAGAGTTGTAATTGGGCCATAATTACTTACAAAAATGGAAGAGTAGATGGTTAAGATAAGGAAGAATTTGAAAATAGCACATGATAGACATAACAACTACGTAGACAATGGAATAGTGGTAAGATAATTTAGAATTGGTGAACACCTGTATATACAAATTAGGTGAAAGAAGAGTTCCCTGAAGATTGGGATATGTCTTAAGCTAGTGCCCAAATACTGTGGGCCACTTGAAATATTAGCTAGGATAGAGCCTGTTGCATATGAGCTTGCATTGCCTACCTGGATAAAAATGAATAATGTGTATATTGTGTCTTTATTGAAAAAGTATGTGCTTGATTCTAACCACATTATTGATTGGGATTTGATTCAAGTGGAATTGGAGGGAGATATATTGATACTACCATTGCGTATCCTAGACAAGAAAGTCACTTTTCTCTGGAACAGTGCCATTGGGCAAGTAAAGGTCCAGTGGATCCATTACATCCTTGAAGAAGTAAAGTGGGAGATTGAAGAAACTACGAGGAAGGAATACTTATAGTTGTTTTGAAATTTTGTATATGAAAATTGTGTTGATATGCACTTGGGACAGTGCATAAATTAAGGGGGATGGGAATGTTATAACACCCCGTTTTTTACCCCAATATGTAAAGATGTAATTATGCATATTTTGATGAAATGGCTAGAAGTTGGACATGAATGGTCTAGTGTGATCAAGATGATATAAATATGTACATTTTATGATTAATATAAAAACCACGACTACTGCAGACTATGAATAAAAAATATGATATGGGGGGCTATGATACTACAAGAGGGGAAAGTGAGAAGAGGGTTAAAGGGGAAGAGGAACCTAGTGAATTAACCTTATAAATCCATCTTTATTAATGCACATTATCCATAAGCTTGAGTTAATTATCCTAAGCTTGGGGTTAGAAGGAGATAAGTGAACTTCCCATGCATTCCACTTAGCGAACATCCGTACAAATTTTAGAGAGTTAGTTCATTCGAGGAGGAATCCTATCATTGAGACATCATCATTATATCATTATAGAAACCATCATCGGTACCATATCCCAGATCCATCACTCGTACCATAGCCTGAAACCATACCTGAGAACACGAGGGAAAACTACAGTTGAGTTCTTTGGAGTCCCAACATGGAGAGTCCTTGAACGAACTGTGTTGGATCCCTGGAAGAGAGTTGGAGAAAATAGCCCAAGGCAGAGTTAACTTAGAGAAGGGAACCTGAGGGGCTGCTAACTTGGAGAAGGGAACCCAATTCATTGGGTTGTGTAGTTTGATGGGGGAGGAATGCTAGTGGATTGGGACAACTGTATAGGGGGAGTTCAACACCTTCTTTTGGATTCATATCCCCAACTCGAGGGTGGCCTTTGTTATAGAGAGAAGTTGTATAATAGAGTTCCTACAGATGGGAGGAACATTCTTAGTCTATAGTCAGTTGGAGGATTTATGATAAGTTTCTATCTCTATATGATTTACCATGTATTTCAATTATGTTATACATACCTTTTAATTCACTATTATCTGATTATGTGAATGCATGGAATTGTTTGCATTGTATGAATGCATTCATTTAAGAATTGCCTATACAATTTTGTATTTGCATATGTTTATTTTGGATGACTAGTTATATTTAATTCAACTATAAAATTAATAAATAATCTACGAGAAACAAAATTGAGTAACATAGGTGTTGTTTGAAAAGTTATTGAGTAACCCATGGCCCCAAAGGTTTCTTGAGGTCATAGGGTATGTGACAATAACCAAAGATAATAACAAGGTGGTTCATGACTTGATGCTTAGAGCCAAATTGATAACAATCCCTCCCTTAATCAAAATTCCACACAAGTGTACCAACTAACAACAAAGATTAGTCCAAAAGCTAATAAAATATCCATGAGCGTTAATGGTATGGAACCTCATGAGCGTCAATGAAGATCTACCTGACAAAATCACCAAAAGTGGATGCTAATATTCAAATATGGAAAAATCAATGTTCAACAAATGAGATAGATATCCTCCAAAATTGATGATAGCAAACCATGATGAGAAGTGAATTGGTTGCAAGTCCAACACATCTCATATCTTGAAAATACTTGACAATCCAATGTGTTGAGAAAAAACATATGAATCGTCTATCCTCCACAAGGTCAAAATACCATCCTCGTGAAGTTTGAATACTATCAAGGTAACAAATGTGTTCGTAAAATTTCTCTGAAATATTGACACATAAAATGTCATATTCTAGTTGACTTAAAAAGTGTAGATCAACATTCGAATCCTGTATATTGTAAAAACTTGTGTATGAAAAACTTGATAATCCTTCCAAAAATCCTCTGAGAAGTAAACTAGGTGAAACACTAGTATTGCTCCAAATACTGAAACTAAATTCCCATAAAACATGTTATAAAATCTATCAAATTCCAAAAAGAGGTGTAATGAACCTTTTTTAAAATTTTATTAAAATGCCAAATTTTCCACTTTTTCCCCAATTTCGACCTTTGACTAGTTTTGATGCCTAGGTCCCAAATTTGCCCTAAATGATCCCAAATATTCTGAGAAGGTATATGAAAGATATTAGGACTTGAATATTATGTTCAGGGATGATATATGGCCACCAAAAGTCTTCTGAAAACTCTCTTAAGATTCTGGACCAAGTATGGAATTTTACTAGCAATTTGAGGTTCAAATCCCCCTAGGGTAAGTTCTGAAAATGGCTCTCCAAATGCCTCCAAACCCACTCGAAATTATGAAAATAGGTAGGGGATGTCTAAATTACATTATTTAGGTCTCATGTGCACCATTAATCAATTATTAAGTTTTTTCTAACCTTCTCCCAAACAGCAACAAAAATCACTAGTTCGACCTTTGGGGGAAATTGCATCAAATCTTCTCCAAATGTAATGAAAATTCACAAAATGACTTCAAATGCTTATATCCTGAACATGAAACTTGTATAATACATCAATAACAGTCCATCCATCAATAAACCATCAATAGTTTACTTATCCATTTGAATCCATCAACATTACATTGGTTCACAACAAGGTAGTGGGGGAATGGCACTGTTTGTCCATTAATGAGCAATTTAACATAGTTTTTCATGGAATATTGACTTGTGGACATTATTAGATGGTTATTACAGATATATATATCAGCTTACATATACATGAATTTGAAATGGCATTCCTTCACTACTATATGCAACCACAAGAGCGTTGTGCAAGAGCTTTGGGGAAAATGGCACCATTTCTTCATTAAAAATCACATTTACACATTTCCACTTGGAATTTCGACCTGAAACTTTATGGAGATGAATACCAGAGTATTTAATTCATATTATAAAAGAAATGGGGCATTATAATCTCCCCCAAATAGTACAATAGCTCACCAAAACCGCCCTCCCTCAAGGAGCAAGAATATGCCATCAAGACTGGAAATGGTAAAGTGAGTTGCACTAGAAGAAACCATGAGATGCCCTGTAGCTTACAACTGCAAATAAAGACTCCATTAAATATCCCAATGAAATGTCTGAATGGCATTTCCAATTACCAACTTGGATGGGAATCTTTCACCCTCGAAATTGGCTAAGGTAAGAAAATAGTCATCCACTAGCTCTCCCTCTTCACAAATGCAATTGCAAATTTCTCAAATGATTCAAAAGCTGGTTTCATGCTTTGTTATTGAAATTTATAAAGTTTCCAATCTCTCTATGGGTCGAATTCCTTCCAAGAGATGCATTCCAACTCAAGTTGGGAAGAGATTCCAAAGAATGCCACTTGTACAACAATTCCTAGTCTCCCACTTCCACCAAATCACATGTGGAAGCATCTTAGCTACCCTAAATCCCTTGAGCGCCCTCTTGGAGGATATTTTTATCCCTGACATGTCATGTATGTCATATGTCAGCCTTCAGGTCTGATTTGTGTCATAGGTGTCATACCATCTTCATCATTGTTGTCATAGAGCTAGGGAATCTAGCCCAAGTGTCTCACTAGCTCAAAATTGTCTCTTCCTCTTCCATGGGAGTTACTCCTCTTTACCAATTCGACTTCCTTAGCTCATTAGATTCCATATGAAACCTTACCAACCTCCAAATACGTTTCCTTACCCATAGATTTGAATTGTATGATGTGCATGCCAAGTGTGTGGAGGGAATCTAGCCACCTAAGGACTCCATAAGCCTCCAATTGTCTTCATGACCAAATGACACATTTATTTTCACTTGTATATATTTATTTAGCTCCTTTATTAAATATTTATGCTATTCTAATTTTCATACATCATTTATTATCCCCCTTATTCCAAATCCCAATGCTTCCACCCCCAACCTAGGAAACTAGTAATTTTCCTGCTTGGCAATTATTGGACCCTTAGCATCAATTTGATAAACTCTTATGAATATGTCCAATTGGCTTAGGTCATTGTGACCCAATACAAAATTTGGGACATGACAAATCCTCCCTTCCCAATATTGCTTGTCCTCAAGCAGTTTCAAACATGGGTGTTGAAGAACTTGCTTTCTGTATATATCTTTGAAGTTCCCATTGAATTGCCCAACCTTGAGTCTTTGAGATTCCATGAAGATTTTAGAGAGGAACCACCATGCTTGCTACTGCACTACTCTAATTAAAATCACTTTATTAAGTGGGAAATCCATCTCCCATACTGCTTGTTTCCCCCCAAAAATTGAAACCAATGAGACAAAAATTATTCCAAGGTCCCATTGCTTGTACTGCACCCCAACAATTAAGAGTGCTCTCCAACCCATACCATCAGATAAGAGGATTCCTGGATCCCATTTTCTTGTATGTGTTCTTTCAAACATCATGAGTACAAAATATATATCATCAAAGTACATAACAAAATAGTGAAAATGAACATCAAGAAGACATTTCATCAAAGAATAGTGAAAGTACTTATACCTCCAAGCAAGTAGACCACCATTTTCCAAGTGCATACAAGCATCAACTAACCAATCAAATGTGCTCCAATGACATAGGTGAGGATCCCATGTCGTATCATGCTGCTCCAAAAGGATGGGATATGCATCAAAATATCCAGCCATGTATTCTTTCATCCAAGAAGTGAATGAAGAATCTCCATTAAAATCTGAACCAAATAATGAGCGAGAAAAACAAGGAGACTTCAAATGACTCAAAGAAGTCTCTCCCATATATCCCTGAATGTGAGAATCATAAATATACAACAAAGTATGTGGCTGCCAACAAAAATGTTCTCCAATCATACATCTATTCACCCAAGTGTTGGATGAAGTTCCTCCAATATCAAATGAACCAAGTGTTGAGCAAGAAAAACCATGAGTCTTCAAGTGACTCAAATGCATATCATAGGTGAATAACAAAGGATGCTTCTGCAAATGTGAATAATAATGTGCTCCAACCATATCATCACAAAAAGTAAAGCTAGGAATTCTAGACTCCTCATGTGGCATCATAAAAAAGAACCCTTTCACCCATACTTCATTGAGACGAATGCTGCAAAACAGGGAATTATAGGAGGTAGGAGAATGAACTAACTCACCCAAATGATCAAAATGTGTAGAAGTTTCATCATGGGAAGGATTCATATGGGTAGTGTCATGCAGCTCCTTCAAAGGTGTGAAACCTTTGTCGTAGATTGGTTCCAATGTAGAGGAATCATGCTCTTCTTTAAAAATTGCATAACCTTCATCAAGAGAGAATTCAAGTTCCTCTTCCACCACATCAAGTGTTGGGATCTCTTCAATTTCATCTTCAAACACATCAAGCACATTCAAATTTTCACCTTTCTCATGATCTGCCATGTCATGAAAATCCTCCATGCAATCTACCATCTGAAAATTTGAAACATAGGAGGAAAAACAAGTATCTTGCAACCTTTCAAGAAGTTGCTCATTTTTAATTTTGATTTTATGAATATCCTCATCATGTACTACTTATTCTACTTCACCTATTTCAGGAATAGGTGGTTCATGGGTCTCCTCCTTTGTGACATAAATTATTTCATCCATTTTCTTCTTTTCCTTGGAAAGAGAACCATTGCTCCATCTTTTTGCCATGCTTTCAAATCAACTAGACAACAATTCGAACCCTTGTAGTAGTTATTTTGTCATGTATTCAAAGGATGGTTTTAGTAATTTTCTAAACTCCTCATTCTCCTCTAAGTTTCCTTTTTTATCCTTAGTCATAATTTCCTCAAAAAAATTTCTCTTCTTTTCCTACTTTCTCCCTTTCACCAAAGTACTTTCAGTTTCAGTTTCTAAGGGTGGTGGCTTATTTCTTTGACTCCTGGTCTTCATTAATGGTCTACCACATCAGGTGCCAAGATCATGCTCTGATACCACTGTAATGACCCTTTTTTTAAAATTTTATTAAAATGCCCAATTTTCCACTTTTTCCCCAATTTCGACCTTTGACTAGTTTTGATGCGTAGGTCCCAAATTTGCCCCAAATGATCCCAAATATTATGAGAAGGTATATGAATGATATTATGACTTGAATATGATTTTTAGGGATGATTTACGGCCACCAAAATACTTCTGAAAACTCTCTTAATATTCTGGACCAAGTATGGAATGTTACTAGCAATTTGAGGTTCAAATCCCCCCAGGGTAAGTTCTGAAAATGGCTCTCCAAATGCCTCCAAACCCACTCGAAATTATGAAAAGAGGTAGGGGATGTATAAAGTACATTATTTATGTCTCATTTGCACCATTAATCAATTATTAAGTTTTTTCTAACCTTCTCCCAAACAACAACAAAAATCACTAGTTCGACCTTTGGGGGAAATGGCATCAAATCTTCTCCAAATGTAATGAAACTTCACAAAATGACTTCGAATGCTTATATACTGAACATGAAACTTGTATAATACATCAATAATATTCCATCCATCAATAAACCATAAGTAGTTTACTTATCCATTTGAATCCATCAACATTACATTGGTTCACAACAAGGTAGTGGGGGAATGGCACTATTTGTCCATTAATGAGCAATTTAACATAGTTTTTCTTGGAATATCGACTTGTGGATATTATGAGATGGTTATTAAAGATATATATATCATCTTAAATGTACATGAATTTGAAATGGAATTCCTTCACTACTATATGCAACCACAAGAGCGCTATGCAAGAGCCATGGGGAAAATGGCACCATTTCTTCATTAAAAATCACATTTACACATTTCCACTTGGAATTTTGACCTGAAACTTTCTATAGATGAAGAAAAGAGTATTTAATTCATATTATAAAATAAATTGGGCATTATAAGCTCCCCCAAAGAGTACAGTAGCTCACCAAAAACGCCCTCCCTCAAGGAGCAAGAATATGCCATCAAAACTGGAAATGGTTGAGAGAGTGAGCTGCCCTGTAGCTTACACCTTCAAATAAAGAATCCATTAAAGATCCAAATGAAATATATCAATGGAATTTCCAATTATCAACTTGGATGGGAATCTTTCACCCTTGAAATTGACCAAGGCAAGAAACTAGTCATCCACTAGCTCTCCCTCTTCACAAATGCAATTGCAAATTTCTCAAATGATCAAAAGATGGTTTCATACTTTTTTATTGAAATTTATAAAGTTTCCAAGATCTCTATGGGTCAAATTCCTTCCAAGATATGCATTCCAACTCAAGTTGGGAAGAGATTCCAAAGAATGCCACTTGTACAACAATTCCTGGTCTCCCACTTCCATCAAATCACATGTGGAAGCATCTTAGCTGCCCTAACTCCCTTGAGCGCCCTCTTGGAGGCTAGTTTTAGCCTTGACATTTCATATATGTCATATGTCATCCTTCAGGTCTGATTTGTGTCATAGGTGTCATAGCATCTTCATCATTGTTGTCATAGAGCTAGGGAATCTAGCCCAAGTGTCTCACTAGCTCCAAATTGTCTCTTCCTCTTTCATGGGAGTTAATACTCTTTACCAATTCGAATTCCTTATCTCATAAGCTTCCATATGAAACCTTACCAACCTCCAAATACGTTTCCTTACCCATAGATTCAAATTGGATGATGTGCATGCCAAGTGTGTGGAGGGAATCTAGCCACCTAAGGACTCCATAAGCCTCCAATTGTCTTCATGACCAAATGCCACATTGATTTTCACTTGTATATATTTATTTATCTCCTTTATTAAATATTTATGCCATTCTAATGTTCAAACATCATTTATTATCCCCCTTATTCCAAATCCCAAAGCTTCCACCCCCAACCTAGGAAACTAGTAATTTTCCTCCTTGGCAATTATTGGACCCTTAGCATCAATTTGATAAACTCTTATGAATATGGCCAATCGACTTAGGCCATTGTGACCCAATGAAAAATTTGGGACATGACAAGTGGCAAACCATCCATCCCAACCAATATCCTAGAAATCCATTAAAAATATCATCAAACTCCTGAAAATCCTCAAAATATCTAATGTTAAAGGTCAAACTGACAAATCTATCATCATGTCTTGAAACAATCCTCGATCCATCATCAATCATGTCATGAATCCATCATCCTGAATAAACACTAGTTTGCAAAATTACTGAAGAGAATTTGAAGCTTGAAGTGTGACATCATCAATATATTCCCCTTGTCAACTCAAAGGTGAGAAGTCTTGGGACCTATAAATAAGCATTTCCAATATACCCCCCTGTAAGTGGAAAATGGTAGTCATACTATATTTGAGCGAAGTCTGAAGAATTGATCTTCAACTCAAAAGACTACATCAAGTTGGTCCTAGTCATGCCTTGAAACATCAAATCCCAAAGAAAAATATTCATGTTCATATGTTGTAGATACCTCTCTAATTAAGATTGACTATACCCATTTATGAATTTGATGATAAGACCGTTCCAACAACTTTCCTTTTAAATTTTAGTGGTAAATACTTAACCATTCAAAATATACATGTTGTTTTTTTATTTTTTGTATTTTTGGTTCCTTCCAACACCTTTATGAAAGGTGCTTTGTCTTCCCATAAATACTGCATGGATGAAGATCAAAACACTACAATTCATGATGACTAACTTGGTGACAATGTGAGAACTGTTCAGGTACATTGTCCAAATTATCATTGTAAATTGTATCCTCCTCCCCCTCCTCAACATCATCATCATCCTTATCCTTCTGTTCCTGATCATGATCCTCAACACTGTTCATGTACTTCATACAAATTATCAAATCATTTGTACCATCTTGATATTAATCAATTGCATCATCATCATTATCCTTATCCTTTTGTTCCTCATTACGATCCACAAGTTTAGGTACTTATCCAACTTATCATCAATAGTATGCCTCTGTAAATAATCATCAAGAAAACCAACAATCACAAACTTCATCGGTTTGGAGTAATCAAGAATGTGAAAGAAGTCGATCTTTGATCTATAATATCCTATTCCATTTTTGTTCCTCTTGAATTGCAACTCTTCCCATGGTATGATAATTTTGTTTTTATCCTCAAACTAATTATCAACAACCATAGTGTCTTCATCCAATGTATTTTCTATTTCCTTAATGTTTTCATAAAATGCCATTATTTGATTTATAGCTGTATAATTTGCAATGCCCTCTTGTTCATTGCCGACAACAATAAATCCAAATAATGGATTATCTTGAAAAAATATGTGTTCAGGTTGTTGTTGTCGAAGAAGTTGAAATTCATCTATTAACTGTTGATGTATTTGTAACTTCAGAAGATATTCACTTGTATATTGTATGTATTACATTTGTACTTTATTGTATCCCCAACGGAGATGTATTATGCCTCCGATTGGAAGTGTCGTCATTTGTATTTGCAAGTGTCGCAACTTATATTTGATGGGTTATTATACCACCTTGATGGGGTCGGCCCTGTATGAGTTGTGTGGTTCAAAGGGTTATTAGACCACCCTAGTGGGGTCGGCCCAGTTAGCATTATGTTAAGTGGTTGATTTGGGGCCGACCTAGTTAGAGTTAAAAGTCAAGTGCAGTAAAGTATAAATAGAGAGTGTGACTCTCTCATTTATTCATTCACACACTCACTCACTTCACATTAGTGAGAGAGAGGAGGAGTGCGCACAAGTGGAGGAGGATCAACTTCTAGGAGAATATCTATTTTTGTGGGGTTTGATCTTTGTGATCTTTGTATTGATGCTCATTCTATCTCTAAGGAAGTTGTGGGGTTTTTCACCTTCTTGGTTTTCCCCGGTGAAATGCTTTGTGTCTCTTGTCTCTTGTGTTTGATATGCTATACATGTTTTTATCTCAGTTAAGATACTAGATCAGATTGAATTAAATGCTGGAAAACTAACATGGTATCAGAGCTATCCTGAAGGAAGGCATGGTATAGCATTTATGACACTTGTTGCACTTGCGACAAATTGGAAGCTAGGGCTTGGTATAGTAAAAACCAGTCATCGTGGAACTTTCGCTCTAAATACATTTTGGTGAAGGTTCAGGATATGAAACTTCTATAGGACTAAGATGCAATGTCCATGTAGCTTGTGTCCGAAGGATAGCCTCAAATTCGTTGTACTTTGTGAGATATGATCCGTACAAGTTAGGGTTTATGCCTCTTCCAGAATGCAGTCCTAAACAGGTTCCCTAGGAAAAAAGGTCATATCTCAGGATAGGATTCTCCAAATGGAATTTTGTAAAAAATGATAGTTAGGGAACGGAATGTAGTTTCACAAGTCCGGGTTTCAGAGGCCGAAGTTGAAACAGTGACACGTGGCGTTCCGTACAAGTTCGCTATACTGTTTCATCCTATCAACAGGTCACGTTGCGACACTTGGAATATCTCTCTCTCAGAGAATCCATTTCAGCTCAGATCTGTGGGGTTGGAAAGATGACAGGTTAGTCTACCACATGACGAAGTTTCAGACCCCGAGGATCCGAAATTCCAGATATACATCAGAAACAATATGGCATATATTTATGTCCAAACAGAATTGGATTCTGAGCACTTTCATTTTTGGTTTGTCACTGTTGCGGGAAATTAGAGTTTCGAAGAAAGTTGGAATTTTTGGAATCTGAGACCAAGGCTATATGCTCCTCAAGAAAATCAAATTTTAGAGACCAAGATCAAATTTTTTGGTTGGGAAGAACCCCGGGCATCATCAAACCCTAGTTCAGGATTGTGATCGGAAAGGTGGAAAATTAGGGTTTCTGCAAAAGTTGAAATTTTTGGAATCTGTGACCATGGTTGGATGCTCCTCAGAAAAATCGAAGTTTAGAGCACAAGATCAAAAATTTTGGCTCAGAAGAACCACGGGCATTATCAAACCTTAGTTCAGGATTTTGACTAGAAGATCCGAAAGTTTCAAAGGCAATTTTGAGGGGTCAAATTTTGGAGATTTCAAAATTTAAGTATGCGAGCTTGATCAGCTCAGCAAGGCGCATATTTTTATCCAATCAGAAGTTTGAAATTCAAAGTTTCAATTTTTAGGTTTTCTCTCTCGAATCCTAGCTAGCTCTAGATCCAGATTCAACAAATCAAGTGAATTGGGTTAATCCTAGAAGAGAATGATTTGGACACCTACAAAATTTCTAGTTCCAGAGGGAGATGAGGCTAAGGCCTTACAAAAGAAGACTACAAGCAATCCCGATAGGTATGACTTGAAGAGATATAGGTATGTTTTGAAATCTGTTCATGATTAAGTTTGTCTTCATATTATTGAGGTTAGTACAATCATGGTAAATTTTAGACTTGTCTTATAATCTTAGTAAAGTATGAATGCATGTAAATGATAGAAGACATTCATTGATTAGGTTTATGACACTTATGATTGTATTAATGCACTGTGGCATTGTATGAGGATGATGTTGTCCGCTAACATGAAAGGTACATCAAGAAAGACAAATCAAGTTCTAGATCAAGAACATATGTCCATGGTGACATGAAGACAAAGACTCATCCATATCCATTGATTACATAGAAGCTCTACTTACGGGGTACGTTAGACAAGCATGATAATCCAGGTATGTTTTCCTATATCGAGTTAGAATCCTACTTTGTGTTAGGATCTTAGATAAGCATACTTTTGTATTCATGAAGTTATAAGTTTGAGTAATCATGGGTTTATGCATATTATGATTCTTAGTTTGATTAATGGTATGACAAACTAGAAGAGTCCTATGGTCAAATAAGAATATGCATAAGTAAAAGAAGTACTCCCTGAAACCTTGAATACTAATGCTTGTGATAAATTACCTATGTATGAAATGACCATAACCATACATGTATAAGATTATTTAGAATCATAATGTTTTGATAGTATTGAGATTATACTAATGCATGTATGATTATGTATGAGATTTTGAGGATGACACTAGTGCACACTTAAGCATGCATAGTGGTCCAAGATGGATATAAGTTCAAAGACAGATAATCTAGGACGCAAATATCAAAAGGGATCTCACTCCAGTAGTTCCTGCAAGGAAGCAAAGACCGAGAGGGATCTCACTCCAGTAGTTCCTGCAAGGAAGCAATGATTGAGAGGGAGTCCACCCAACAAGGAAACAAAGATAAGTATTTAAATTGTCATTTCTTGTATATATGATTTTGTTCAGTCATGTACATACTTATGTTCCTAGATTTAGGATGTATATTATGCATTTTAGAAAAGGTTGCATTAATGAACAAGATACTACTAATATAGTAAAGGGTAAGTGGCCTATGGTACTGTACAACATTCCATTGCTACTTATCTAGAATGAAACCTCTTTGCTGACATGTTGGGAGTTGTGCACACTATTAACAATGTTCTGGTAGAGATGGTAGGCATCTAGAAAGTTACGGGATATGGATAAATGTTGTATTGAAGCATTGGATAAGATAATTGCATGACTGTATGACATATATATTTATGTGTAATATTTTGTTCTAAAAACAATGAGAAGATTCTAATCATGCAATTGAATTTGACTTGTAGGAAAGATCGTGTATAATCACTTACAAAAGAAGGACAACTACATTTATTCCAGCAACGAAGTTCAAGAAAACTACCTAATGAATATATTGAAGAATTTGAAGTTCTCAGATCAGGGATGCAGTAATGGAAGGATGCCATGATCGAGGAGTACTAGTCGATCATGAAGAATGATGTTTTGGATGTGGTCCCAAGACCAGAAGGGAAGTCTGTTGTGACTTCCAAGTGGATCTATAAGATCAAGCATGCTGCAGATGGTAGCATAGAAGAATACAAGGCAAAGTTTGTGGCTTGTGGCTTCTCCCAGAAAGAAAGGATAGATTGATTGCCGACATGAAGAGGAATCTTGCTACCGAGTTCGAGATGAAGGACTTGGGTATGAAGCATTACTTTCTAGGTATGGAGGTGTGGCAGAGTGCATATGGAATCTTCCTTGGACAAGGGAAGTATGCAGTAGAGATCCTGAAGCGGTTCGGGATGATGGACTACAAGGCCATGGCCACACCTATGGCATCGAACCTAAAGCTATTGAGTGATGCTTCATCAAAGTCGGTTAATGCCATGATGTATCGTCAGATGGTTGGGTCCTTGATGTACCTGACGAACACGAGACCATATATTTTCTTTGCGGTGAACACCTTGGGCCAGTTTCTGACAGATCCTAGACATGTTCACCTGATTGCTGTAAAGCATATTCTGAGGTACCTGAAGTGTACAATTGATTATGGGCTCAAGTATGATGCGAATCAAAAGTTTAACCTAGAGGGTTATGTTGATTTAGATTGGGCAGGCAGTGCTACAGATAGGAAGATTACTTCGGGTTGCTGCTTCAGTATTGGATTAGGTGTGATCTCTTGGTTTAGCAGGAAGAAATCCTGCGTAGCACTGAGTACAACCGAAGCAGAGTATGTCACAGCTTGTTCGACTAGTTGTGAGGCAGTATGGCTAAGGAAGCTACTGTCTGATTTATTTGATCTCCAGTTGGATGCTATTTGTATCTATTGTGACAACCAGAGTTGTGTGAAGTTGTCAGAGAACCCAGTGTTCCATGACAAGTCGAAGCATATCGAGATCAAATATCACTATATCAAGGATATGGTGCAGAGAGGAGCAGTGAAGCTCCTGTATGTTGCGATGAATGAGCAGATTGCATATGTGTTGACCAAACCACTAGCGAGAGTGAAGTTCAAGTACTTCAGAAAGAGGCTTGGTGTACTTCATATCGATGTTCCTTCCAAGGGGAAGTGATGAGTCTGGAAGACGTAGATGCACATGGGATTTTCTGACATGGTTGTAGATGTGTTATCCCATGGTCGTGATGTAATTGCTGAGGCATTCTCACATGGTGGTAGATGTGTTCTCCCATGGTGTAGGTGTAAGGTCTAAAGCCATTTTTCACATGGTGGTAGATGTGTTCTCCCATGTTGGTGGTGTAAGTGTTGTATGATGTGCATCTGGGATGTGCTCCATGGACGATGCTCCAATTACTACTATGATGCTATATGATTAGGATGATCATGTGTGATGAGCATCAGGATGATGCTCCAGATGATAGGCATCAGGATGATGCTATATGATTAGGATGATCATGTGTGATGAGCATTAGGATGATGCTCCAGATGATAGGCATCAGGATGATGCTACAATGATGATCAAGATGATCATGTGTGATGAGCATCAGGAAGATGATCCAGATGATATGCATCAGGATGATGATCAAGATGATCATGCGATTATGATATGCATCAGGACGATGCTGTGATGATGATCAGGATGATGATATGCATAGGGACGATGCTGTGATGATGATCAGGATGATGATGTGATGATGATGTGCATAAGGATGATGTACTGTATGATGATGATCAGTATGATCATGAGCATCATGATGATCAGGTTGATCTTGAGTATCAGGATGGTACTCTGTGGTCATGTACAGGTTGTGCAAGGGTAGCATATAATACATCCTGGAGATCCGAACAGGTTGTGCTAGTCATGTAAAAGGCCTCAGATTCTCTTTAGAGATATTGCTGGGCAAGACACTCTTTTAAGGTTTTGCTAGACCACATGTAATACGTCCTAGAGATCTGGACAGGTTGTGCTAGTCACGTAAAAGGCCTCGGATGCTATTTAGAGATCTTACTGGGCAAGACACTCTTTTAAGGTTTTGTGGAGACCACATGTAATATGTCCTGGAGATCCAGACAGGTTGTGCTAGTCACATAAAAGGCCTCGGATTCCCTTTAGAGATCTTGTTGGGAAATACACTCTTTTAAGGTTTTGTGGAGATCACATGTAATCAGTCCTGGAGATCCAGATAGGTTGTGCTAGTCACATAAAATGACTCAGATGCTCTTTAGTGATATTGCTAGGAAAGACACTCTTTTAAGGTTTTGTGAAGGTCACATGTAAAATATCCTGGGAGATCCGATAGGTTGAGTTGTGTGCTCGTAAAATTCCTGGGATGCTCTTTCGAGGTTTTGTTGACGCATGTAATCAGTCCTGAGGATTCCACAGGATGGCCAGCTCGCAGAGATGATGAAGACCTACAAGAGGCTAGGCCTACAACCAACATGAAAAAGGGTTGGATCTGTAGAACTTCCTATGACGAGAAGAATTGAGAGATAGCACCAGTGATCGAGATGAAGAGTACAACAACAGTGATGATGATGCTCCAGTGATCCAGTGACGATGATCCATCTCCAGTATTGAAGACTTGTGTCTATATGCATTGATGGATTTTTTCAAGAGAATACCTTCCTAGTTAAGAGGGAGTGTTGATGTATTTGTAACTTTGGAAGATATGCACTTGTATATTGTACGTATTACATTTGTACTTTATTGTATCGCCAACGGAGATGTATTATTCCTCCGATTGGAAGTGTCGTCATTTGTATTTGCAAGTGTTGCAAATATTATTGTAAGTGTCGCAACTTATATTTGATGGGTTATTACACCACCTTGATGGGATCGGCCCTGTATGAGTTGTGTGGGTCAAAGGGTTATTAGAACACCCTAGTGGGGTCGACCCAATTAGCATTATGTTAAGTGGTTAAGTTGGGGCTGACCTAGTTAGAGTTAAAAGTCAAGTGAAGTAAAGTATAAATAGAGAGTGTGATTCTTTCATTTATTCATTCACACACTCACTCACTTCGCATTAGTGAGAGAGAGGAGGAGTTCGCACAAGTGGAGGAGGAGAAGCTTCTAGGAGAATATCTCTTGTTGTGGGGTTTGAGCTTTGTGATCTTTGTATTGATGCTCATTCTATCTCCGAGGAAGTTGCGGGGTTTTCCACCTTCTTGGTTTTCCCTGGTGAAATGCTTTGTGTCTCTTGTCTCTTGTGTTTGATATGCTATACATGTTTTTCTCTCAGTTAAGATCCTAGATTAGATTGAATTAAATGCTGAAAAACTAACATTAACAACCTATTATGAGTTTTGAGAACATAAATATTTTTATGCACAACTTGCAGACAAGTGATCACATCACTGAGTGCATACTTTCTTATTTGAAAAATTGTTCCATGCATAATGTTAATTAAAGTGTGTAGGAAATTGAACAAGTCTTCGATACTCACCATCATGATCTAAATAAATGATTCAAGTGCCCAAAACAATGTCACAAAAACTACCAAGTGTCGCCAATAAGAAACATCATACACTTTTGATTCCCTTGTTCAATTTTGGGCCAGATAAATACTCAATGATGCCAAAGTGACAAGTATGCCAACAAAACTTTGTAATGGATTCTTGCAACTCCACCCCAAAGTAAGACTTCTGAAAATTCAATGAGAGACTCAAACTCCTCTCATTTGTACATGTACTACATCCTACTGGGGTAAAATCCTCTCTACACAACAATCAAGATGGTCAAGAGCTTTATAGGCATATCAAATCACAAGTACTCAGGAACATACTAATGCAAACAATACATGGCTCTCCTTCTGTTGCAGTAATGTGTTCCATGAGAGAGCGGAGTAAAAAGATTCCAAATGCTAACAACCATTGTGTATTAGCCCTTTGACAAATTTGGAATGCCCTTTCTTGGAATCATTGCACTTAAAAAAACTTACATTCGTTGCAGTTATAATAACCAACCAGAGTTTCTTCACAAAACACTGGCTTTGATAGTATTCTCATTAAAATAAACTTCACAAAACGTGACACTACAAAGACATGTCATATACAAACAAATAATGAATTCCGATTTCTTTTTCAGAGTTTCCTTGTCATACACGAATAGAAATAATAATTCAGAAGTTCTATACGTTATGCACATATATCAAACACCTTATAATATCATTCTCTCATTGATTCTCCCATTGAATAACAAGTTGTGTTTTTTCTTTTTTCGATTTGAAAAAAAAAATCATTCTCTCAATAATGTTATTCTTGAACATTATTTATTGACATAGGCATCCTTATCAGCATGGATTTTAAATATAAACTATATAAATAATTGGGATCTTTGAACTTTTTGATATTTTATCCATTTATTTTTAAGTTTTTCAAATTATTTAAACTCTAATACCAATTGACACAAATAACAAGAAAAGAGAAAATCAAGAATCATCAAAAAAACAAAGAGATGGCAGAAAGAAGTAATAGCAAAATCAATGTTATATTAACATAGTTAACTCAATATTATGTTAACATAAAGCATGTTTAATAACTACTTTTTAATCATTTATATAATTAATAAAAAATATAAATAACAAGGTGGTTTAAGAATTAATGATTATAGCAAAATTGCTAACACCGGTAACTTCTCTATTAATTAATGAATTTATGCCATTTATTCAATTCACCATTACATTATAATATATGACTCCTATATTATTGAGTCTTAATTAGTCCACACTCCGTCAGTAATTTTTTTTTTTTTTTATAAATTTTTTTAAATCCATGTTGCATAAAAGATCTATAACGAGTTAATTATTAATGCATTAGAGTAAATTTAAGGTCTAAAATGGGCATTCTAAAGAAAATAATAAAATAATATTTATGAATTTTGGAGTAAGAGAGAATTTTTTTTTCTTCATATTTTTTACATATCTCCCCGTGGTTTTAATCAAATTTCAAGCGAAAGCACTTGTTGGATGCATAATTAAATTCTATATCCAATGAGTAACTACACTGCATATTTTTGATGGACACCATGACCCCACAAAAAACGAGAAATACATAAAAAAACGTGTTACTTTTAGTAACATGTTTTTATTATTATTATGTATTTGTCGTTTTTCATGTTAGATTTTTAACATAGCAGTATAATTTTTATCTCTTTCAATTTAATTCATAATTCATTTCATCCCACAATTATGGCATCATTCATTTGCAGCAGAAAATACAACAAGGATCACTGAAAGAATAACCATGCACAAGAGACACAAGATTTATCCTAACAAACCCAAATGAGAGATAACCCGACAAAATTTTCCTAGAAGAAATTAATCCTATAAAAGAACAATACCAATCATGAAGATTAAGCCCTAACACAAGAGTGTGCCCTTCTTCCACAAGAAACCCTAGTGAGGGTAGATATATTCCAAGAGAATAAGAAAATAAGAGAAAACCCCAAAATTACTTCATGTGACTTTTGTTAGTATTCCTTGAGAAGTGCACATTACTTGAGAGAGAGATATGAGCTTGCTTGAATGTGTAAATGAAGTGTGGAAGCACTTTATTTATATTATTTTTTTCACTAGAATTTTCCACAATTAGGCCTCCTTGTACTTATATTTATTCTTTATTTATCTTTCAAGCCGACTTGTCATTTTGTCTTCTAGGGTCAATTTACCTCTTTTATTGGGGTAGTTGTGCTCTTGCTTGCTTTCCACTTTCTCTAGGACTTATTCAATGGGTTGTCTTAACTCCTTCGTTATTTATTCATTATAGAAAAGTTTCTCCCTGTTGATGTCTCGTCACATGCTGATCCATTCTCTCATGTAGAGCTCTAATGTAGATTGGACCATACTCTAAAAAGTTCTGGATGCTTCTTAGAGCCAATGCCAAATACAACATTAGATTAGAATTTGTCTCACTACAAGGGATGAATCCCTTGTCACATAGACAAGTCAAATCACTCTATTAAAATGTATCACATGTTCACGAAGAACTCCCACATAGAGTATGCACTGTGACCTCTAGCCTCCTATCACTCAAGCCACTTCACATGACAAGACATAGACTAAGCATCCGATCCAAAAGACACATATAGTCAATTCACATGACTATATCTGAGGGCTACGAAGGGGCCATTCTCTACTGACTATTGGTCAATTCACTTAACCAATGTGAGAGAGCGATTTGCAGAATGTTTGCTCGATGCTGAAACCATGGAGAACATCAACACTCCCTCTCATCGAGGGAGACATTCTGCAACACCCCAAGCTTCACGCTTGGTTGAGAGTGTCCATCATTATTGCGTTTGCACTACATCTGCATACATACGGTACATGTACTACATATGCCTCTAGTATTACGTTGTATGTACTTCTCATCAAAACCATTCATTTCACATGAATGTCTGTCTGCTCATCTATATCATTCATTTCACTTGAATGTCTCTCTTCTTATCTGGATCATTCATTTCACATGAATGTATCTCTTATCATACGGTGTCTGGTCCATTCATTTCTCATGAATGTATGCCCTCTCATCATCACATATCCATCAATGCTCCCTCTCACTGGGAGAGGTATTCTCCATCATGCCAAGCTTGTCCCTAAAGTATACAAACTTTTCCTTGGATAGAGGCTTAGTGAGAACATCGACTATCTTCTCATCTGTGGATATGTACTGGAGCTTCACTACTACCTTCTGCATCACATCTCAGATGAAGTAGTATTTGATCATCAAATCAAATAGCCTTGTGATACTAGCTGCAATTCACTCTACTTCTGTTGTACTGAGTGCCACAGAAGCATGCTTCCTATGTCCATTGCACTCTTCATAGTCAAAATCTATATATCTTTTGTAGCTTCACTTCATCTCTTAAGATCATATCCAACTGTACCACACATGTACCTCATCACATGCTTTGCCACAACCCAATGGAAGAGTCTCGGCTCAACCATAAATGGATCAGGGTGTTTACTGCAAATAAAATGCCTCATCAAGAATCTGATCAACTATTTGTACATCATCCAATTTGACTATGAAGCGAAATCACTTAGCTTCTCCAGATCTACACATCACGGGATCCATTAGATCTGAATCTGAAATGGAGTCACTCAGTTTATCTAGATTTTCCTCCATAGGTATAGCCATGGAATTGCAGTTCATCATCCCAAATCTTTCAGGATCTCAATTGTATACTCCCTCTTCCTAAGGAAGATATCATCATACCTCAATCCCAATAATATTGGACTCAAAGGCTAACTCCCTCTTGCACTCGTTATGAGCCTCTCTGATCCTGTAAGGATCAGATCATACAATATACAATACCAAGATCACTGGATCATCATGAACAACCTTGTAGTAAAGGTTGAAATCCACATCACTCTTGGTGAAATCCAAGCTCATCAAACTTTTGTCGATCCTGTAATACCAAGATCTGGGGTCCTACTCGAGTCCGTACAAAGTATTCTTTATCAATAAGTTGTGTTGTGGCTACTCCATCAATGTGGAGGTATACTTCTCCCTCTGCATCTGAGCACTCTTCTCTCTCCATGTTTGAGTATCTTGCCCTCACTGCATCTGGATACTTTTATTTTGGTCTAATCTCCCCACACCATATATATCAGGATCACGGAATATTTTTTTCCCTTGTGCATCCATTTGTGTCACCTGCCATCAAGTGGCTTTACTAAGGAAAGCCTCCTGCTTACTCAAGAAAATTGAATACTATCCATGACTCCCTCTGAGTTTGCAACCTGGTTTCCCTTCATGAGTCACCTTTGATGCTAATTTTGACTGCATGCTAGATCTTATAGATCTACTTGGAGGTCACCATTGACTTCCATTTTGATCTCGGCACTGTTACACATCATTCTTCATGATGGAATAATATTCTTTCATCATGGATTCCTGCTGTCCTGCTTCTCGATCACTACATCGTCTCTTGGCATATCCACTTGTTATGTTTTCTCTACTGTCTCGTACTAATAGAAGGATGACCACTTGTACTGGAGGGATACTCACTCTTCAAATCCTCCTGCTCCTCACTATCAAACTTCATATGGAGTCTTCTAGATCTCTGAAGGATTCCGTATTCATCCTCTTCTTCCTTGGCACATAGGTGTATGCGAGACAACCAAGGATCCACTCCTATGAATGCTTCTTCAGAAGTCTTGTTATCTAGTATCTTGATATGAACATAACTATCATATTGGACGTATCTTCCCATAAGAACATGGGTAGATCTTGATCATGGATATTCATCTCCACAATCTTTATAATGGACCTATTCATGATAGAAATGTCCACAAGGGTTAATTAGTACTAACTTTAAACAATCATGTTATTCACCAATAATAAAGAAAATGACAATTCAATTTGAGAAAACAAAACTTGTCACACAAAATATAAAATAATTATCTTTGTTTGTTTTATTGGCTCCCTCTTGATCTCTGCGCCCCTGCAAAAACCACAAAATTTTATGGAAGGGTACTTTGCTTCATCGTCTTATCCAAAGACCTTGTTCTTTTTCTTTGTCAAGTTCTGAAATTTTGGAATCTGCTGAAGTTTTCATCTTGGATCTTCATGTCTTCTGGAGAGAATCATACATAGTAAAAGACATCCAAGGATGACCCTACATGCATCTAAAAGTAGTAGGTCTTATCACTGCATGAAAGAATTCATTCTTGCTAAGTATACATCTTTTGTAAAACATCTTCATGCTAAAGCTCTGGAGAAGTATTCTTCATCAAATCTGTCTTCTGCTTTTCTTTTGAGGTGGAAGCTATTCAACATTATGTTGCCTTTATTTATTTTTCTTTTGAGGACAATGGAAAGAATAGTGTCCATATTCATGACAACACAATCATTCAAATTTTGAAAGATCCTTCTTCTATTCTTGGGTTGTCATGTCCCTAGAACCACCACTATCCATTGACGACATATCACTGCTATCTGAAATAGTAGCATTAAGAGTAGAGACAAAAGAATACTAGAGTTCAACTGTAATCTCAACATCATCCAACTTGTCTTAATCTTTGGACACCATCTTGAAAAAATATGAAAATGTGATTCCGAAACCCTAGAAGGAGCCAGGTCAAAACTGAAGTTTGGAAAAACTAAAATTTTCCTACACAGATAGATGCTCCCTCCTAGGGAGAATTCTAAAACACTATTTTCCAATCTGATTTGTGGCTAGAAAGGCTAAAAAATTGAAGCCCTAATTTCTCGGTTCTAGTAGAAACTAGTTCAGAATTGAAAATGGTCAAATGTGAAATATGAATCCACAGGTAGATGTGCCCTCCTAGGGAAAGCTAAAAAATGTTAAGGTCGAACCCAATATGTGGTCATAAGTGGTAGAAACTGAAAGCCCTAATTTCTCGATTCCAACATAAATTAGGTCAAAATTAAAAATTCGTGAAACTGAGACCTTCTTTCATAGATTAGTGCGCCCTCCTAGGGAGAGTTCAACCATGCTCCTTTCAAGTCCAAATTGCGGTGGGAAGTGTCCAAACTTGGAATATTTTTGGACTAGGGAAGAACTAGTCTCTTGCAATGGCTTCTATTCAACACTTCTCTAATACCATGTTAGATTTTTAACATGGTAGTATAGTTTTCATCTCTTTCAACTTAATTCATAATTCATTTCATCCCACAATTATAGAATCATTAATTTTTAGTGGAAAGTAAAAAAAATATCACTGCAAGAATAACCATGCACAAGAGACACAAAGATTTATCCTGGGAAACTCAAACGAGAGAAAACCCAACAAAATTTTCTCAGAATAAATTAATCCAATACAAGAACAATACCAATCATGAAGATTAATCCCTAGCACAAGAGTGCTGCCTTCTTCCACAACAAACCATAGTGAGGGTAGATATCTTCCAAGAGAATGAGAGAATAAGAGAATAAGAGCAAACCCCAAAATTACTTCATGTGACTTTTGCCAGTCCTCCTTGAGAAGTGCACATCACTTGAGAGAGAGAGAGAGAGAGAGAGAGAGAGAGAGAGAGAGAGGATCTTGCTTGAATGTGTAAATGAAGTGTGGAAGCACTTTATTTATATTCTTATTTTCACTAGAAGTTTCCCCAATTAGGTCGTCTTAGGATTCTAGGGTCAATTTACCCCTTTTATTGGGGCAGTTTTGCTCTTCCTTGCTTTCCACTTTCTCTGGGACTTCTTCAATGGATTGTATTGACTCATTGGTTATTTATTCATCATATAAAAGTTTCTCCTTGTTGATGTCTCGTCACATGCTGATCCATTCTCTCATGTAAATATCTAATGTAGATTTAACCATACTCTAATAAGTCCTAGACACTTCTTAGAGCCAATGTCAAATACAACATTAGATTAGACTTTGTCTCACTCCCTTACGGGTGAATCCCTTGTCACATAGACAAGCCAACTCACTCTACTAGAATGAATCACTTCTTCATGAAACACTCCCACATGGAGTATGCATTGTGACCTCTAGTATCCTATCAATCAAGCCACTTCACATGAAAAAATAGAGACTAAGCATCCGAGCCACATGACACATATAGTCAATTCACATGAATATATCAGAGAGCTACAAAGGGGCCATTCTCTACCGACTATTGGTCAATTCACTCGACCAATGTGAGAGAATTATCTACAGAATTTTTTCCCGATATTGAAACCCTGGAGAGCATCAACATTTCGTGGGATGGGGTCCATCAAAAGTATGTAGTGTGGGTACTCGTTGGATGCAGAATTTAATTCTGCATCCAACGAGTACTTTTCATGTCCCCATTTTTACATCACCATGGAGTTTCATGTACCCTCCCTAGTGATCCTTGATCACCCTCCTAACCCATTTGTTCCATGGGTCATTTAATAATTAATTTTGGAACAAGGCATATAGTAGTTAGTTAATTAATAAATTTAATGCCTAAGGTACTTTGTAATTATCTTTATTTTCATAAATAATTAATTTTGGTATGAGTTGTGATTCTCATGTGGCTAGGAGGGCGCATGAGGAAAAGGTGGACCTCACCTACTCAATTGGAAAATATAGAAACAAGGAGTCAGCTAAAAGCAAGGTGTCAATTGAAAAAGATGGAAGCTAGCAAAAGGAATAAAAAAACAGGCAAAACCACAAAGCAGGAAAGTAAGAAAGAAGGAAAGTGTAGAAAAGCATCTAGTTTAAAAAGAAGGAAACATCCATAAAAGCTAAGGAGGGCACAGTTGCTAAAAGTAGATGAAAGCACAAAGCAAGCAAGTTGCATAAGTAAAGTAAGGTTTCCAATTATCTCAAGGAAGGCACCCTCACCTCTCACACATGCCAGTTGCTTGCAAAGGAAGTTATCCAAGCTTATAAAAAGATGCTAATGCGCACCATTCACATTTTTTGGCTAATTCATTTTGTGTCTGAGAGATTTTGCTTCTCAAGGTTGAGAGATGTGCCTCGACCAAGATTGGGAGATATGCACCAATGCAGTGTGAGTGTTCCAGTTTGTTCACAATCTGATCCAGAGTTATGAAACTCTGATATACATTCCAATGAAAACCCATCAGTGAAGAATCCAAGCCACCAAGAAGAGATCTTGAAATACAGTTCAATCAGACATAGATTTTGGAGGAGATCCACTTAGAGGAGAAGTTTCTGTTGGTGAATGTACCCCCTGTGAATAGTCTCTGAGGTATGGAGCACCATCAAGAGAAACCAACTATTATATAGTAATCCTCATTCCAAATCCAATGAATCTCTATACTCTTCTCTCCTTAAATTCTTCCACATATCATATTGTAAGAAATTGATGTAATAGAGACTCCTTGAGAAGTATGAAAGTAAAATACCTTCAAATTGCTGCTCAAAATTCATGATCTCAATCAGATTCTATTCATATGTTCAGTTCTGATTCATATTTCCTTTCAAAATAAGTTTCATGAAGTCTATGGTTCAAATCTTCAAGCTTTCTAGTGTTTTTCCAGTGCTAGTCTATTGTATTGTAAAGGATTGAATATTTGGAATTTTATGGGAAGCCTCTTGGATACCATATGATGTATTTTCTGTTATGTTGATAATTTGATATTAGTCATAAAATTTTATAATGCAGAAGTCTGAATTATCTTGAGTTTTCCACACCCCTTCTAGATTTTCGTAGATTTGAGTTAGTTTCTAGAATGTATTTGATAAATGAATGAGTCTTGATCCAAATGAAGTAATTCTTATTCTTGATGTTAGTTAATATGTTATATGACTCAACCCAAGCATGAGATCAGAAATTTTTGTGCCTTCATGACTTTTTTGGAAGCCCTGAAATTGGCTTAGTGGTGCAATCCTTAAAGGCCATTTTGCTTGTATCTTTGTGAGACTTCCTCAGAACCTTACCAAAATTGATGGAGTGAACCAAGAATTTCCATTGAATTTTATTTGATTCTATGTAGCCTCCCTGAGTCAGAATCCTTCACCCTCAGCTTCAATCAATGTATAGTTGTAATATTAGTTTGCATATGCTGGGTGTTAACACCCGAATTGACCCTCCAGGTTGTGGGAGAAGGACAGTTCAAAAACCAATTTAGGTTGTACTTCCGACCCAGTACAGTCAGAGAGGGATCTCTCACTATTACAAATCCTTCTAGCTCAGGATGTTCAATCAAACACATTCAGAAGGTCATATTTCTGGCAGGACTGTTGGTTTTTTAAGGGTTTAGTAAGACGGTCATGAGAGGGGACCGTTGGGAAGTGGATTCAAAACATAACACATATATCAAATAATAGTGTTGTTGCATAGAATATCAAAACAGAGGCAAGATAGCCATCCACTTACAATCAAAAAGTTGTTGTCTTGTGGTAAGGGAAGAAGGAATGAACAATCCATTAGCATGGGCATCTTACAAGGGTGAATCCGATGCCAAATTTAGTCGAAGAGTTTTGTGAACACTTGGAATTACAAAGACAAAGCATGAGTGCATGAATTCTGTCTTAATCTATACTTATCTAAGCATGAAAAGGAATACACTATGGAAAAAAGAAACAAAGAAGACATTCACATGAGAAGAAGAAGATACAGACTGCAAGAAAAACGACACATGAATCTTTGTTGAACACCAGCTGCAACATTGCAATTCTATTAATGATTATGTCTCAAAACAAACTTAGCCTTCTTAGGTCTCGGCCCACTGATTTTTTCAACCCTTTGCTATCTCTATTACATTGCTTATATAGGCCCTTAGGGTTGAATTATCTAACCGAAAGTAGTTATAGATGCAGTGACGCCTATAAGGCTCGACCCATCGCTTTCAAGAACCAACTGCAACAGGAAGTGACGATGGCAGACAGACCTATCTAAATTTACATGTGTCATCGCATGACTGAGGGATACAACAGCCTTTGAGCAGCTGGCAATACCTCAGGGGTCTCAAAAATGCAGGAACATTATGTATAAAACCAAAAATATGCAACAAACTGATTGTGATAGGAAACAAAACATCATGAACAAGATGCCACCTTACGCTGGAGCTTTTACACGGCCCTGCTGATTGAAGAAATCCTCCACTTTGAGGGAATCAACCATATGCACTTTTTCTGCTGAAGGAGGAGTTCTTACTTCTTCAGTGGGGAGTATGGAATCTCTGAGAATCTCTCCATCCTAGCAAGTGGGATGTTCAACTTCCCGGACCCCTTTCCTTTTCTTCTTCTTCTGATGAGCTTTCAGGGGCACCTGTTGTTCTTTGGGATCCTCGGGATCACTGGCTGAACTTTCATCTACGTGGTCGAACCTTACAAGAGATGAGGGAATGGGATCATCCTCTACTTTGGACCAAACTGGCTCGGGCATGAAAACCACCTTGGTTTCTTGATCTTCTTCCATGGCCGAATCTTAGTTGAAAAATATTCCAGTCTTTTGATCCTGCCACCTTTCGAATTTGGACGTGAAAAGAAAACACCGAGGGACTGCTTATAATAGCATGGTGATCGAGGATAATCATTGGGCATGATTGCTTGATAGGACCTCTCACATGCCGTAGGAAAATGACTGAGCTCCGATGTGGCGCTAAGCAGGTTTGACTAGACCTGTCGTGTCGAGTGGAGGGCATATGACGGCCCCGATGTGGCCTTTGTTCTCTGGATCATCATTCGACAAAAAATGCACATTTAACCGTCGATATCGACCCTTGTTCGCATCCAGGCCATTGAATGGTGGGGTCCCTACCACACTTCGCAAAATCGAGGGTTGCTACTCCTTTGCGCTAGTTCAATTTGTGAACTCACTCTCCGTTGTAGATCCGAGCTTTGTCAGAACTTGGCTGTTGAAACCTGCGACCCTCTACCAAAATTTCGCAAAAATGAAAATGCTGACTTATTCGTACTTGTCAAATCGACGAAGTGCCTCCTGGCCGTTGATCTACATCGTCAACCGTCGATCCATCCCCAACTTTCCCGTGGGTTATGTGTCATGTCCCAAATTTGGTATTGGGTCAAAATGGCCTAATCACATTGGCCCTATTCATTAGAGTTTGTCAAATTGATGCTAAAGGTCAAATAATTGCCAAGGAGGAAAATTACTAGTTTCCTAGGTTTGGGGTGGAAGCTTTGGGATTTGGAATAATGGGGATAAAAAATGATGTTTGAACATTAGAATGGCATAAATATTTAATAAAGGAGATAAATAAATATATACAAGTGAAAATCAAAGTGGCATTTCATCATGAAGACACATGGAGGAAGTGGGACCCACATATGGCTAGATTTCCCCACTACACTTGGCATCATTCTCTCACCAATTCGAATTCAAGGTGAATGGTAACATACTTGGGGGATTCCAAAAGGTATTATTCATTGCATGACTCATCCAAGGTCGAAATATAGAGGAAGAGTAACTCCCATGGAAGAGGAAGAGGCAATTTGGAGCTAGTGAGACACTTGGGCTAGATTCCCTAGCTCTATGACAACAATGATGAAGATGCTATGACACCTATGACACAAATCAGACCTGAAGGATGACATATGACATATATGACATGTCAGGGGTAAAAATAGACTCCAAGAGGGCGCTCAAGGGTGTTAGGACAGCTAAGATGCTTCCACATGTGATTTGGTGGAAGTGGGAGACTAGGAATTGTTGTACAAGTGGCGTTCTTTGGAATCTCTTCCCAACTTGAGTTGGCATGAGTCTCTTGGAAGGAATTCAACCCATGGAGGACATTAGAAGTTTATAAATGTCAATAACAAAGAATGAAACCAGCTTTTGATCATTTGTAGAATTTGCAATTGCATTTGTGAAGAGGGAGAGCTAGTGGATGACTAGTTTCTTGCCTTAGCCAATTTCTAGGGTGAAAGATTCCCATCCAAGTTGGCAATTGGAAAGGCCATTCAGACCTTTCATTTGGAGCTTTAATGGAGTCTTTATTTTCAGGTGTAATCTATAGGGCAGCTCATGGTTTCTTCTATTGCAGCTCACTCCTTCAACCATTTCCAGTTTTGATGGCATATTCTTGATCCTTGAGGGAGGGCGTTTTTGGTGAGCTATTGTACTATTTGGGGGAGCTTCTAATGCCCCATTTCTTTTGTAATATGAATTAAATACTATGTTCTTCATTTCCAAAAATTTTCAGGTCGAAATTCCAAGTAGAAATGTATAAATCTCATTTTTAATGGAAGAACAATGCCATTTCCCCACTACCTTGTTGTGAGCCAATGTATTGATGATGATTTCGAATGAATGGATGATTCTATGATATATTTGTGACAAATATACTGCCATGGATGTCTTATACGAGTTTCATGTACTGTACTTGAGCATTTGAAGCATTTTTACTCAGTTTAATTGCATTGGGAGAAGAAATAGTGCCATTTCCCCAAGGGTCGAATTGGGGATTTTTGCAGTTGAATGGGAGAGGGTGAGAACAGTTGTAATAAAACATTAATGGTGCATATGAGACCTTAATAACATACTTAACACATTAAATACCTCTGTTCATAAATTTGAGTGGGTTTGGAGGCATTTGGGAAGCCATTTTCAGTACTTACCTTAGGGGGATTTGAACCCCAAATTACTAGTAAAATTGCATACTTGGTCCAGAATCTTAAGAGAGTTTGCAGAGGTATTTTGGTGGACATATGTTACCCCTGAACATCATATTCAATTCCTAATATCATTCATAAACCTTCCTTGAATATTTGAAGGCATTTGGAGTCAATTTGAGACCTAGAGACCAATACTAGTCAAAGGGAAATCACTAGTAAAGTTACCTACATTGACCAGAATTGAAAGAGTATTTGCAGAAGTGTTTTAAAGGTACAAAGGCATCCCTGAAACACATATTTATGTTCTAATATCATTCATATACCTTGTCAGAAGATTTGGGATCATTTGGGGCAAATTTGGGACCTAGAGATCGAAACTAGTCAAAGGTCGAACTAAGGAAAAAAGTGGAAAATTGCAATTTTAATAAAATTCCTAACAAGGGACATTACAGTGGTATCAGAGCATGGTCCTTGCACCTGTGTATTAGGTACATACATTCAAGAATAATTGGCAGCCATGTCTTACTATTATGATGAATCCTATGAGTACAATTCTTATGATGAATATGCAGATGCTTATGAGCAATATGAAGCAGAATGTGAATGGTATGAGGAAAAGGTGCCATCATGCAACACTTCTTACAATTTCAAGAGAAATGAAGATTATTCTTATGACTTTAAATCTGATGAATATGAATTTGTCACACCAACCAAGGATAATTCTATGAGTGAGTTCCAAAGATGGAGAGCAAATTATAAAACCTTGCCCCAGCAATATAAAAAATATCAAGAATATCTTGCTTCGAGCAAAAATACACAAAATGCCATGTCTTTTGAGTACTATGCTGAACATGTTTTTGAAAATAGGCCCAAAAATGAAGATGTGGAGTTAGTGAAGAAAGGTTTATGCCCTTCTTGTAAGAACCCTTGGAGCGAGTATCATATATGTGTGCATGAAATGATGTCCTCTTTGATGAGAGCTTTTGAGATTTATTCAAGAAGGGATTCCAAATATACCGATCCTAAGGAAAACAAGGGGAAAAATGAATCAGCTTGCTTGAAGGAGAAAAATGAAGAGACATCACAAGATCATGAAGAATATTCTATTGAAAATATGGAAGATCATTTCGAGACACCTTCTAGCTTAGACATGAACCAAAGAGCATCTACTGATGGATGCTTAAACTATGAAGGAGTACCTACTGATGGGTGCTCACACCTTTATGTTGGTGACATAGAGATCAATTTTGAAAGTGTTGCTGCAAGCCCAAGTTCCATTAAGCATGATAATGAAGACCTTGTAGCAGTTGAAGAAGAACCAAGATCAACTTTCCCATCACCACTTGAGCTTCATGAAGTTGGTCCAAGCAAAAATAAAGAAGATGAGGAGGTTCATTTGCAAGAGACTCATTTTCTTGAAGGGTCCTTAAAGATGAATGAAAAGAAGATCCAAGAGTCCCTCAGCATTCTCCATGAGACTCAAGCATTGGTGTCAAATTCTTGTTGGAGAGCTACTTCATTGGAGGAAACATCCTTCCTTGAAGATATGGAGAAGATTCAAAGAGCAATGTGCCACATCAAAGGTAATTTCATGTCTTTGCTTTTTGATAGAAACCATTTGTTTGAGATTAATGAATTGTTACATGATGCATACTTGAAGAATAATGAGGATATTCATAAGCTCACAATTCAAAATGAGCAACTTATTGAAAAGTTGCAAGATACTTGTTTTTCCTCGTATGTTTCAGATTGTCAAATGGTAGATTGTTTGGAGGATTCTCATGACATGGTGGATCATGAGAAATGTGAAAATTTGAATGTTCTTGATGTGTTTGGAGATGAACTTGAAGAGATCCAAACACTTGATGTGGTGGAAGAAGAATTTGAATTGCCTCTTGATGAAGGTTGTGCAATTTTTAAAGAAGAGCATGATTCATCTACATTGGAACCAAACTATGACAAAGAGTTCACACTTTTGAAGGAGCTGCATGATACTACCCATATGGATCCTCCCCATGATGAAACTTCTGTACTTTTTGATCATTTGGGTGATTTGGTTCATTCTCCTACATCCTACAATTCCATGTTTTGCAACATTAGTCTCAATGAAGTATGGGTGAAAGGGTTCTTTTTGATGGTGCCACATGAGGAGTATGATATGGTTGGAGCACATTCTTATTCACATTTGCAGCAGCATACTTTATTACTTTATAATGATGCACATCTACATGGATTCACCTATGATATGCATTTGAGTCACTTGAAGACTCATGGTTTTTCTTGCTCAACACTTGATTCATTTGATGTTGGAGGAACTTCATCCAACACTTGGGTGAATAGATTTATGATTGGAGAACATTTTTGTTGGAAGCCACATGCTTTGTTATATCTTTATGATGATCACATTCAGGGATGTATGGGTGAGACTTCTTTGAGTCATTTGAAGTCTCATTGTTTTTTCTGCTTATTATTTGGTTCAGATTTTAGTGGAGATTCTTCATTCACTTCTTGGATGAAAGAATACATGGCTGAATATTTTGATGCATATCACATCCTTTTGGAGCAGCTTTATAGGACATGGGATCCTCACCTATGTCATTGGAGCAGATTTGATTGGTCACTTGAAGCTTGTATGCACTTGGAAAACGGTGGTCTACTTGCTTGGAGGTATAAGCACTTTCGTGATTCTTTGATGAAGCACCTCCTTGATATTAATTTTCATTATGTAGTTATGTACTTTGATGATATATATTTTGTACTCATGATGTTTGGAAGAATGCATACAAGAAAATGGGATCCAGGAATCCTCTTATATGATGGTATGGGTTGGAGAGCACTCTTAATTGTTCGGGAGCAATACAAGCAATGGGACCCTGGAATAATTTTTATCTCATTGGTTTCAAATTTTTTGGGGAAACAAGCAGTATGGGAGATGGATTTCCCCACTTAATAAAGTGATTTTTATCAGAGTATTGCAGCAGCAAGCATGTTGGTTCCTCTCTAAAATCTTCATGGAAACTCAAAGACTCAAGGTTGGGCAATTCAATGGCAACTTCAAAGAATTATACAGAAAGCAGGTTCTTCAACACCCATGTTTAAAATTGCTTGAGGACAAGCAATATTGGGAAGGGAGGATTTGTCATGTCCCAAATTTGGTATTGGGTCAAAATAGCCTAATCTCATTGGCCCTATTCATTAGAGTTTGTCAAATTGATGCTAAAGGTCAAATAATTGCCAAGGAGGAAAATTACTAGTTTCCTAGGTTTGGGGTGGAAGCTTTGGGATTTGGAATAATGGGGATAATAAATGATGTTTGAACATTAGAATGGCATAAATATTTAATAAAGGAGATAAATAAATATATACAAGTGAAAATCAAAGTGGCATTTCATCATGAAGACACATGGAGGAAGTGGGACCCACATATGGCTAGATTTCCCCACTACACTTGGCATCATTCTCTCACCAATTCGAATTCAAGGTGAATGGTAACATACTTGGGGGATTCCAAAAGTTATTATTCATTGCATGAATCATCCAAGGTCGAAATATAGAGGAAGAGTAACTCCCATGGAAGAGGAAGAGGCAATTTGGAGCTAGTGAGACACTTGGGCTAGATTCCCTAGCTCTATGACAACAATGATGAAGATGCTATGACACCTATGACACAAATCAGACCTGAAGGCTGACATATGACATATATGACATGTCAGGGCTAAAAATAGACTCCAAGAGGGCGCTCAAGGGTGTTAGGACAGCTAAGATGCTTCCACATGTGATTTGGTGGAAGTGGGAGACTAGGAATTGTTGTACAAGTGGCGTTCTTTGGAATCTCTTCCCAACTTGAGTTGGCATGAGTCTCTTGGAAGGAATTCGACCCATGGAGGACATTAGAAGTTTATAAATGTCAATAACAAAGAATGAAACCAGCTTTTGATCATTTGTAGAATTTGCAATTGCATTTGTGAAGAGGGAGAGCTAGTGGATGACTAGTTTCTTGCCTTAGCCAATTTCGAGGGTGAAAGATTCCCATCCAAGTTGGAAATTAGAAAGGCCATTCAGACCTTTCATTTGGAGCTTTAATGGAGTCTTTATTTTCAGGTGTAAGCTACAGGTTAGCTCATGGTTTCTTCTATTGCAGCTCGCTCCTTCAACCATTTCCAGTTTTGATGGCATATTCTTGATCCTTGAGGGAGGGCGTTTTTGGTGATCTATTGTACTATTTGGGGGAGCTTATAATGCCCCATTTCTTTTGTAATATGAAGTAAATACTATTTTCTTCATCTCCAAAAAGTTTCAGGTCGAAATTCCAAGTAGAAATGTATAAATCTCATTTTTAATGGAAGAACAATGCCATTTCCCCACTACCTTGTTGTGAGCCAATGTATTGATGATGATTTCGAATGAATGGATGATTCTATGATATATTTGTGACAAATATACTGCCATGGATGTCTTATACAAGTTTCATGTACTGTACTTGAGCATTTGAAGCATTTTTACTCAGTTTAATTGCATTGGGAGAAGAAATAGTGCCATTTCCCCAAGGGTCGAATTGGGGATTTTTGCAGTTGAATGGGAGAGGGTGAGAACAGTTGTAATAAACCATTAATGGTACATATGAGACCTTAATAACATACTTAACACATTACATACCTCTTTTCATAAATTTGAGTGGGTTTGGAGGCATTTGGGAAGCCATTTTCAGTACTTACCTTAGGGGGATTTGAACCCCAAATTACTAGTAAAATTGCATACTTGGTCCAGAATCTTAAGAGAGTTTGCAGAGGTCTTTTGGTGGACATATGTTATCCCTGAAAATCATATTCAATTCCTAATATCATTCATAAACCTTCCTTGAATATTTGAAGGCATTTGGAGTCAATTTGAGACCTAGAGACCAATACTAGTCAAAGGGAAATCACTAGTAAAGTTACCTACATTGACCAGAATTGAAAGAGTATTTGAAGAAGTGTTTTAAAGGTACAAAGGAATCCCTGAAACACATATTTATTTTCTAATATCATTCATATACCTTGTCAGAAGATTTGGGATCATTTGGGGCAAATTTGGGACCTAGAGATCGAAACTAGTCAAAGGTCGAACTAAGGAAAAAAGTGGAAAATTGCAATTTTAATAAAATTCCTAACAAGGGACATTACATTATGTATGCTGCCTCTGCTTAATCCACCGCCATATTTTCCGTGAGATTGCTTCTCCGCCGCAGATCTCCTTCATCGCTTATCTCCGCCTTTGGTTTATGCCATTGTTTAACTGAGGCCGGTTTTTTCCTTTTTAATCCCCTAAGCCATGTTTAGACTTATACCTTGGTCATTTCATTCCTTGAGCCACACATATTGGTCCAGCTGTCCCACCTAGCACCCCTATAAGCCATTTTTCATAAACCCTCGAGGCTTACTGCATTTACTTCAGGGTTTAAACCTCCCCTTCATCCAGATAAAAAATGGTGCTAACACTGGGGTGCCCAGGAGCATTGTAGTATATTTCAGCCTTGCTGATTTCGAAACATCAATGGTCCCAGTACTTTGTGAAATTGTATTATCATCTAGTATAGTCCTCCTCCTATCCAGAGTAGTTGATTTTGTATACCTACAGTAAAACTAGCCCACTGAGTCCATTGTTTTTCACTGAGACTTCCAAGGGAGCGAGTTAGTGTATCACCAATCCTGGTTAGTACATTACAGTGCTCTTGCTCGAAATTTGAGTAAAATAACAGGAAGATATGTTGAAAATATGAAGAAAAAAAGTAGTCTTTTTTATGACAAATATGTCAAGTCAACCATTATGGTTGACACTTTTTCTTGAAATTCTATTGGTTCTTGAATTCCAACTCATCAAGAAATTATGGTTTCCTCTTTTTCTTATGAGGCCCATTTTAGACCCCAGATTTGCTCTAATGAAGAATGCTTATAAAATTTGAAAGCATCCTTGTTCTTTGATTAAATAATTAAGAATGATTATAAAATTTAAAAACAGATTCTTATTCTTTGCTTAAATAATTAAGAATGATTATAAAATTTGAAAAATGTCATTATTCAATCTTTAACAATACAATGCTTGTGCTTTTATTAGTTCTTAATTTAATTGACATCACTCTATCTTGGTAGATAGATATCCAATTGATTCCTATAGTAATCTCCTACTCAAATGACCCTTTACTACGAAGGTAGATTACAATTAAACTCCCCAACCATTCTACCAACTATCCATCCTTACCAAGTTTCCATTTTCTAGAATTTAAATTGCAAAGTTGTTGATCAAAACAATTAACTATAACCAAATTTATTATTATCCTCTTTGTTAGATTCTTCACAATGAATAAATACCTCTATCTAAGATTTATGTCCTTCACATAATCATATCCAAAATTTCAGATTTGTTATGATACTAGTCAAACTTTTTAAAACTTCTGTGTGGGAGTTTCATGGTTTTGTGCATATACTTCTCAAAAATAAATTTCCACATATTAAGAACAATATTGGTGTTGTTCTTTAAATGCTTTTTATGTAATAAATGTGTTAGATTTATTCTCAAGAAACTATTGTCTACTTGGAAGTGTGTTCTTCAAAATTAATTTTGATGGTTATGTTTGCATTGCTTTTTTGTCATAGATATGATTGCATCGAGAGGCGCTTTCTACAACCCAAAGTTGATGAGATGTGTCATGTCTATCACGTTACATGGCATATGTCGGCTCCAAAAATAAATATATAAAAAAATTATAAAACCAAGCACATGTCGGCTCAATTTAAATTGGTTAGATTGTAAAATACATTTATATAAATATACATTGGATTGTTGAATATCAAGATACATGTTTTCTTATGTAAAAAATATACATCAAATTTCAATTACAATTTCCATTCACACATCCTCACATTTTAAATAAATATTTTCATACATAGTTACAACTAAATCTTTGTGTATTGGTTAGTCTTACCTTGATTTGATTAAGAATAACTATTTTAGTTCATAATCAATGAATGAATGCAATTTTTTCCTATTTGTACAATTTATGGTTGACAAGTGGACGATTTTGATGGAGAATATATTGATTATCTATCATTAAGTTAATAATATAACAATAAGTTGGATATTAGTTTTATGGTAATTGTAAAGTAATAATAATTAGGTGAATTGCAAGTATTTTACTTCATAATTAGTTAATGAATGCAACTTTTGCTTATTTGTAGGATTTATGTGTTATAGTTTACAACATGAAATAACTAATACTTATAAAATTATATTTGGGTAAATAACTATTTTGCTTCTTAATTAATTAATCATTGCAAAATTTGCATATTTGTAGGAATTATGTGTTAGCATTTACAACAATTACAACATGATTCCAAATTGGAATAGTTGTTTCCTCAAAAATTATAATGGAGGAAAACCTTTCAACAAATTTAGGACCCTAAAATGGGTTTATACATGAAGGGATTTGATTCCCCTCGACGCTTGATAGAGCCAAATTTAAGATGGATCTATACTGGTTTTAGGGTATCAAGGTTTTTCTTGATGGTTTTGTTTGCATTTCTCTTTGAGGCTATAGAAATTATCCTTGATGGTTTTGTCTGCATTGTTCTTTAACCTCACATGTTTTCTAATATATATATATATATATCAACTAAATATATATTAAAATTAAATCTATCAAACATCACCATACTAAGATATAGAACACCTTGTTACTCAATAAAATGATAATAAAACCTTGAATATCTCCTTGATAAGATTGTTTCATTATGTCGGTTCCATTTCCTTAGTGATTCCTCTATTCTCGGTAACAACATGTAGAATATATCTTTTGCAAATGTCTTTCGACAACTCAATTTCTTCTTTTCTTGGGTGGCTGCTTTCTTCTCTGTAACAACATTTCTCTTGTATGGCAATAACTAGATTCTTCCTTGATAGTAAGTCCCTTGTATAGTAGTGATGGATATTTATCTTTCTTGGTGGATGTTGAACTCATAAGAGGACATATTCTTCATTTATTACTTGTGACTCTAAAATTCATCCAAGGCACAATCTTCTGTGAAAGTTCTTATATGGCAACAGTCTGCCTCACATTCTCTATTTCTTGTTTCGACTATACGTTGAAAATTTGAATTGATATTTGTTGCCCTATGAACTTTTATTTTAGTTTTCAAATATTAAAACTCCAATTTTTAATAATAAATTGGAATGCATATATATATAAGAAGCCATGTATTTATTTTAAGTTTTGTACTTTCTAGTAGGTTTTGGTTGGGATTTGGTAAATTGTTTTTGGTAAAATTCAAATTTGGAAGTGTTCAGATTGTGTTTTTGAATCCATAAATAGATTTAGCACCCTCAAATACTTCCATGACACTCATCTTATGCAATTTCCATGGCTAATATATATGATTATGAGATATTTTAGAGATTTCCAACCGAAATCAGAACAAAACAAGACAAAAAATAAACTCAAGTAAAGTAGAATATACACATATATATATATATATATTCTACTTTACTTGAGTTTATTTTTTGTCTTGTTTTGTTCTGATTTCGGTTATATATATATATATATAATGTAAGCATGAATGGGCATTATGATTCTAACTCACTTCATGTCTGAAATTTTTGTGGCATGGTTCACAATCATATTTTCTTCTAAATGCTTTTTTCGTTGAGATCAATTCACTTGTGATGACTTAAGTCTTCAAATATTTCTCTGTTTAAATATAAGAGATACTTAGAAACAATATATATATATATATATATATATATATATATTCTCTGTTTAAATATAAGAGATACTTAGAAACAATATATATATATATATATTCTACAGTCACTTAATTTGTGGTGGGTAAACACTTATAGGTCATAAGTTAAGTGTAATGAAGTGTCTGTTATTCATACTTCAACTACCATTTATATAACTCATTCAGTCAAATTGTTAATCCCCACCAATAAGAGACTTAATCCTACCAATCGGGGTCAAAATTATCACCGTTTCAACATAGTATGGCATGGTATGGGACATGAAGAACTCTAGTCCATTCACTTTGAAGGAAACTATCCCAATTCTTGGAGGCCAAATAAGTGAGGAATTTTCTCCTGCAACGTTCTGTTATCTTGCTCTCTTAGTTAAATCAGTCAACTTTGTAGCTATCATGTAAACTAAGAACTCTATTTGATTTTTCCTCAAATCTGCAACGAATAATTCCCATGGAATGTGTGATTCTATTATAAAGTGCGGGCTCCTTGACAATGGATTTGGATCATACATCATTGTTGGGATTCAAAAATTCAAATGCTGAACCACACTACTAGTATTCATTACCAAATAAATAACACTACAAACTAAACAAATACATACTCGAAAATGTATTGCTAACTATGGGTTTGTATGTGTGTTGCATTAAGTGCCATTAAGCAGAGACAGGCAATGAACACCACATGGAAATGTATTTCCAACAGTGGGTTTGTATCTGCATGGCATTAAGTGCCATGAAATAGAGAGAGACATTGAAACACCATATGGAACAAGAAGCACAAAACCTGTGGTAAAAAATGTGTAATACCCCCTAGTTTTGAATTGGAATGTATTTAGCCAAAATTATGTAAATGATGTAAATACGCTAGTGTGGATCTCAAGGCCAAGGACCGACCAGTGAATGGCTAGGCATGTATGATGTATATATTTTTATTTGGATTATGTGGTTGACTTGTCATGCTAATTTAGAATATATGTAAATATTATGTGCATAAATAATAAAATGGTCCAAGAATGGTTGTGTAAAGAGAACCAAAGGGGCTATGATTCCACTAGAGGGGAAGAGGAAAGGGGGTCTATGGGAGACTAAATCCTTGCTGCCAAGTGTCAACCTTAGAACTCACCCAAATTCTATCATGTGCTTTGAATAATCCAATTATCTCTTTTTTTACTATTCTCCAATCATTGAATGCATGTGTGAGGTTGGTGGGAAAAGTCACCTCATGCAGTTATTGATGCATGGGGTTGACTACACTTTTGTGACAGCTCTGTCATGATAGAAGTCAGTTTGTAGTTTCCAGGAGTGTTTTCTTCTACTGTCAGAAGCTATGTCAGTTGTATTTTCACCATTTTATCATATCCCTTGGAATCAACCCTCTTTATATTATTATTTCATGCATATCTACACTAGGAAGAGCTCTCCATTCTTGTCCATGAACTTACAAGATTGTCTTTAACCCATAAATTTAAATTTGGAGAGAGTGTTGCAGATTTGGAAGTGAAAATTGTTGGCTGCAGGTGAACATAGAGGTTGGGAAAGATAGGAATCCTTACCCATTCAGTTCTACTACTCATAGGTGCTTGATAAGCCATGAATTGAAGCTACATGTGGTTCTATAGCAACACATATTAGAGTGGACTTATTCTATGCACACATTAGAAGCACCAGGAAAGATGGATCACTCAAGAGAACCGTGGATCAGTGAGGGGGATTGTAGGGACCCCCTTTTCGGGGTCCCCTAAAAAAAAACTTCTTGTACGATTTTTTTAAAGAAAAATATATAGAAGTCACAGATCTAGTTCATGAATGTAAATATATAAAACTATATTCTCATATTTATTCATTCTCAAAAAGATTTAGCAAAATAATAAAAATAAAAATACTTCAAACCTGTTTTCGACGGTTGGTCCAGCAAATTGATGGAGTCCTCGAAGTGGTTTCCACACGATCCAATCCAATCTCTTGATGAAGTACCGAGTGACCCATCGGTTGACCACCCTACCATATCGAGGCTAATCTTCTTCACCTCGAACCAGCGAGCTAATGGGGTCGTAAGAAAACACTGAGCTAGCCTCCCGAAAGGATCTCCCAATCCCCGTTCCGGCTATTCCCAACTCCAAGGATCACAACATAATCCAATATTATGATGACCATCTAGCATTAGGGAGCAAGAGATGTCCCTCTCTCTTTCTCCTCCCTCTTTATATAGGAAAAGTTCCCGTGCCATGTGTTTGTCTATGCACATTATTTAATTTAATTTAATATTTAATTAACAATATTCTCAAATACATGTGTCTCAATGTCTTCAAGGTGCACCTAATTCCCTAGATCAGTGGGAGTTAGGTGTAGGAGAGTTCTACTTCTCTTTTGATTCTCAATTAGTTTTCTCAATATCTTTTAGTAACTAGTTGTTTTTAGTTATTCAAATTCTTTTAAATAATAAAAACTTTATAACAGGATTTGTTTCTTTTAATGAAATAGCATCTGAATTTATTATATTTTTTAGAGATTAAAAGATTAATATATATATTCTTTTAATTTAAAATAAAATGCTTTATTCAAATAGTTATTTATTCTATCTACAGTCTTTTCTTTTTCTTTTATAGTAATAAGGAAATATTTAAAATAATTCTTTATTCCATTTAAAAATATTTTCTTTTCGAAATAATTCTAATATATATTTCCATTAATTTATAGAAGAAGGGAACATTAACTTTTCTAATTTTCAAATTCCTTTCTCAACCATAATAACATGAAGGACTGGTAGACGTCGGTCAACAACAAATATTCGGGGCAATCATGAGGATTGTCATGATTGTTATCTCGTCCCTTAGTGGTCAGTGACATATGGGGACCCGAACCGACACGACTTTTACAGAAAGCAAAGATTCCGACAAACAACAAAAATAATTACAATTGTGGGTTATGGCCCACCAAAGCTTTCAATCCCATGCATCATGGCCAGCACGACATCATGATAATAATAATAATAAGATATTTAATAATTTATTATTAAATTCTCTAAAACTTCCACATGTATATTATTTAATTATGTATGTATGAGTAGTTTTCTTTTTCCATTCTTCTTTCGTCTAGGTACCTCTTCGGCGGGCCCTTCTGACATTATCTTTCTTTCTTCTTATGGGGAGTACTGCGTAGTAATCGGGAGTCGTTACCGCGATCTCTCAACTACGCTCCTTGGAGACTAAGGGATGTTGAGGGATAAGGCTCTCCTTATTGCGCACCCCTCAACTCATCATACGCGACCAAATGATTATGGCCTTGCCCGTACGACATACGCTTCCCCGGGTGAGCTGAAATGGCTTCACTTGTGAGTGGATTACTAGTTTAGGGTCGACAGTCAGTCATCGTACCCCTAAGTGTTCTTTCCGTTCTTACGACCCCTATAATTCTATTGTGGGTCAGTCGGTAATTCATCTTACCTGCCACAGCACACACACACACACTCAAGCGCACATTAGTAGCGCTGCACTATGAAAAATTTCATCATCCATCATAATATCTCAGTCAGTCGAGCATATGTAACATTCAGTCGTTCTATCTCAATCAGTCGAGCATATGTAAAATTCAGTCCTCCTATCTCAATCAGTCGAGCATATGTAACATTTAGTCATCTTGTCTCAATCCGTCGAGCATATCTAGCATTCAGTCATCATATCTCAATCAGTCGATTCTAACATGAAATCGTTCTATCTCAATCAGTCGATCATTCATTTATTAAGTAAAGTAATAGTTTCTATAACTGTCATTCAAGCATTTTCAAAGTAAATTAAAATGGTTCGTGTTTTACTTAGCCGGTTCATTTCAAAACTAGTACCTCATTATTCTAAACAGTTAAGGTACCGAGGCGGGCATTACATACACCCCCTCTTATTAAAACTTCATCCCGAAGTTAAGTCTCATGTGCTTCCATGGTGAGTTTTCATTCCCTTTTTGTATTCATTTCTTCAATATATCCACAATTGATAATGAAAGTTCATTTCTTCTTTTCTACCCTCATATAAGTATAAACTGCATAATTGGTAATATAACTAAATCGTACCTTTCGTAGTGTAGCAATCCCCACAGCAGTTCTCCCTTGACATTGCTAATTGTAACCGGGAATGAAATCGTCTATGACAAATTCCTTCCATTCAACAAAACTATTAAGTACATCATTTACAAAAATCCTTAAAGCACTGACACATTTCAACATAAGGGATAAAATATTCGATCCCAATTTCTCCATTTTCTATAGTTACGTATAACTATAATATATTTTAAATAGTATTTGAATTTAAAAAATAAAAGTTAACCCTTCCAATTTCTATTCTGCAATACATCCATTCATAACTAATCTTACATACAACCTCTCTCTTCTCATAATCCAAGGTACAATTAAATACTGGAGGGCCATTTAAAAAGTCTAATCTCAATTTTATAAGCAAAGTTACGTAAGGCTTTCTTCTCTTCCTTACTCAAGATCCTACAATTCAATGTAAGTATAACTTCTCTCTTTTCACAATCCAAAGCATGATTACAACTAGTAGTGCATACCCATGAAGTCATCGTATTGATTTACAAAATAAGCACTTACAACCAATTGATAAAATTATTGACGCAAAACCCTTCATCAAAAAGTATACAAACCCTAAATGCAATTCAATCTTACATATTAGCCAATTTAGAGGAGAATAATTCTAACCTGTTCGAGAAGCTGGGAGTATCCTTACCGAAGGAGAAGAAGTAAAACCGTAGCTCTAAATTTTCTGCGTCGATCTCCATGCATCACTCATCGTAAGTCACAATCTCCCATTATTAAACATTATATATATTCATTCCTTCTTGATAGTAAATCATAAGCATCCCACCTTCAAAATTATCTAAGCACTTCTTTCTTTAAATTCATATATGGTCATTACTTGTCATTTATCATTAAATACATCCACAATAACCAAGTTTTACATTCTATTTGAACATAATCTATTTAATTCAATAGTGTAAGAGTCATTCTCAAAAAGATTTAAAAAGACATTATATTGATACACAATACATGTGTATAATAAAGAGATTCATACATCCCTATTGTCATTGAATTTTAGTTTTCTCCAATAATCAAGGCTATAAGCACAAGTGGTTAAATTCATTAGCTCTTATATGATCTAGTACGGTTACAATACACCCTCAGGAACTTAATCGTAACTTCGTCTCATATCAATTCGATAATACATTCCATAAGTGTTAGTCCCAATAGGATTTCCTATATCTCTTATTCATTCACGAGGGTCTACGAAGTTCAAATTTCCAACAAGTTGCATTGCGTCAATAGCCACCCAATAATTTATCAACATAACTAATCCAAGCAAGGTTTCAAATATATTAGGTTATCCTCCCTTCCAGTCGAGAAGGTAAACATCATAAAATATTTAGTAAGATATAATAAAAGTTTTAACAAATCAAGAGAGAACCTCAAATAGTCCAAAACCAAATTCCATAAGACTACTTCCAAAACTTGTAGATGTTTTGACAATGTTGGTTCTCAATTTGATAGGATTCGAGTCGTCGAAATTTAGTGACTTAGTCGAACATACTGAAGTTTAATTCTTAGTCATTTCATTAGTAACATCTCATCCAATTCGATGAGCTTACCACATCCTTACCTCATTTCACCATTTCCATTGTCATAGGACTATTCGACATACTCATCGAGTCGCACATTTCGTTTGACTAAAATCATCTTTATTTTACCAACTCGATATTAAGGTTAAATTTCAAGTTCATGGACCTTAGTTTTCATAATGTGTTCAATTTAAAACTAAACTTTATACGAAAGTGATTAATTTTTCAAGCGGGAGCTTAGCCCCAATACCCCAATAATCACCAAGGTTGTCGAGTATAACTTACTGAAGAATCATTTTAACATATACTCATGTAATAACATTTGACACTTCCTTCAAGAATTTACCCACCATTTCAGATCACATATATCAAATGAAACATAAATACACAAAATACAGATAAAGTACAAGCGATATACACTTGGTTCACCCATTCCATGGGATACGTCCACCAAGGAGAGTCACAACTTGTATTAATTGTCACTATAAGGTTATATTCCGCAACATAATGGTTGTCATAAAAATTTTCCACTACCTTACTGCCATCCCTCGTCGAGAGTATTATCAAATACATTTCAAGGTTAAAATCCAACTATGATAGGGATCCATCATGCCTCAGCAAAGTTCCCAACAAACACAGGTTGTTCCCAACAAACACCGGTTACAGAGACCTGATTTTGTATTATTCTAAATACTTAATTCATGTATTCACAATACCATCAATAGAGATCATTCATCTATTAACATCTACTCTTCCAAGCAATCTGTCAAATCTAAAACAGAGTAATAGACGGAAATACCAAGACAGTACATATTCCTATACTTTCGTGTTATAATACATGGAATGAATATTCGAAGGGGTCACTATCCCCAAATCTTTACGCGGTAATGTATGACATCATATACAACAATTACTACATAACCAGATGACAATAACGTACACGAGATCCCTAATCCCTTGCATAGCAAATGACAACATATATATAATAAAATTATATTATAGAAAATAAATATCCATAGGGATTGTTATCCCCAATCCTTACGCAGCAATTAGAACATAAATAACGATTATTATAAGAATAGTAATAACATCTCAGCAAATGACAATATGTAACTATCAACACATTTTAAAAAGAAAATGTGGAAGTCTAGTTATGATTGTTCTGCATAATGAAAAGAATAAGCATCTAACCGCTAACTATTTAGAAAGGAAGATGCAGTGATGGATACCCTCGATAATAGATGTTGATGACTCTATAAACATCTTTATGGAGTAGCGAGGAGGAAGTACGATTTCCTCAATTCTGGATGTATAAAAAAAAAAGGCAGAGATACACAATTAATATGCAAACAACAATAAAAATCAGATAGGTCGGCGCTCAAGGAAATCGACTCTCCCTTTTGTGGCCGTCATTCAACCTACCGAATGTAGAGATAAAATGTAGATCTCAAATCACTCTACTTCTGTAGTATTCAAGGTAAGCAATAAATAAATATTTTCTCAATAACTGGGTGAAATGTGATAGATGAGAAAATGCCAAGCCAGATACATAGTCTATTCCATACATCCATGGAGAGAGGTACACCGACTCTCCAATCACCTTAACCAAGATTTGTTCAACTAGACGCCGAGTAATTGGAATAGTTAAGGCTGAGTGTGACCGACTACAGTTCTTACTCGAAGATAGTAGGTGTTTTGCAATTCTGATGATTAGCTTGCAATTTAGAATCGTAGAGTGGTTGACCATAACTTTACTGGTGATTTCTTGTACTGAGAAAGATAAATGCAACTGTAGGGAGATTGAGGTTGCAACCATAAATTCTGGTGGTTAGTTTGCACAGAGAAGGGTAGCTAGAAATGCAGGGTGGTTAAGAAATGATTCATATATCCGGTGATCACCATATTCAGAGGTGAATACTTATAAATGCTGAGTCAAGTTCTTAATATATTCATTGGTATGGATAGAGCGTGTAATACGGTCGAGTTCTTGAAATAAAATCATTTTTATGCAAATGAAATCTGTGCGATTGAGCGTGGGGTGATCTATCACAGAGATCTAATGTTCTACAATGAATAGAGATCAATTATAAATCAAAGAAACAGAGTTTTTAGAATGCCGCAATCGAGCATTACATCATGCAACACACTTGTTATTACTTACTTTCTGCTTTCTCAAGTCAAATTCTCCACTGAAATAAAAACATATCATGGTTCCTTCTCGGTACTCGATGCTACCTTAAAAATTATTATAGAGAATCTATTTCTCCTGAATAATAATAACTTAACAGAAATTCTAACCGAGATCAAGCTAATAAGCTTTCCCTCCCTCATGATGCTGTAAATATACAACATACAACAAGAACATTAACAAGAAATCGATTTACTTAACTAATCCTTCCTGCCACAATCTCCAGTTTTCACTATGGCAGGGTAAAATTACACAAGCATGAGGGAACAAAGACTAAACTGGACAGGTATGTAACCGAGAAGAAGAAGGGCCAATGATTAACATAAAACATGACAGAGTCAAACGTCCACAAATTAAAAAAAAACAAAAATAATATATGACATGGACCCAAGTTGGTCCCAAATCGCGGTTATGGACAATCATTCAGCATAAAATAAACAGAGGTTTCCAAGCTGGAACAATTACTGACAACAAACATTAGCATAGTATACAGAAATCCAACAAGACCAAATAGATGGCCTATTATCTGTTAACACTACCCTATGACAGAATTCAAGCTAATCAAGCATTTTCACAATCATATGACAGAGATTCAAGCTGTAAACTATAATAAGAACCTCAACAACGATCTACCATGGTAGAATAGAGCAAGATCGTGATGGCATAATCTTAATACAGAGATCTATAAGGATTTGTACAGTTTGTGGAAACAGAGCTACGCTTTTGCACTAGAATTTAAGAGATAACGGATCAACCCAGTTATATATAAATACGACAAATGGGTAGGACAGGGATCAAGCCTTCGGGCTATCCCATCCCTTCTTCAGCGATCTATGCAACGCGATTGGTAGAGATTTAAATATATATATATATATACTCAACAACTAACAATAGATCTACTCAACATTGTGCGTTATCTCGACACCATCTAAACGCACATGATAGAAAGATTAAACCCATCATTTTACAAGGATCGGCCTACAACAGGTCGTCCCTTTTCCATCTCCGGTTGGGCTACTTCGAGCAGTCTGTTTTACCACTCCCTCGAGGAGTTCGTCCCACCTAAAAAGAGTACGTCGGATGCTTTGTTCAAAGGGAGCCACAACAGATCCCTAACAGGGAACGGATCGGGGTTTAAGTTCTGCAATGAACCGGCCCTTCCTCGCTACTACTCGATCCTATAAACATAAATATTTATAAACATATAGCTAAAACCTTAACATAAAAAGGGATCAAGCTTCGCAAAAACAACTCCTTCCCAGGTTTGCTACCAGTCTTATATCTACAGGGCGTCTACGACCCATATAGCGTAATAATGAAACTCGAGAGAGAGCTGATCCTCGACCGAGCTCTACCCAGATCGTTTTCTACCAGATTTCTTTCTCTATTTTTCTTTTAAATAAAAAAAAACAGTGATAAAAGTAGTATTTAACATGGGTTTCCAGATCTACTATCTCTTACATATTCTGAAACAATTATGAAATACACAAGCAATGAAGAACCTGTGATATAGCTATTCCGGTTGAAGATGAAATGGCTCAAAGATCACTGCTTTAATCCCGCTGTTTTTTGCCACAATCACCAACGAACCCTTAAATAATATGATTCTCGTGCCCTCGAGGCTCGACCCGCTCTGATACCAAATGTAGGGACCCCCTTTTCGAGGTCCCCTCAAAAAAAAATTCCAGTACGATTTTTTTTCAGAAAAAGATATAGAAGTCACAGATCTAGTTCATGAATGTCAATATATAAAACTATATTCTCATATTTATTCATTCTCAAAAAGATTTAGCAAAATAATTAAAATAAAAAAACTTCAAACCTGTTTTCGATGGTTGGTCCAGCGAATTGATGGAGTCCTCGAAGTGGTTTCCGTACGATCCAATCCAATCTCTTGATGAAGTACCGAGTGACCCCTCGGTTGACCACCCTATCGTATCGAGGCTAATATTCTTCACCTCGAACCCCCGAGCTAATGGGGTCGTAAGAAAACACCGAGCTAGCCTCTCGAAAGGATCTCCCAATCCCCGTTCCGGCTATTCCCAACTCCAAGGATCACAACATAATCCGAGATTATGATGACCATCCAGCATTAGGGAGCAAGAGATGTCCCTCTCTCTTTCTCCTCTCTCTTTATATAGGAAAAGTTCCTGTGCCATGTGTCTGTCTATGCACATTATTTAATTTAATTAACAATATTCTCAAATACATGTGTCTCAATGTCTTCAAGGTGCACCTAATTCCCTAGATCAGTGGGAGTTAGGTGTAGGAGAGTTCTACTTCTCTTTTGATTCTCAATTAGTTTTCTCAATATCTTTTAGTAACTAGTTGTTTTTAGTTATTCAAATTCTTTTAAATAATAAAAACTTTATAACAAGATTTGTTTCTTTTAATGAAATAGCATCTGAATTTATTATATTTTTGAGAGATTAAAAGATTAATATATATATCAATATATATATTCTTTTAATTTAAAATAAAATACTTTATTCAAATAGTTATTTATTCTATCTACAGTCTTTTCTTTTTCTCTTATAGTAATAAGGAAATATTTAAAATAATTTTTTATTCCTTTAAAAATATTTTCTTTTTGAAATAATTCTAATATATATTTCCATTAATTTATAGAAGAAGGGAACATTAACTTTTCTAATTTTCAAATTCCTTTCTCAACTATAATAGCAGGAAGGACCGGCAGACGTCGGTCAAAAGCAAAGATTCGGGGCAATCACAAGGACTGTCATGATTGTTATCTTGTCCCTTAGTGGTCAGTGACATATGGGGACCTGAACCGACACGACTTTTACGGAAAGCAAAGATTCCGACAAACAACAAAAATAATTACAACTGTGGGTTATGGCCCACCAAAGCTTTCAATCCCATGCATCATTGCCAGCACAACATCATGATAATAATAATAATAATAATAAGATATTTAATAATTTATTATTAAATTCTCTAAAACTTCCACATGTATTTATTTAATTATGTATGTATGAGTAGTTTTCTTTTTCCATTCTTCTTTCGTCTAGGTACCTCTTTGGCGGGCCCTTCCGACAGTATCTTTCTTTCTTCTTATAGGGAGTACTACGTAGCGATCGGGAGTTGTTACCGCGATCTCTCAATTACGCTCCTTGGAGACTAAGAGATGTTGAGGGATAAGGCTCTCCTTATTGCGCGCCCCTCAACTCATTGTACGCGAACAAATCATTATGGCCTTGCTCGTACGGCATACGCTTCCCCGGATGAGCTGAAACGGCTTCATTCGTGCATGGATTACTAGTTCAGGGTCGAGAGTCAATCATCGTACCCCTAAGTGTTCTTTCCGTTCTTACGACCCCTATAATTCCATTGTGGGTCAATCGGTAATTCATCTTACCTGCCACTGCACACACACACACTCAAGCGCACATTAGTAGCGTTGCACTATGAAATATTTCATCACCCATCATAATATCTCAGTCAATCGAGCATATGTAACATTCAGTCATTCTATCTCAATCAGTCAAGCATATGTAACATTCAGTCATCCTATCTCAAACAGTCGAGCATATGTAACATTTAGTCATCCTATCTCAATCAGTCGAGCATATCTAGCATTCAGTCATCATATCTCAATCAGTCGATTCTAACATTCAGTCGTTCTATCTCAATCAGTTGATCATTCATTTATTAAGTAAAATAATAGTTTCTATAACTGTCGTTCAAGCATTTTCAAAGTAAATTCAAATGGTTCGTGTTTTACTTAGCCGGTTCATTTCAAAACTAGTACCTCATTATTCTAAACAGTTAAGGTACCGAGGCGGGCATTACAGGGATGCTTGAGCCAAGAAGGGTGTTGTGTGGGGCAGGTATTATGGAAGCCAAGGCTGTGAGGGTTGAGTGAGACCCCTGTAGAGCTCTGTATGAGAATTTGGCTAAGCATAGAGAGCATAATGGGTTGTGGGATGAGAGAGAGAATCCTATAGTTGTTTCCTTCACTCTGGTGGCTTCATATCCCAACTTAGGGGTGGCCTCTAAACATAAAGAGTATATGCTGAACAAAGTGCCTATGGTCGGGTGGAAAATCGCTCTTACACAATCAATTGCTTGGATTTGCATTCGATAAAGATAAGTATTCTCATGCATTTGAATCTGAAACATTTTTATTTAATGATTGTATTGTTTCTGCTTGTATTTACATGTTAGATGTGTGTGGATAGGTTTTAATTCCGCTGTGTATGTTTATTTACGTTTCTGCACACATTGTATACGTTGAAATTCGTATTATGGATTTGGGGTGTAATTTGAGAGCCCAAATTCATCTAGTGTCCCCTCTCGATGGTCGGATTGGGTGAAGGGGACATTACAGAGTGGTATCAGAGATTTTGGTTGCAATGCCAGAGCTATATGGGCTAGAAGTCCATATTTATAGGAAAAAATCAGAGATGGTTATGTAGGAATCAGTTTCTGTTAAATGGTGAATAAGGGGCTAGGAGTAAGTTTGAATTAATTTCGAATTAATCCCCTTGTTCGTGAATTAAAATTTCTCATAGTTTGAAATTCTAAAAATTTGGAAAATTTTAGTTGGGCCCAAATCATGCCACGTGGATGGGTGACATGGAGGAGCCACATTGCCAGGAGGTCCAACATGGAGGGGGAATGAGGACATAAGAGGTGATGTGGACCAACCACATCAGATCTGCCTGCACAAATGACCAAATGTGACGAAGTGTGAAGGAAGATAGATATTTGACTATTGGATGGTGGAGATCAAGATAAACGGCTCATAGTCATTTAGGCCCTTGAATATGCACGGAGGATAACTAATTTGCACTACCCTAAAGTGGTAAACCGCCCTATCACATGTCGCCATCTCATGCACTTAGGATCACGAAAGAGGGTACTTCAGGAAACCACTTTCCCCAGACCTTAAAACCACTTTTGGCTTGACACGCAGTGATGTGACATGGGGTCCAGACATGATGTGTGAAGGTGTCAGGGGTGATGGGACCCATATAGGTCATGCTATTCTGGGAGGATCATGTAGATTTGATCAATGACTATGATTTCTTTAGACACATGAACTTGCACGACAGATAACCTAATGGCATGAGCCTGAGACGGAAACCACCTTGTGATGTGTCATCCTCTCATGCATTCAAGACCATAAAATTAGTTTTAGGAACCCACTCTTCTTGGAGCCTGAAACTGCTTATGACCGAAAACTGGTAAGGCAATGTGGGTGGCATTTAAAGGGCACAAATAAAACAAATAGTAGGGTTTTCATAGTTGATTTTTGGGTGCCCGAGATTGAAAAATGACAGTGATCTCATGTGCTAGATTGTGTGAAAATGAAATATTTACATTAAAAAAAAATGAATGCGTTTCCTTTGACCCGTCGCAAGGGTGAAATCCCCCTTGGCCCCCATCGTCCCCTTGAGACATCATTGATTGTGAGAAAATTATTTGATTTGACATAAATTGTCAATATGGATTGTTCCCATAATGCATGGAACAAAATTTATAATATTATGAGAATATAATGTAGCTAAAAAATGTGTTTATAAAAACTTGTGCGGATTCAAAATCATATCAGTGACTGTTAAGGGTCAACATTCAATCTAGCGCAATTGGAAATCTTTGGTCTTGGTATGGCCAAGAAGATCATCGTCATGGATGATGCACATGATCCTTATGAGGTCGATACATATTCAATGGGAGAGAATATACATGTTGAGAATGCATAGATGAAATCTAATTGAATAAGAAACCAAGCAACTCCCCTAGACATTGCAGAAACCATGAGGAGTGTAAGGGTGGAACTATAGAGTTGCAGAGCAGACAATGAAAGGGTGATTAGATCCCAAGAAGAACATAATCAGTTGAATGAAGTTGTTCTTCAAAGTTTGACATACATGTAGAGGAATATTAACCATGTCCAGAACTCAGAAAATTAGGAAAAGAGTGGGAGTAGCTCAAGGGGGCATTCCCACAAGAGGTACCATAGTTCAAGAAGTATTTCTAGAGCCAATACATACACTCTAGAAATATCTTCTTGTGAGTCATATGAATCTAAAGAATCCATTGAAGGTTCAATCTCTTCATCTCATAGAAATAAGAGGAAGAGGTCTTCCAAGAACAACTCACATGAAGAATTTAAGAAGGCCAAACCTCCTACATTTGATGGTGAGGTGAAATCTCGTCAAGAATCCGAGGCTTGGCTTCTTGGGATGATGAAGTATTTCCAAGTCCAAGACTATTCAGGAAATATGAAATCAAGAGTGGCCATATTCAATCTAAATGGAAGGGCGTCTATATGGTGGGATCACCTTAGGAAAGTGAAGAGGATCAATGAAAGGAAGATCGTGTGGAAGCAATTCAAGAAGTACATCAAGAAAAAGTACCTTTCTGATAGGTACTATGATGGAAAAATCAAAGAGTTCCATGAGCTAAAATTGAGACAAATGAAAATGGAAGGATATGCAAACAAATTCTTGGAGCTATTGAGGTATGTCAAATATATTAGGGATGATAAGGTGAAAATTCAATGTTCTCTGAGTGGAATACCCCAGTCATATAAATACATAATTGAGTTTGATGAACCTCGAAATCTAGATGAGGCCATAAGAAAGGCCAAATATTGTTATGAATAAAACAAAATAAAACAAGAATTACATAAGGCATGGAAGGATAAGAAAAATGAGAAGTTTGACCAAAGGAAGAAGGGGTTCAAGCCTTCTCAATTTAGAAATCAGCCAAGGTAGCCACCACAGCTTGTGAATAAGCCAGCTAAGATGATGGGAAACAAGCCAAGAGATCCAAGAGAGACAATTCAATGATGGGGATGTGGAGATGACCATATGATTAGGAACTAGCCGCATCAGAATGGGAGTGCAATGCATGTTCACAACATCCAAGGAGCTAAAACCTTGGGTCAAGTGGCAAGGACCTTCCCTAGAATATATGCAGCACTAGAGGACTGCCAAGCAGACCATTAGTCAATTGTGATTGAATTTGAAGGTAAGATTGCTGAGAAATCTATTTTTATTTTGATTGAACCTGGATCTACTCACAATTATATAACTCCTAAAATTGTTGAGATTTGTGCTTTTAAGAAATAAAAGCATAGTGAATCATGGTTGGTCCAACTAGCCACTGGAACTAAGAGGAAGGTTAGTGAAATCATGGAGAAATGTCCATTGGAAATGGGTGGACTCTCCACATTTGAAAATTGAATATTTTTCCGCTTCGTTCCTATGATATTCTCATTGGAATGGACTGGTTGGAAGCCCATAGAGTAAAACTTGATTGCTACAAAAAGACTTTTGAATGCATTGATGAAGAAGGAAACTCAAGGGTTGTAAAGGGAATTCTAAAGGTAGTTTCTATTAGACAGATTTCAACCATGCAGTTGAAGAAATTATGCAGGAAAGGTTTCCAATTGTATGCAGCCCTTGTTTTGGAGAAAACATAAAATGAAATTCCCAAGTTGGAGGACTATCATGTGCTACAATAATTTAAGGATGTGATTCTCGATGAAGTTCCATGAATTCCTCTAAAGAGGGACATTTATTTTACAATTGATCTCGTTCTAGGAGTTGCACCAGTTTCCAAAACTCCCTACGGGATGAGTACACCAGAATTATTGGAGTTGAAAATGAAATTGCAAGAATTGTTGGAAAAGAAGTACATAAGGCCAAGTGTGTCTCCATGGGGAGCACCTGTACTTTTTGTGAAAAATAAATATGGAACACTCAGGTTATGTATTAATTACAGACAATTGAACAAGGTTACAGTGAAGAACAAGTACCCATTTCCTTGAATTGATGATATTTTTGATAAAATGAGAGGGGAAAATGTATTCTCAAAGATTGACTTGAGGTCTGGTTACCATCAAGTGAGAATCAATGAAGAAGACATTCCCAATACAACCTTTAGAACAAGGTATGGGAAGTATGAGTTTGTGGTGGTGTCATTTGGTCTCACTAATGCACCAACTACATTCATGTGTCTCATTTATAGTGTTTTCAACAAATATTTGGACAAGTTTGTTCTCATATTTCTAGCTGACATTCTTATTTACTCTAAGAATGAAGAAGAGCATGAAGAACATTTGAGAATGACTTTACAATTGTTAAGGGAGCATAATTTATATGCAAAGCTAAGCAAATGTGATTTTTTCAAAAATAAAATTCATTTTTTGGGTCACATTATTTCAGAAGAAGGAATATCAATTGATCCGAAGAAGATTGAATCCATCATGAATTGGCTAACTCTAAGAAATGTGACATATGTGAGATATTTTATGGGTCTTGCTGGTTATTACAGGAGGTTTATTGAAGGATTCTCCAAGGTTGCACACTCACTTCTTTGCAAAAGAAGGGGATAAAATTTGAGTGGACACCAAAATGTGAAAAAAACTTCTAGTTGTTGAAGAAGCTTCTCACAAGTGCTCCAATTCTAAAAATTGCAGACTGGGAAAATGATTTCGTGGTGTGTACAGATGCATATAAAAAAGGACTTGGAGGAGTTCTTATACAAGATAATCATGTGGTATGCTACGAGTCAAGGAAGTTGAAAGAGCATGAGAAGAACTATGCTACCCATGATTTAGAACTCACATCCATAGTGCACGCTTTGAAAATGTGGAGGCATTATTAATGGGCATAAAATTTGAGCTAAGGACAAACCACTGTGGCCTGAAATATTTATTTGAGCAACCAAAATTAAATTCTAGGCAAGCTGGATGCTAGAATTCCTATGTGAATTTGATTTTGAAATCAAACACATAAAAGGGAAGGAAAATAAAGTGGTTGATGCACTTTGTAGAAAAGTACATGAAATGCATGCAGAAACCATTAGTGCCTGCCAATCATATTTAAGGCAACAGATTGTTAATTTTATCGTTGAAGATGAACTGTATGTGAAAATAAAGGACAAATTACATCAGTAGAATTTAGAGAATAGGTATGAAGGTTATCATTTGGAAGGTGACAAACTTCTTATTTATAATTTTTTTTTATATTCCAAGTGTGGCATATTTGAGAAGAATTGTTATGGATGAAATCCATGAAATGCCATATTCCAGTCACCCATGTTACCAGAAAACAGTTCTACAACGAGAAAGCAATATTTTTGGCCGGGAATGAAAAAGGACATTGCTGAGTATATTTCGAAGTGTATGAAATGTCAAGAAGTGAAGGTTGAACATCAACACTCAGTAGGTTTATTGCAGCCTTTTTCAATTCCAGAATGGAAATGGGAAGTGATTTCCATGGATTTTATTACAGGTTTTCCAATGACAGTGAGGCAACATGATTCCATCATGGTTGTGGTGGATAAATTAACAAAGGAAAGACACTTTATACCGGTTAAATCCACATATAAAAAATATGCTATTGCAAATATTTTTATGAAGGAAATTTTCAGGTAACATGGATTTCCTAAGGCAATAATTTCAAACAAGGATACCAAGTTCACCGCTAAATTTTGGAAAAGTATTTTTGTAGACTTGGGTACACAAATGAACTTTAGTACCGCGTACCATACACAAATAAATGGGAAAACAAAGAGAGTAAATCAGGTGCTTGAAGACATGCTTCGCATGTATATGTGATGGAAAAACCATCCAAGTGGGAAGATTATCTACACTAGGTAGAATATGCATATAACAATGGGAAACAAGCATCGTTGTGCATGAGTCCATTTGAATCTTTTTATGGCAGGAGGTGCAGACACTAGTTACTTGGGATAATCCAGTGAACAAAATTGTACTTGGGCCATGATTGCTTAAGGAAATGGAACAATAGGTTACAAAGATTAAGCATAATTTAAAGGCAACCCGAGATAGATAGAAAAGATATGCAAATAAGAATAGAGTGCATACTAGGGAGCTTTAGAGAAATTTTGAGGTAAAAAATGGGCCTCAAAACAAAATAAATGTACTATAAAAATAAACCAATAGTATTCTGATGATGTCAACCATGGGGGATGAATCACCATTTTTGGGTAAAAAGTAAAAAGGTGAAAAGGTCAAAGTGAAAAAACTACTTCTTCAATTCGTATTTGCAACTTATCTCCCTGTATATTCACTCAAATTTTGATCACGAGCAGCCGTGGGATGGGGAATTCAATTCCAAATCCAACGAGTACCCACTCACCATACTTTTGATGGACCCCGCTGCCCCCAAAAGAAGAAATACATGAAAAAAATGTGATGAGTCATCATCACATTTTTTTCATGTATTTCTTCTTTTGGGGGCAGCGGGGTCCATCAAAAGTATGGTGAGTGGGTACTCGTTGGATTTGGAATTGAATTCCCCATCCCAAGGCTGCCCGTGATCAAAATTTGAGTGAATATACAGGGAGATAAGTTGAAAATACGAATTGAAGTAGTTTTTCTTTTTTTCTCCAAAATTTGATGAGATATGCTAATATTATTTTACTATTTCCACTATTATTTTATAATTTTCCTTAGGAGGCCCATTTTAGACCTCAAAATTTCTCTAATTTTTCATGTTGGGATCATGTTTACCTCAGAGTGAGGCCAAGGAAGAGTTCCTTGAAGCTTGAAAGTTGTGCCAAGCTATCACCAAGATATTGGGGGTCATTTGAAGTGCTTGAGGGAATAGGGCCAGTTGCATATAGAATAACATTGCCTAGTAACACTAGAGATCATAATTGTTTTCATGTTTCTTTGCTTAAGAAATATGTACATGATCCTAACCATGTGATTGATTGGGATGTGATCTTAGTGGAACCCAAGGGAGAGTTCCAAACTAAGCCACTATGCATCCTAGACAAGAAGGTGAAATTTCTCCAGATTCGAGCCATCAGATAAGTAAGGGTGCAATGGAAGCACTTCAGTCCCGATGAGGCTATGTGGGAGGTGGAGGATTCCATGAGAGAGGCATATCCATTTTTTTTCTAATTTTGAGAAAACACCGAGGACAGTGTTATTCCAAGGGGAAGGGGATTATAATACCCCTAGTTTTGAATTGGAATGTATTTAACCAAAATTATGTAAATGATGTAAATATGCTAGTGCGGATACCTATTGTGAAGCTTAAGGACAAGGACCAACTAGTGAATGGATAGGAATGCATGATGTATATATTTTTATTTGGTCTGTGTGGTTGTCCTGGCATGTTGATTTAGAATATATGCAAGTATTATGTGCATAAATAATAAAATGGTCTAGGGGGATGTGTAAAGAGCACCAAAGGGGCTATGATTCAGCCACCATAGGGGAAGAGGAAAGGGGGTCTATGGGAGACTAAATCCTTGTTTCCAAGTGTCAACCTTATAACTCAGCCAAATTCTGTAATGTGCCTTGAATAATCTAATTATCTCATTTTTGACTATTCTCCAATCATTGAATTCATTTGTGAGGTTGTTGGGAAAAGTCACCTAATGCAATTATTGAAGCATGGGGATGATTTCACTTTTGTGACAGTTCGATAATGACAAAATTTAGTTTGTAGATGCCATGAGTCCTTTCTTCTAGTGTCAGAAGCTATGCCATTTTTCTTTTCACCATTTTCTCATATCCCTTCGATTTAACCCTCATTCTCTTATTCTTTCATGCATACCTACACTAGAAAGAGATCTCCATTGCTGTCCATGAAATTACAAGACTATATTTAACCCATAAATTCAAATTTGGAGAGAGTGCTGTAGATTTGGAAGTGAAAATTGATGGATGTAGGTGAGCAGAGAGGTTGGTCAAGTTAGGAACCCTTACCAATTGAGTTCTGCTGCTCATAGGTGCTTGAGAAGCCACAAATTGAAGCTACACATGGTTCCATAGTAGCACATATTATATTGGACTTCTTCTATGCACACACTAGAAGCACTAGGCAAGATGGATTTCCCAAGAGAACCGTGAGGGGGATTATGAGAAAGGTTTGTAGTATGAGGCAGAGAGGTTTGAAAATGAGGGTTACTTTCTTCAAATTTTACAACGTTCTGCAAGTTATACCACAAGGGATCTAGAAAATAGGACTCAAACCTATTTGGATTGATTTCTATTTGCTCTAGGTCTGATTCTGATTTTGGACTCAAACATGACTGACACTAATCATTAGAGCATCAAAAACCATACCTATAGATTAATTAATGTGCTACATGGGGCCAACATTGAAATTTTTTAAATATGTGTTGCTTGGACTGAAATTTGGCATGGTTAGACTAGATGCATGCATTGCTGGTGTGGGAGGGTTTCCAAATGCAAACATGACTGACACTAACAATTTGAGCAACAAAAACCATACCTAGAGATTAATTAATGTGCTACATGGGGACAACATTGAATTTTTTAAAATATGTGCTAGCTTGGACTGAAATTTGGCATGGTTAGAGTAGATGCATGCATTGACGGTGTGGGAGGTTTTCTAGACTCAAACATCATAATCATCATCATCGCCATCACCCTCTTCCTCATCAACATCTTCATCATCATCATCTTCTTCATATTGATCATCATCATCATCATCATCATCATCACCATCATCCTCATCATCATTGTCATCATCAATGTCATCATCATCATCATCATCATCATCATCACCATCTTCATCATCATCATCATCATCATCATCATCATCATCAGCATCAGCATCGTCATCACCCTCTTACTCATCAACATCTTCATCATCATCGTCATCGTCATCACCATCTTCATCATTGTAATCATCATCTTCATCTTCATCATCATCATCATCATCATCATCATCATCATCATCATCATCGTCGTCGTTATCATCATCATCATCGTCATCATCATCATCATCATCATCATCATCGTCATCATCATTGTCATCTTCATCGTCATCCTCATCACCATCACCATCACCATCACCATCACCATCATCATCATCATCATCTTCATGATCATGATCATGATCATGATCATCCTCATCATTATCATCGTCATCATTATCATTTCCATCATCATCATCATCATCATCATCATCATCATCATCATCGTCGTCGTTGTCGTCGTCGTCATCACCCTCTTCCTCATCAACATCTTCATCATCATCATCTTCATCATCATCATCATCGTCGTCTTCATCATCATCATCATCATCATAATCGTCATCACCCTCTTCCTCCTCCTCCTCCTCCTCATCATCAACATATTCATCGTCATCATCATCATCATTGTCATCACCATCATCATCTTCCTCCTCATCATCATTGTCATCATCATCCTCAACCTCATCCTCATCCTCATCACCTAGATACCTAGAAAGACCGCCGACGCTTGACATTGGTGGTTTGGCGAGCTCGTCGGATTCTTTTGAAGGGGGAGTCGGATATCATCATCTTCGTGGTCGTCGTCATCATCGTCGTCATCATCATCATCATCATCGTCGTCGTTGTCATCGTCATCACCATCATCATCCTCATCATCATCCTCATCCTAATGCACATGAGTAGAATAATTAACATAGTAAATAAGAAGATTCTTAGATTTTCTTCTAATTCTAATTAAAAACATAATATTAAAATAAATTGGCATATAAATGTTTCTTTTTCTATCAATCATATTTTTAAAATATGAATAATATGAAAAGGACTGCCAAAAACTTAATTTAAATAAAAATTATAGTGTAATGAACACTTAAATCTTACTTAAAAAAACTAGTGTACAATAAAAATATCATTAACCACAAGTTAAATTAGAAATGAAGTCCCAATAATTTCATTAGAGAAGACTTCAAACATTAGAGAATAAATGAATAAGTAATATTTATATTACTAACAAAGTAGAAAGCTAAAAGAAAATAAGAAAATAAAGTTTTAATTTCACAATATTTGTAATTTCACTATACATTTATAATAGCTCTATCACATGTTGTTTTCCATAGCATGTAATATTTTGTATTTTTCCTTTATAAATAACTCTCAATCACATATTTGTTACCATGGAATGTAATATTTTGTATTTTTCTTTCAAATGACATAGCATACGTGTGCTTCTTTTTTTATATTAAAAATGAATTTTCCTAAAGCTATATATTATTACATGGATCTAGTCTTGGGTTTGGGTTTACGAATTAAGATTTAAATGATTAAACTTAGATATAGGATTACGATTAAGGATTAATTAGCTTAAGCATAGAAATTTGGAAATAAGATTGAGGCTTAGGGATATGGCCTAAGATTGAGTTAGTATAATGTAGGTTAATTTAAATGAGTCTATGTAGGATAGGGTAGAATAGATTGTGTTAGAATCTAAGATATGGTATGGTGTTGTAGACTAGGGTAGGTTAGGTTAGCTACCTTTTTTTTAGATTAGGGTAGGGTAATGTGCGGTAAGTGATCATATGTTAGCTTAGAGTAAGGTGGGCTAGTTTAAAATAGGGTAGTTTGTCCTAGGTTAAGGTATACTAAGTTAATATAGAGTAGGTTAGAGCCTTTCTATTCTAGGGTAGGGTAGATGAGATTTAGTTAGGCTAGGTTAAGGAAAGCTAGTCTAGGGCTAGGTTATTATAGGCTAAGGTAGGGTAAGACAGGGAAGGCTATTGTGATAGGGTAGGGTAAGTTAGTATATGATGATAGTGGTTGGGTGGACTAAGTTAAGGTAGGATATGGTAGGCTATGGGTGGACTTAGAATAATCCCTAGGCCATATTCTAGCAATCAAATGTTAACTCTTGTTAACATATGGCTTGTATTTAGCGCCTAGGAACTAGATTTGTTATAGTGTCAATTAAATTTCTTAACCCTCTACCACATGTTCGAGCCCATGCGAATGTGGAAATAGAGCAATAGAGAAGTGGAGCAGTGGTCGTGGTCGTGGTTAGAGTGGTCGTGGTCGTGGTTAGCACATAGTTTCACCCGTGGAGCAGAGGACGAGAGAAGCAGTGGACGTGAGGAGAAGAGGACGTGAGGGGTAGAGGAGTAGTAGAGAAGATGCAAGGTGCCGCAAGGAACAAAGGAGGCTGATAGGGACTGGAAAGGGAAAACATGTCTTCGGCAAGTCTCAGGGGCAACATTGTTTCCCAAAAACCCCAATTTTTTCGTTTAGGATTGTAGTTGCAGACGCACTCGCATCTAGGGTTGTTCCCAGCTTTGAGTGAAATGAAAAAGGGTAAATCTCCAGGCTTGTATGGACTGTCTAAGGAATTTAATGTGTCTTTGCTTAGTGACTGGTCAGAACCTTTTCTATACATCCACAGAGGTGAAAGTCAATGTGCATCTCATTAAGTTGATTCCCAACAGACCATGTAAGGACACCATTAGTGGATGGCAGCCTGTTAATATCCTTAATGTGTCTTACAAGGTATTACCTAAAGCTCGCGCTTTCCGGACATACAAATAAGGTCATTAAAATTGTTCAACCTAAACTAGGGATAATCGATGATAAGACCAAGGAATAGGTCCATGGGGCTATATATTAAATCAGTGGCCAATATGCTAAACCCTAAAAAGCTCGAAGCCCTAGCTCAACATCAACCGTCACAGAAATGGCAATAAAAGTAGAGACAGAAGAGAGAGAAGTGGCATCCCTGTCTCCCTCTATCACTATGTAAAACCTGAGAATGTCATCTAGAGAGTGCCTAGGGGTCCTAGCTATGTAATACAGGGGGGCTCTAGAGCAACTGACTTGCGTCTCTAACATATGGGGCTGAGGGGAATAAACTCGTGATGGTAATATTTACATACCCTTTGGTATCCATGTTTGGCTTGGAGGGGGCAGGTGCTTTGAGTCTCCCTTATATTACATCCCCACATATGGATAATTCTCAACCTATATAGGGATCTTGTTCCAGTGGGTAGATTGAAATATGTTGCTCATAGCACAACCCCCATCTCTCCTCATACGCTTATCTTACTACCACAAGTTGGGATCCTTTGGCCCTACATCCCAAAAATCATGGCATGAATAGAGAGTATGGATCCTCTCAAAGAAAATAATTTAAGTGAAGGCCCAAAAATAAAATTCACCACTACATGTTGGCTTGCATGTGGTTAGTTTTCATTGCACAATAGAAAGAAACATCTAGGCCCACCCAATATAAGGTGCATATATCAATTGAGGAATCTAAACAAAGTTGTGTTAACAAATTTAAGGACAAGATAAATGAAGATGGAATACAACTCTAAATTGACTACTTGGCTAGGAAGAAAAAATTATACTAAAAATATTTATTTTGAGTCCAAAAAGGCCCTCTTTGCCTAGTCTCTCATATTGTAAGTCTTGGCCATAGGAGTTCAAATACAATGGAAATTTCTTCTCCTACCTATAATTTCTGCAATAAAGAGGAAATACTCCATTTCTTCCACTTATTTCTGAAATCCCATGCACTTTTGCACTTGAGGGAGGACCTCTAATCCTCTAAGAGAATCAGCATTTTCAATTTATGTTAGCTTTTCCTAAGAGATGATTATGGTTTTCTTGTTTCTTTTTGCAATGCATGGAAATTGTTAATAATTGACATTTAATATGTAGAATATAATAAAACTATTCATAGATATCATCATGGCCAACTATATTTGTCTTTCATTAACTATTTCACCCTTTTTTCAAATTAGACCTTGCATATCCAAAACTGGGAAAAGAAGGTAGACATGGCATTAGAGCACCTATGCAGTATTATCAACCACTAGGCAAATTCTCATGCACTTTAAGTAGTGATACTTATAGAAGTATTGACATATAGAAGGTAAATGAATCACAATATATCATTCCATGGTCCCCATAGCATGTTGCAAGATGAAACCCACTCACAACAGTCCCTGCTACCTCTAAAGGCTAGGAGAAATTAGCCAAACCCTGGTCAAAGCAACCATAGTAGACAGACAAGCATTCATGGTCAATATCTATGGTTGGCTAGAGTAGAGAATCATGGTTGATGGCTAGGAACTCCTGCTCCCCTAGGGACCTACTAAAAAATGGATGGTCTCGAGTGGACCATGATCGATTAGTTAGCTTGCAATACACCTTCCTAGTGATGCACCTAGTGATAGCGAGGGCATATAATACGACATTAATTCAAGGTTTCTTTATTTTTTTCCTTTTCATCTAAATTTTAACACAAACAACAATCCATATAGCTACCCACTCATGCTAAGGAATTAAAAAACACATGAAAAACTATCCCAAACTATCCCATAGTTTCAACTCCATGAAACTATCCCAGGGTCCTTAGCTGCAAATATTATCCATGACTTCATCTAGTCATGCAAAGAATTTTATTGTACATCTAGCTATTCTTTTAATTTTCGGCTATGCATGAAAAGGCATATTTTCAATAGTTGAGCAGCCTTAAACTTATTTCTAAAACTATGGGTAATGCATCCAGGTGAGAGAGTATTACAAAGGATAAATAATATGAGGTTTGTTGTTTAAAGGAAGAAATTCACACCTCTTAAACTAGGAATATACAGTCAATGGAAGACAAATATGTACATGGGTGTGGCAGGGAAAAGAATTTTTTTTCAGAGACCTATAAGTTTTTAATGAATATGAGTCTAACACTAACATTATCTCAAAATAATGTGTTCAATGGTACCCTAAAAAGAACCATAGATGGAAAACAAACAAGCATCTCTTTTTGTAAAACAAACAAGGCTATTGAGTAAAAACATGATTGATTCAGTTTAAGTTTATGAAACAAGAAGTGATCCTCAACTTTATCATTTTTTTTCATTAGATGATCATCCTTAAATTCAAACCCAACCACATGAAAAGAGCTCAGCTTTGTTTCTCTCAAAGGAAGGCCACCTGCGAGAAGGTCATAACACAAATCAAGATAAGATAATTTTATTAATGTCCAATGAGTGACCACAATAGTCGGTCAGTGGGACTCTTACACCCAATGCATGTACAAGAGAGTGGAAGTGCAAAAGCATCTCCTATTGCTACTCCATCAAACTCTGAAAAGTATAGTGTGTCAAATATCCATGATTTGAACAAGCAAGAAATGTCTCTATCAAATATCCATGATTTGAACAAGCTGGAAGTGTCTCTAGTCATCCCTACTTCAATTTAGTTTCAGATGTTAAAATAGCACCACATAATTTTTGTAGATCCAGTATGTTAAAGATTTTATTAGGTTATTTTTTCATGTTTCTTGGTGTCACTTTTCTACCAATGAACATCTATAGCTCATACAAAGTCACCCCATTATCATAGGAATTACTTTTATACCAACGGGCGTCCATATCCCTAGGGAAGATAACTACATATCCCAAATGATACAAAACTTCATTCCCAAGCCCTTATCTTTTGATTTTACTTTGAGCTAGAGGTGAATGGGGAAGAATAGTAACCCTTTAAATACATGATGGGTGATACCTATTATTTGAGAATTGGTTAAGTTTACCATAGTGATGTTTTATATATCCCTTGTATTTAACGTTGTGTACCATATTTTCATCTCAGGAATACATCAAACGCTGTTATATGAGTGGGTGGGATCTTATAGATAGCCAACAAGCTATTCAAAACTTGAAATTTGAGGGGCTAGTCACCTAACCAAGTTTGTGTTTCACCATTATGTTGAAACATTAGATGCCCCACAAAATATTTTAATCAAATATTTTTGTGAAGCAATGCCTTAAATAGATTCCAAGATTAATATGTTGTATGTTTTCCTTTCTATTCAGGTAGTTTATCCCACTTCAAGAACAGGTCTACCACCTGAAAGTATTTGTCACCTACATATGTTTTATCAAACCATATTTTAACAATTTGTTGGTGAACTGCAAACTTCTTCTTGGTCATCTCCCTTTATTTTATAACTTTAATAAGGTATTGATTTGACTTTGAATGGTTGGTAAAGCTTATCCATGTAAATACTGAAACAAATGGAGAGAGGGAAAGCAAATATTAGGAGGAAGGATAACTTATTTACTATAAACTAGAAAATACAGGGATGTTCATAAAGCATCTTAAGGGGTCACTCTATCATCCCATTGGGTGTTTTATAAGGCATTGTGCCAATTTCTTTGATGGTTAGCTATAGTCTTCTTGATGATGAAAATAATATTTGTGTTGGTAGACTCATCTACACTATTTCTTTGAGGTTAATAGTTGGATGAGTGTCATCAAATAATATTTCTATCTAAAGAAAACTTTATTAAATTCAAAGAAGAAAAGTAAGTAGCATTATAAAAATGACTGTTGATGGGACATAAAAATTTGTAATCAAATGTTGCTCTAGAAATTGGACGATCGTCACTTCATTGATATTGATCAAAGGAAAAATCTTAGCTTATCATGTGAATCAGTATGTAGCATTCAATGTGTACTTGTGTTGCTTGGCTGAGTTAGAATTTATTCACCCTATAATGTTCAAACCACATTGCTTGAATGATTCCTCAATTGTAACAAGTTGTAGTGGGATGGCTGGTTTCTGTTTGCATCTAACACACTTATGACATATTTGACATATCCAAAGATATGTACATATATGTGTGTGTGTGTGTCTCTGAAAATGGTCATCCAGTAGTATCCAACCTTCATGATCTTATGTGTTGTAATAATATCACCAGTGAAACCTTCGACAAGTCTAGCATGCAATTATGTAAGGAATTTATCAACATTATATTTTTCAAGACACCCTAGGAGTACTCCATCGTAGTTCCTACATAACAAGATTCCATTTGTTAATTGATTCTATGAGGATATGAGCCTCAATGCTCAGTTTTTGTTTCAAATTTAAAAATTGGGAGTGATTGTGTTGCAAATACGGCTCAAGCTAATTATACCAAGAGTCTATGTTTATAGGTACATATAAGACTCCCTAGAATAATAAAGGGCTATTTTATTCTCCCATACTTCTTTACTATTAATGATTAAAAAAAAACATAGTTGCAAAAGCATGCTACAACCAGCTCTAATTTGTTGTTTTATAATGCAACATATTCCTGGGAGGTTTGGGATTCCCAAGGTGCACCTCTTAAAAATTGCATTGAGGGTATGCCTTACAATGGAATATAAAAACTACAAGAACTCTAACTAAGATGAAGCCTACAAAATTTAACACATTCATAAATAAAACAACAAAGCAACATAAGAGGGGAAGACCCACACTTAGTCCCTTCTAATGGAGTAGAATTGGGTGTTACAAACTTACAATTATCCCTTCAAGCAATTTTGCAAGTAATTAACAACATCAACATTCAATAATTTTAGATGAAAACATAAGCCACACATTAGCAAGAAAGGACCCTTGAATTTCCAAACCTTCAAAAAATATTCAACAGTTGCTCTAAAGCCTTTTTACTCAAACTTTCAACAATGATTACAATATGAGGGAGCTACTCTTATTTAGAATTTAAGCCCACATCCCTCGGACATAAATAAGAATATACAAGTTCTAGAAACATGATATCTTCTAGGGAAACATAAAATATGATATCTCCTAAAAACTACCTAAAGACAAGTAAAAAATGGATAGTAAAATAAAGGGACAAATGAGTGGATGTGCCACTTGTACTCTCCTAAGCAAGGTATCTCCTTGAACTTGGCTTGTTTGACCATACAAATTCATCCATGATGCCTTGTGTAGCATCTACTTATGGAGTTCTCATCCAAAATACCTCAAGAAAGTGCAAAGAATCCATGCTTATGGGATCACCCCCCTATATTTTGTTGGTTGTGGAGCCAGATCTTCTAGTCTCATAGATGATATTGTATCAGCCGTGTTTGTACCCCAGTTTTATATGATATGTAGGTGGACTATACAGTCACCCCAGCGGGGGGGTGTGGGGGGGCATCGCCCCCCCATGGGGTTCCAGGGGGGGCCATCCCCCCTGGTTGGGGGGTCCGAGGGCCAACGGTCCCTCGGCGGGGGTTCGGGGGTAGTGCCCTCGAGAAATGGGGGTTCGGGGGCAACACCCCCGAAGAAAATTTTTGGGGCTGTTTTCGCCAGTTGTTTTGCGGGCCCATGGTTTTGGGTATCCCGTGGTATTTTCCCATTGTATTTCCCTTATAAAATAAATACATTGTAATACGGCTAGGAAAGATGATGTATTAAGTTTTATGCATTGTAAAGATCTCTGAGATCAGGAGAGATAATGTGAAAACAGAGAAGAGGAAGTGCAGCGGTTGTGCTGCAGGTTGTATCCCTTCACCTTGCTGGACGGTAATAATAATAAGGACTAGCAAATTCAGTGTGGACGTAGCCCAAGTTGGGTGAACCACGATATATCTGTGTCTCTCTTGTAATGTGTATGTGTGATTATATTTGCATTTCTGTTTATTATTATTGCTCTGTGATCCTGTTTTTCTAACAATTGGTATCAGAGCCAAAGGTCTATTTGGCAGTTAAACCCGCATGAAGCTAGGGTTTCTAGTTCGAGTGGGAGCAATGGCAAAAGAAGGAAAGTTTAAGGTCGAGAATTTTAACGGCCAAAACTTCGGGTTATGGAAGATGCAAATGGAGGACTATCTGTACCAGAAGGATCTATTCCTACCGTTGGGAGGAAAAGCAAAGCAGCCGACGGCTATGAAGGACGAAGAATGGGAGGTTCTTGACAGAAAGGCTCTGGGAACAATACGGTTGAGCCTGGCTTCGTCGGTGGCTTTCAATATCTCAAAAGAAACGACGACACAGGGTTTGATGAGCGCATTGGGTAAGCTGTATGAAAAACCCTTGGCTTCCAACAAGGTATTTCTAATGAAGCATTTATTTAATATGAAGATGTCTGAAGGTGGATCTGTTACTGATCATTTAAATGAGTTTAATACGGTTACAAATCAGCTAAGTTCTATAAGTGTGAACTTTGATGATGAGGTTAGGACTCTTCTAATCTTGTGCTCATTGCCAGAAAGCTGGAATAGCTTGGTCATGGCTGTAAGTAAATCTGTCTCTGGTTCAAACACCCTGAAATTTGATGATGTTATTGGTGTTATTCTTAGCGAGGAAATGCGAAGAAAAAACACAGGTGAGACATCAGGTAATGCGTTGACCATGGAGAGCAGGGGAAGACAAAAGGAGAGAGGAAAGAGCCAAGGTAATTGTGGAAAGTCTAAAATGGGCAGATCCAAGTCCAGACTGGGAAAGATAGAGTGCTGGAACTGTGGAAAGAAAGGACATCTGAAGAAAGACTGCAAATCTCTAAAGAAGAAAGGAGATGCACAGAAGGAAACTACCCAGGAAGCAATTGTAGCAGGTGATGTGTTACAAGATGCTTTGATTCTTGCATTAGATAATACTAGTGATTATTGGGTAGTAGATTCAGGAGCTTCATGTCATGCTACACCCCATAGGAAATACTTTCATGAGTATGTTCCTGGCGACTTTGGACATGTTTTATTGGGTGATGATGAGCCATGTAAAATTGTTGGAATAGGTAAGGTATGGATAAAAGTTAAGAATGGAACTGATTGGTTGTTGAAAGAAGTTAGGAATATTCCTGCTATGAAAAGAAATCTGATCTCAATAGGGAAGTTGGGAGATGGCGGCTGTCTATCTACGTTCAAAGAAAAGTGGTGGAAGATCACTAAAGGATCAATGGTGATAGCAAAAGGAGACAGAGTAGGTACGTAGTATTTATGTCCTCATAATACTGACCATTCTATCTCTTTAGCTTCCACAGGAATAGATACAGCATTGTGGCATCATAGGCTTGGCCACATGAGTGAGAAGGGGATGCAGATTCTCCACTCAAGGAAGTTGCTGCCGGATTTGAAGCAGGTAAGTTTGGAATTCTATGAAAACTGTGTTTATGGAAAATAGAAGAGAGTCAGATTTCTCAGGGTTGGGAAACAGAAGAAGAATGAAAAATTAGAGCTTGTGCATACAGATGTATGGGGACCTGCTCAGGTACAATCTATTGGTGGCTCTCATTATTATGTTACATTTATTGATGAGGCAACTAGAAAAACTTGGGTTTATTGCATTAGACAGAAATTTGATGTGTTTGCTACTTTTAAGAAGTGGAAAGTTTTGGTTGAGAATGAGACATGAAAAAGATTGAAGTGTCTCAGATCTAATAATGGAGGTGAGTACTGCGGCAAGGAGTTTGATAGTTAATGTTCATACCATGGGATTCGTAGAGAGAAGACAGTCCCAGGAACACCACAGGAAAATGGTGTGTCAGAAAGGATGAACAGAATGATCATGGAGCATGCAAGGTGTATGAGACTGCATGCAGGGTTGCCCTTATAGTTTTGGGCGGATGCTGTAAATATTGCTGTTTATTTAATAAATAGAGGACCTTCAAGTGCTTTGGATGGTGGTATTATAGAGGAAGCATGGACAGATAAAAAGGTAAACTACTCATTTCTGAGAACGTTTGGTTGTGAAGCATTTGTCCATATTGATAAAGAAAATAGAACAAAGCTTGAAGCTAAATCCAAGGAATGTACCTTTATTGGATATGGGGTTGATGAATGTTGTTATCGTTTATGGGATTATGAAAATAACAAAATCATCAGAAGTAGAGATGTGATATTCAATGAAAAGGTCATGTATAAAGATCAGTTGCAGGGAAAGAAACATGAAAAGGAAAACACAGAGTACATAGTGCTTGATGAAGTTAAAGAAAATGAAGTTCCGAAGGTGCCAGAAAATCAAGAGCAGCAGCAAGTACCTGAAACTCCTGCAACTGTAAGAAGATATACCAGGTTAAGTAGACTCCCTGAACGATACTCTCCTTCAATGTATTATTTATTGATGACTGATTCTAGTGAACCAAAATGTTATGAAGAAGCAATGCAGGTGGAAACTAGAAAGAAGTGGGAGCAAGGCATGAATGAGGAGATGGACTCATTGGTAGGAAACCAGACTTGGGATTTGGTTCAGTTGCCTGCTGGTAAAAGAGCATTGCAATACAAATGGATTTACAGGTTGAAGGAAGAAGAAGGAGGTAAGAAGCGGTACAAGGCCAGACTTGTTGTAAAGGGGTTTGCACAGAAGAAAGGTATCGATTTTGATGAAATATTTTCTCCTGTTGTAAAGATGACTTCAATTAGGACTATCTTAAGTCTAGTGGCGGTAGAATATTTGCATCTTGAACAGTTAGATGTAAAAACAACCTTCCTCCATGGGGATTTGGAGGAAGAAATATATATGCAGCAGCCACAAGGGTATGAGTTCAGAGGTAAGGAGGATTTGGTATGCAGGTTGAAAAAGAGCTTGTATGGCTTGAAGCAAGCTCCAAGGCAGTGGTATCTAAAGTTTGACAGGTTTATGATAGAACAAGGTTATAGTAGATGTCATTCTGACCACTGTGTTTATTTCAAGAAGCTAGACAATGGAAGATATATTATCTTGTTATTGTATGTGGATGACATGCTTGTTGCAGGGTTTGACATGCAGGATATAAATGTACTCAAAAGGAAGCTAGCTAATTCATTTGCGATGAAGGATTTGGGTGCTGCAAAGCAAATCCTTGGTATGAGAATAATGAGAGACAGAAAAAATCGCAAATTGACATTGTCTCAAAGTGAGTACATACAAAAGGTGTTGGAGAGGTTCAGAATGCAGAATACAAAACCTGTAAGTACACCTTTGGCTAGCCATTTCAGTCTAAGTAAGGAAATGTGTCCCAAGACACAAGAAGAGACAACAGTTGGCAGCTTGATGTATGCCATGGTGTGCACAAGACCAGATACTGCACATGCAGTGGGAGTTGTGAGCAGATATATGAACAATCCAGGTAAAGAATATTGGAAGGCAGTACAATGGATTCTCAGGTATTTGAGAGGTACTACCACTGAGGCATTATGTTTTGGAGGTTCAGACACTGTTCTACAGGGATATGTTGATGCAGATATGGCAGGTGACAAGGATAGCAGGAGGAGTACCACAAGGTATGTGTTTACTATGGGTGGAACAGCAGTAAGCTGGATTTCAAAACTAAAGAAGGTTGTTGCACTTTCAACAATAGAAGTAGAGTATGTTGCCATTACAGAGGCTAGTAAAGAGATGATTTGGTTGCAGAGGTTTATGGAGGAAGTGGGTAAGAAGCAGAAGGATATTAGATTGTATAGTGACAGCCAGAGTGCCATTCACCTTGCAAAGAACTCAGCATTCCATTCCAGGACTAAACATATACAGCTCAAGTACCATTTCATATGCTCTGTTCTAGAAGATGAACTGTTGAAGCTGGAAAAGATACATACTAGCCAAAATCCTGCAGACATGTTCACAAAGGTAGTGACCAGAGAGAAACTGAGTTCGTGCTTGGTTTCAGTTGGCCTTCTAGCATGAAGGTGAAGAGGAGAAATTTTCCAAGTCCAAGTCCAGCAAGTGCAGCAGCGGTGGAGTTGCTGTGATCAGTCTCCAAGTGGGAGATTGTTGGTTGTGGAGCCAGATCTTCTAGTCTCATAGATGATATTGTATCAGCCGTGTTTGTACCCCAGTTTTATATGATATGTAGGTGGACTGTACAGTCACCCCAGCGGGGGGGTGTGGGGGGACATCGCCCCCCCACAGGGTTCCAGGGGGTCCGGGGGCAGCACCCCCGAAGAAAATTTTTGGGGCTGTTTTCGCCAGTTGTTTTGCAGGCCCATGGTTTTGGGTATCCTGTGGTATTTTCCCATTGTATTTCCCTTATAAAATAAAGACATTGTAATACGGCTAGGAAAGATGATGTATTAGGTTTTATGCATTGTAAAGATCTCTGAGATCAGGAGAGAGACTGTGAAAACAGAGAAGAGGAAGTGCAGTGGTTGTGCTGCAGGTTGTATCCCTTCACCTTGCTGGACGGTAATAATAATAAGGACTGGAAAATTCAGTGTGGACGTAGCCCAAGTTGGGTGAACCACGATATATCTGTGTCTCTCTTGTAATGTGTATGTGTGATTATATTTGCATTTCTGTTTATTGTTATTGCTCTGCGATCTTGTTTTTCTAAGATATTTGTGACTCAATGCTTTTGGAAGACCAAAAACATGCCTAGAATAGTACAATGAGTTAGGATGTTTTCTTTAAGAAGCCAACAAACTTGTCCACAACAAACATGACTAAAATAGTACAATGAGTTAGGGAATTTTCTCCAAGAATCCAACAAATAAGGTACTCTTAGTTGTTATAACAGCCTCCATGGATGAAGGAGACCTCAAACAATGTGCATAAATCCATGTGCATAAGCATAAAAACAACTCCTAAATTCACAAAATAAGGTAAGAATTCTAGAGAAATGTGCATGCATGTTAGTTATACCTTAATAAATGTGCCAAAGAGTAATGATAAAGGGATTTTTCCACCAAATGGAGGAGTCAACTACCTCAACAAGCCAACCCCATGCTAAAAATATAAAAATATACTAGGGACTCATCCATCAAGGAAAATATCACATGGAAGGTCAATTAATCTAGGAATGTGTGTAATGAGGACTTATCTGATGTATATGCCATGAATCACGATGAAGAATACATAAAAAAGACATGGCAAAATCTCCAAGATGAAGTGTTGTAAGGGTTCAACACAAAAGTGAACATGTATAATAGTGAACCATACTTACTAAAACACCTCAACACCCACAAAGTGTTCAACATATGCAACTCTCAAAAGGGAGGCATCCGAGGATAGTGTAGACAAGTGGTATGCCCCTTACTAAGCTAAGTGCTCCATCAAACCAACCTATATGCCTCTAACATGTGTGATGAAAATGCCAAATAAATTATGGCCATGATGTATATACATCCAAATAGAAACACAATGCCTTCATACCCAATACACTCCAAACATAACTTCTTGGGCAGGGTCTTCAAACTAGTACAACTACAAGCCCTTATTCAATATGAGCGGTAATAGCTCAAGGGACAATTTTGGAAGTTGAAGCCATAAGTATTTTCACACTAGCTTCCTCTTCATTCTAAATCTCCTAAATAACTATGAAATTGTTAATAAATTAATACTATAAAGTACATAGATCAATGCACAAATCAAAGTCCAATGTCCAATGAGTGACCTGATGTATACATGCAACATGCTTTAGCATAAGAGGTCCCCAGTTTAACAAATTGTGTTATCACGAATAGAGGCATTTTTTTCGAAGTTGGGCTTCGTACCTATGTTATGCTAATCAACTTCTATATACATATAAACTGATAGCTCTTGTAGTAAGACTTAGGATTCTTTTCATATTCATAATGTTTTACATTCTCTCCTATTTATTTCATGTGAATACACATTGTGTTTACTATTTTCATGTGAATACACATTGTGTTTACTGTTTCATTTATCATTAAACTCATACCACAAGGAAAATCCATGCTCAACAAATTATCATATTCATACAATTGGATTAGAAATTTTTTTCAAACCCTATCCTCTCCTTCATTTAAAATTCACAATTTTCATTGCAAATAGAAGTCATATTTCCATTTACTTGTCATGCATTTTAGTCATTAAAAGTAGAAGAAAGTTATTGTTGGATTCATTTAATTTGAAAGAGTAGTTCTAGTTTGGCATAAAAGGAAAAAATAAAAAAAATGTGTAGTTCTCTTTGAAAAGTTTGTGCTTGTGCTTATTTTTCTTTTTTGATTGAAGAACTCTCTCCCTCTTGTAGCTAGTTTTTCATCGAAAAGAAAAGTACATTGATTCATTCACTTATGCATGGTTTGAGTCGAGTCATAACACCATTGAGTTTCACTTCCGCTACCCGATTGAGTAAGACAACAAACCATTAAAATTTATCTCCCTAACTCAACACATTTTAACCTCACTTGCAGATACAAAATAAGCTGTTAGTTAGGTAGGACACCAGGGATAGGAATCCAAATAATTCCCCCTTGTCTCTTTTCATATGAGACATATTTGTTTTCCTTTAGGGTACTAAAATCCTCTTGTATTTGTTGACATGGTCGTTGACCAATTTGTTGAGAGGGCCCCCCGTTCTACGGGAGCAAGCAGCGAGGACTGGTTCCGAATGGAATTTGTGGAATGCTGCACTCCACTTAGCACCTAAGGACACCTCTCCATTGTCTTCCTTGTATTTTCTGTATAGGTGATACAAGGGCTCAAAGGAAGAAGCTCCAGTTAACCTTCTTGGACGTGTCATGAATGAGGTAGAATAGTGGATTTTCTTCTAGGATTCGTTTACCTAGGATGCCTTTTGGTAGAGGGATATCCTTCCACTTTTGGTCTCTCACTTCATATTGTTCGACTTGGATTTCATCACCTTGCGAAGGATACGATCTGTTGAGGTCTCTATACCTTATTTAGGAATATTTCTTGCTATCATACCTTTTAGATGGTATTTTATTTTATAGTGATGCTTGTTGGCATTCTGGACTTTTAGTTGTAGCTCGCTTGTTTTGACATTGGTCTCAGTATACTTTTAGAGCTTGATTTTGGCCTGCACGCCTCTTCTTTTTCTGGCTCCCCTTATACACGCTCGGTTGCTTTAGGGTTTTTGAGTTCTTACACAATCAATTACCAATATGATGATGTGTGATGTCCTCTTCTCCTAGGTCTTCGATATGGTTGAGTTAGATGGTATTCTCAAGGGACTGGACACCCCTTGATGGAGCCACTAACGCTTGAACTTAGGAGTAGTCTAGAGGACCACATGATCACATCATCCGTGTGGAATTTTTTCCATTTACAGTGATGATGGGATTTCAGGTTATATGGAACACTGGTACATTTGAGAGAGAGATGATTGGTTTTACCCCACCTTGGTTGATTGACTTTTAGTCCCTTCATTTTGTTGATAATATATTTGTGGTACCTTTCCTTTTACCTTTTGGGTCTTTTACTCATCTTGAGTTATCTTTTGATTTGTCCCACCTTTTTTGTTTTTGGTCTTATGGGTATTATGGTAGTTTTTCCACATTTGAGGTACACCCCCTTAGTCCAAATGGTTATGAGTCTTTATACCCACTCTTTTATTTTTGACTTGTATCTTACTGGTTGGTCTTTGTACCCTCACCTATTTAATTGTGTAACCCTGGTACCCACCTAAGACATTCTACTTTATTTTTTTTTAAAATTTTTATCTTTTATTTTCCAGATCTATTTTTAAGTTTGGAGGTTATTGAGATTTGATTGGTAACCTTTTGTCCTACTATGTTTTTCGATCTACTCTCCTTCTTCCTGTTGGGGAGGTTGTGACACTCAGACTCAGCCATGAGCCCTAGTTTTTCTTTGCTAGTCATTTTAGTAAGGTTCGTGAGGTCTAAAGGGTTTGCTTTACCCTTCTGTGTACTCATATGTGGAGGCCGTGAGTCTCTTTTGCCTCAGTTTGTTGGCTGTCAACTCATCTATGAGGGCCAAAATTTTGTATGGGAAGTTTGGACTGAGTTTTTAAGTTATTTTGTTTTTTTTTTACCGACCTTTGTTGTTTATGCTTAGATTTTGTGTGTAGTTCTTGATCTTTGGTTATATATATTTGTTGAGTTTTATTTGTGATGCTGAGTCTTATTAAGGGCTGATATTTATTGTGATTGTAGTGAGCCTTTTGACTGTCATTGAAATTCCGTTATTGACAGTACCATAGCCCAGTCATCTCTCTCTCTCTAGTTTGTACTAACCCTCTAATAGGGTCACTTGGTTCCTAGAGTTGATTGGCCTCTAAGAGGCATAGTCATTTCTGAAAGTAACTCTTATGAGTATATTATAGGAAACGTCTACACCCTGGTAAGTATCTTCACGTATTTATTTTCTTGTAAATTAAATTTTTTTATTATTACATGTTACTGAAGTTTACTTTAACACAATGACCATCTGGTAGTGTTAAAGGTGAGAATTTGAATTTGAATTTTATTTTTTATTTTTTGTATTTGGTAGTTAAGACTTGTCCTGTCAGAAAAAATTGTTGGTGATCAGATATGTGTTTTTCTGTTAAGATTTTACTTGCATTAAGACTTTTGCTGTAATCATGCTTTGCGCTTTACTTTGTATATTTTGCAAGTCCTATTGCATACTTTTAAAATGAAATTGTTTACCATTTGTGCCAATAGTTTTGCAGATTTGGTTGTCAAAATGTAGTATTCTCTAGTGTCAAATAGTGACTTAAAACTTGCATCATAACTTCCTTTTCTGAGATACCTAATGCTCTGTTTCATATTGTGAAAGGCATAGTCCCCACACACTATCATACACAATTTTAATTCTACTACTTTGTATTGGAAAGCACTCATACATTGTAGTTACAAGAGGTAGTTACAGGGATATATTGCATATAAGAGGTAGTTACAAGGAGCTATTGCATATATTTGACCTTCTATCTCTTCGGCATGTCAAATAATAGGTAGTTACAAGGATCTATTGCATACGATAGGTAGTTACAAGGAGCTATTGCAATATATATTTGACCTTATTTGTACCTTCCCCACAATGGTTGATTTAGTTTTGGTCCTTACACCCTGTTGTTTATTGGAAAGCACTCATACATTGTAGTTACAAAAGGTAGCTACAAGGAGCTATTGCAAATAAGAGGTAGTTACAAGGAGCTATTGCATATATTTGACATTATTTGACCTTCTATCTCTTTGGCATGTCAAATAATAGGTAGTTACAAGGAGCTATTGCATACAAGAGTTAGTTACAAGGAGCAATTGCGATATAATATATTTGACCTTATTTGTACCTTCCCCACAATGGTTGATTTAATTTTGGTCCTTACACCCTGTTGTTTATTGGTCTTGTGGTACCTTGTCCTTGGCATGTGGTTGATAGGGTCATTTATCCCATCTTGAGTTGTTCGTACCACCCTTTAATTCTTTTGGTCCTTTGGGTACTATGGTTGTTTCTCCCTTAAATGACCCAAGTACCCCACTTATGATTTATGTGTTTTTATGTTAAGCTTTTACTTGCACTAAGACTTTTGTTGTAATCATTCTTTATGCTTTATTTAACTTATGTTACAAATGTAACTGTCTTTGTCTTATAACTACTGTTGCATACAACCTTTCTCTCTCTCTCTCTCTCTCTCTTTGGTTTGTACTTACCCTTTTGTAGGGTCAGTGGGTTCCTAGTGTTGGCTGACCTCTGAGAGGTACAGTTTTCACTGAAAGTAATAATTATGAGTATCCGACAAGAAGGTTCCACATTATGGTGTAAGTACCCTAAAGTACCTATCTTCTTTACTCATGTTAATGTTGATTAAATATTGTTAGAAATTAGATGTTAATGAAGATTAGTTTAACACAATGAGCCAACTGGTAGTGTTAATGTGGAAAAGTCGAAAGAGATGAAAATTATGTTTTGTTACTGTTGTTTTATTTAGTTTCAGGGGTACTTGTTTATTATATGTAATAAAAGAAAGGAGTTTACATTTGGTGGAGGCATGCTAACTACGTGTGATGATAGTGGAAAATGCATGCCTTAATGCATTGCAATTTTCTAATATGAACTATGCATATTCCTTGTAGCTCCTTTTGTAAGAGGCGTGAAGCGACTCCGGAGCTGTACTATTATTAGTTGCAGAAGGTTGTAATACCAAACTTTCCTCGAATTGCTCTATTCACCCACAAAAGTAGAAACAAAAAATGAGACTAAAAATGAAATTGAAATTGAAACTGAAACAAAAAATGAAAATGAGACTAAAAATGAAATTGAAACTGAAACAAAAAAATGAACCTGAAACTGATATTCACTGCCAAAAATTGCAGCTAAAATCCTAAGACCCGAGGCTAAATAGATAGCCCATAAACTTAACGCACAACCTTTAACCGACACCTGCACTTAGGCGCTACAAGTCACCTTATAAAAGGCGCTACACGTCACCTTTTAAAAGGTGCTATGCCTTGAGGTCCTATCTAAATTTTTTTCCCATGGTGCAGGTAGAACCAAACATGTATTTGTCAGATCTGTCTTCCTCGAGCGAGGGGATTTTAGGAAGGCTAGAGGAAAGTGAGACATCCATTAGGTCTACAATATTTTTATCAACTAGATGTCAAAATATCAGAAGAAAATTCCATAAACGCATGGAATTTTTTCTTGCTAAAGGGGGGTCATGTTCCTATGATGATGAGACAATAGGAGACATCGAGGTTCCCTAGTGGTCAAGGCGGTGTTGGCCCCAGTGATGCTCGTGGAGAGACGTCGCATCATGAGGAAACGAATCCACGTGCATCGACTCATTCACCATTGTTGTCGACTAAACAATCGACAACATGTTCCGTAACACCCCAGATGCTAGCTGTGAGTGCACCGACTGCTAATGACCGACGCACACTAGATCGTGCAGAAGAAGGGGTTGACACCGAGCCTCCTAGTATTGATATTGCTGAAGCAACATTTCCTGGATCTTCCCGTGTCACTAGCACGGGTACAATTGAGACAACATTTTTGGTGGACGAAGATCTCGTTCCAATAAAGAGAGAGAAGATACCAGGTAATTATATGTTTATCAAGTTAGTGTTTATAATTTGATTGTAATATACCGATAAAACATTTTTTTTCAACTAATTATGATCATGGCATGATCGTTTTGCAAGAAATGATGTTTTTTATAAACATATGAATGATTTTTCCTTGGAGATATTTAAGACCACCATCTGCACACAAGGTGGGATAGACAAACGAAAAATTTAAAAAGATGATATCACTAATCGTTTGGTTGTCCTGTTCGGCAACGAGACCTTCGATCGAGCCGTGGTCTTGAAAAAGGCTGGACAACATATGAATATTGTCTGAGACCAATATAGGGTTCACCTAGAAAGGAACCCTAAGTATGAGCTCCCTTCAATGACTCCAGAAAGAGAGTGGAAAGCTCTAGTGGAATATGGAAAGGAGAGGGATCTGAGAAAAGAAGGAAATCTAACACCAGGCACAGGGAGGTATGCAATACTTTCCACAATCTAATTCTAAACCTTATTATTATTGATTTTTATATCGAATTTAGAACATCTAACGTATTTCAACACTTGCATAGGCTGTCAGACACATCAAAGGCCACAAAGGAAAGACTAGAAAAAATTGGTCAGCTCAAGCTTGGGCATGGTGGTTATTCGAATTTGGTGGCACGAATTGTAAGTTTTGAAAAACCAATAATGCATCCAAATAATAAATTGAAAATTATTTTTTGTCTAATTTCACCGCAAAATGTAAATTAATGACGTTATGCAAATATGCAGGACGACTGATTCAAAGAAGTGCCCACTGAGGAAGACTTGAAGCTTGGCTTCCAGCACGACTTTGGAGCTGTTGTTAAACGCCAAAAAATATTGTCTGGGAAAACAAAGTCTTCTGGTACTGATCCATCTGGTGCACAGGTATATAAAATCTATATAGTTTAATGAAGATTTATTACTTGTGTAATCTATTCGTTATAAATAATTGACATAAAATATTGACTCTGTTTTGAGCAGGAAAGCAATGATCCCCTTAATGTCAAGGAGGGACAACAACAAATCGAATATCATGCTTCGAATCCTGGTCATGAATTTATTCATATGCTACAATTTTATATATAGCATTGCAGATGGTGAACATCAATTGTACTTCTCCATATTTCAACTGCAGAGCATCTAGAGGGTCACACTGTGTAGGTTGAGCATGGACAAAAATGTGAAGAACATGATGTGGCCAAAACAGGTAAAAGAACACCTTTGCAATGTTTTTTTAAAATGAAATACTTGTCATTATAATAAAAAAATATATCGATGTAAAATTTTCACATTATTGCAGCAAATCCGAACCCCTTGCCGCAAAATCCACATCGCAAGCACTCTACGAGGAAGACATCATGACAAGCTGATGAAGCACCAAGAACTGGAGGAAAATTTCCAGAAGATGAGCTTCTTGTTGATTATGTAAAGAGAAGAAAAATTAGAAAGAAGTGACTGAAAACATATTATGTAATTATTTTTTATAATATTATGTCCTGCATGATTTTTAGCCTAATGAATGAATGAATAGTTTAATGAATGTTAGCTTCTATTGAATGGATGTGATGACTGAATGAATGAATGGTTTAATGAATGTTATCTTTTATTGAATGAATGGTAAATGTTTGTTTATGATGAAATTTGCATGAATTTGCACGTAATTTTTTTTTCAAGTATATGCATTGGGTATGGGGAATTGAGAGTGATGTGAGGAGGGGGAGGGGCCATAAGAGCTTCCACCTTCACGTGGTTGGTCCTGTTCAATAGAGAATATTCAATTATTCTTAAAACATAGAGGAACTCAATGAATGGCTAACATTGTAAGCAAAAAAAATCCATTCAATGGTAAAGGAGGTATTTTGGTTGTTCCTATTTTTCCATCTTGACTTGATGGTATTCAAAGAATAAATATGTAAAAGAGCACGCTTCATTTAATAAGATGCATTCAATTTATGTTAATTAGGATCAAACTTTAATCAAAACTAAATACATATAAAATATGAAACTCCTATTAATCTGCAGATAACTAAAGATGGACATGTTTGAAAGTGTTAATTCCTTCGCCCATAATTGTCAACATTCTACCGATTGTAGCCCATAAATCCTAACCGTGGCATATTCAACACACACATCACTTCTTATATTATTTAAAAAAAACTTGCATGGATGTGGATTTTTTAGTGTATGAATTTTGGTGAACAATGGGCTCCTAGCCATGTTGGCGTGCTAGTGAATTAGTGTCCTCGTGTCTAGAAGAAGCAACAAAGTAATGGAATTGTTTGGATGAGTTTGTTACATCTTCTTGGCACTTGCTACTACCTTTTTTTGATCCAATTTGGATTGAATTACTCCTTTTGTTTCAATTCTAGAATTTTTCCCATCCAATTTTGCAGTCGTAGGTGAAGACGAGAATTTTGTCTCCACTCGCAAAATAAAAAAACATTAATTTATTTCCTCCAAGGACTCAATTTGATTTGTAGAGTAGAATGCTTGCTATGGATTGAATAAAATTTTCCATGTAAGAAATTTAACATAATTCATCTTTGCGAGAGATAGGGAAAGTAGTTTTGAAAATGGAATTGGCCTTAGATGTTATAGGGTTCCCTTTAATGATAACGATTCATGTATCAAGTTTTTAAAAAAAAATTAACTTTAATCTGCTTAAAAGTAATTTGGATTTAAAAAAAAGAGGTCTCCCATAGCTAAATTTGGTCAAAAATCAATTTTATTTATAACATTTTGTTTCAAAATATTTAAATATGATTTCTAGATCGTTCACCCAAATATGATTTCTAGATCATAGATAAGATCATCAGGATCTCTGTATTTTTTTTTTTTAAATTACACATCGTTGTCGGATATCCGACTCCCCATTCCAAGATATCCGACGAAGTTGCCATACCACTGACGGCTAACAATGTCAGATATCTGGCTTCTTACAATGTAAATCCGACACTATATTATGTCCGCATTGTCAGATATCCGACACTATATTATGCCCCGCGTTGTCGGAGATCCGACTCCCCATTCCAAGATATCCAATGAAGTTGCCATACCATCGACGGCGAACAACGTCGGATATCTGGATTTTTTACAATGCAAATCAGACACTATTTTATGCCCACGTTATCAGATATCCGACACTATAATATGCTTGCAGGGTCAGATATTCGGCATTATATTATGCCCACAAGGTCAGATATCTGACTCCCCATTCCAAGATATCTGACGAAGTTTCCATACCACCAACGGCTAACAACGCCGGATATTTGGATTCTTACAATGCAAATATGACACTATATTATGCCCACGTTGTCAGATATCTGACACTATATTATGCCTGCAGGTTCGGATATCCAACATTATATTATGCCTGCAAGGTCAGATATCCGACACTATATTATGCCCGCGTTGTCGGATACCCGATGGCAATATTATGCCTACAGGGTCGGATATCCGACATTATATTATGCCCGCAGGGTCGGATATCCGATGACAATATTAAAAGAGGCATTGTCGGAGATCCGACAGGTAGATGTCGGATATCTGACATGTTCATTTTATTGTCAGATATTCGCCGAAGTGCCACCAATGTTTAAAAAATAAGATGCTTGTCAGATGGTCGATAGCATGATGTCAAAAATCAGACATCTATGCCGTCGGATTTTGGGTACTAAAAATCTAGTGCTACAGGTCTAAATTTTTTATATTAGATGGGTTTAGAGTCCATACATACTGCGGTGGGAACATTCGCTAGGTATGTCATACCCTGGATGTTCCTAAGACTACATAGTTTCAATTCGGGGGGACTTTGGTGGAAGCCCAATGGCTCTTGGTGCTTCAATGGATGTATCTAGAATTTGTTACGGTCCTATATGTAGTATGAAACTTTATACTTATCTACATGATTTTATTTTGTACGATTGGGCAATTTGGAAGAATGTTCGGTTTCTAGGACTGCTCGACTAGTTGTTTTCCAAACAACTTCGAATCACACCAAGTGGACACGATTTTCTGGTATGAGGGTGGAGTCAAGTCCAATTTTGTCTTAGATTAAGTTCCATTGGTACCTTCATATCATTAAATAGATGATCATATCTTGGACTATGATGGCCAAACCAAAACTAGTCAAATATGCTAGTGCATTGGGCATAGGAGAGAAAAAGCATGAGAGAAAGGGATAGAATTGTAGAACAAAAATCAATATTTATTTTTATTATGCTATAGGGGACTCGATATCATGAGAGAGTTGATTCTACAACATTCTTGGATCATTCTTCCAATTCACACAACAAGAAAACTAGCTCTAGATTTGCAAAGAAAAAATGTGGAGTATGATTCTCCAAGTACAATAGATAGATAACATAAGAGTGCTGAAGATAATCTGTAGATCATATATATGAGAAAGGATGAATTCATCCATCCTCAATCATGGTGTACATAGGTGCACATCTCCCATCTATGTGCAATGGGAAGATCACCCAAGCAACTCTTCAATAATTTTCATCAATAAAACAAGACAACCCCTGCTAGTGCACCTTGCTACTCCTTTTAAGCTTGTGATCTCTCCAATACCATGGATGAATACCACGTGTGAGAGAAAACCATGCTCCTTAATCAACTTTGACCAAGTTTACCCACTTAGCCAATACCATGGACAAATATGAGGGAGTAACCAAAACCATCAACCATGCATGAGGTGGTTACTATTTGACCATATCTCTCCGTAAGTACGCCCTCAACCTCCTTGACCACTTCTTCTCTCCTTTTTGAGGATTATTAGTTGGTCAAATGAGATTTGTCGACTTTCTAACCAACTTCCAACTGACTTTCCTTGATTTTTGGAACCAACTTTGTCCACTTTCTTATCATTTCCAACTAACTCCCTTGGCGCCCCATTTAGTCAGTATTCTCTCATAATATTAAATAAAAAAATAATAACTCATCATTTTATGAGAGAGTGGGTCCTTGGACATGTTAATTGGCTTTCCTTAGTTCTTTGACCCAAAATTACTTGGCTTTCCAACTAATTCGAATTGGATGTGCTTAAACATTAATTTATGGAAGGTATTTACTTATGTGGCCCATTTCCACTTACTTGACCCATTCATGAACCTACAACAAGAATATCCTTTTTCACACTACTTAGGAGTTTCCTTCCTTGTACTTTTCTTCTTGAATAATTACTTCCAACCCTAGGATGTCCATCTTAGGATATATTCAATATTTTTTACCACATGGAGACTTGACTTATTTTATGATTCAATTAAGTTCCATCATCTCCTTATGCATTTTTCCGAAGTCCAATATATTTAATGTTGCATTATTCCCAACTTTGGATTGTTAGGAACCCATGTCTTTACTTTGTTAGTATATTGTTGTTGGATGCATATGCTTTGTAAGTCGTCCCGTAGTATTTGTTGATCAATAGTTTGTGTTATTGTTGTTGGCGCATATGCTTTATAAGTCGCCCGTAGTATTGTTGATCCATAGTTTGTAGTGGCCCATGGTTTTGACCCATAGTATTGGCGCCTAGACTTAGTATACAAGTGTGTGTTGAGGCCTATGAAGGTACCATGAAGTTATTTGTATTGAGCTTGCTCAAAGGAGGTTGCCCCCTCGAAGTGGCCTGCGATTAATATAAAAGTGATTCTGAGTTCTGTCATTTTTGCTATTTCGCATATTCTTATTAATTAATTGTTGCAGGTTCTTCACATCTGGTATCAGAGCACTTTCTTGGGCTTGCTGGGTGAAATTTCTGCCAAATTTTTTTTTTGCATCTGTTGCAGGTTCGGATTTGGGAATAATCCCTATCCGCTTAACTGTGGGAAGTACTTGGGCATAAGCCCTAAAACTCATTGTGAGGAGTACCACAGGAACCCCGAAGTAGCTGGCCCATCGAGAGGAATTGCTAGCGAAAGGGAAACGACCCCTACCTAATTGACTAGTTCCCACCCGTGAGGTAAACCAAGAGTTTTCGTTTGTGGCAAAGCGGTTATCAGTTTTACCTGAGCTGTGGAGTGAGGGTTACTGCCCCAATACGCAATCCGTTAGACAACATTGGTGGCCGAGTGAAACCCTTGAACTGTTAGGAAGCCGCACATACCTGGGGTCCATATCTATTTTCAACTGAACTGTTGTCGATCACTGTTGCGCTGTTTCAGATCCAGCCGTTCAGATCCATTTTGAAAGCCGTTCCAGATCCAGCCGTTTTCAATCCATTCGACGCCGTTTCATATCCCTCTATTTCCGCTCACTTCCAAGCCGATTTATCTGTTTCAAATCCCTTCAGAGCCATAGCCGCTCCATTCTAGAAAAAAAAAGAAGAAGAGAAAGTTTTTTCTCCATATCTCCCTTGTTTTCACTCCGTTTCCCTTGAAACTTTCGGGGAACCCCTATAATCCCATTCTGCATATTTCATTCCTCAGGACCCTATCCCCAATTCCACTTCCCAATGCCTGAAATCCCATATTTGTCTATTTTTAGGGTTTGCCATAACTTCCTCATATTTCACCCAATCACCTTCAAATTTTACCACAGAGTTCCTTTCCGAATTCTGCTTCTTTGTCCCCCCTCTACCAAATTTTCCCATTCTTTCACCCCGCTTCTGAAATCCTCATTTTTTGCTTCCTTGTCTATTCGACAATGTCCAAAACCTAGTCAAACCCCAATTACCCTTCAAATTTTTTCCCAAATCTAGATTTTCCTTTACTGAAGCAGTTTCTGTTTTTGTTTTTCTACCCAATCAACCAAAAAAAAAAAAAAAACCTCCTGGTTATGGTTGTCACCCGCGCAGGAGCAAAAACCATGGAAGAAGCACTTTCAGCCATCCAAGCCAAACTCCAGGATCTGGATGAAAAATTTCTCGGCCTCCATCTTGAACATTCAGTTATGAACAACAAACGACAGTCCAAGTCTTCATCAGACAATGGGTTCTCTTCTTCTAGCAATTTTCATGATTCGAAGCTTGATTTTCCTCGCTTCAATGGTACTGATCCAACTGGATGGATCTATCATGCAGAACAGTATTTCAGTCTGCATAATACTTTTGATGTCAACAAAGTTCCGCTTGCATCCTTTCATTTGGAACATGAAGCTCTTCAATGGTACCGTTGGTACATCAAGGCTCATGAAGAGCCAAAATGGCCAGACTTTTGCCAGCTCCTTTTGCAATGATTTGGTACTAGTGCTTTTGATGACTTCACAGGAGCCCTCACTAAACTTTTCCAAATTGGCACTGTGAGAGAGTATCAAACTGAATTTGAGAAACTAGCCAACCACACTGAAGGATTGTCAGATGACTTTTATAGGAGTTGTTTTATCAGTGGTCTAAAGGATGCCATCTGCTCTGAGGTCAAAATGTTCTGTCCCAACACAATGATGGAAGCCCTAGGGTTGGCTAAGTTGGCAGAAGACAAGATTGCAGCCCAACAACGCTCCAAGCCCACTTTTGTTCCCTTCCGAAATATGGGTTCTCAACGACCACCCATACCACAGGCTCCTCGACCAACTCCTATCAAGCGTTTGTCTGAAACAGAGATGCAAGCACGTAGAGAAAAGGGGCTTTGCTATAATTGTGATGAGAAATTCACTCGGGGACATAGATGTGTTCAGCAAAAGCTCTATCTCTTGGATGTGGATTCTCCACCTGCCTCTGAAATTGGTGACAAAGATCCAGAAACAATGGATGCTCAGGTCGACATTCAAGAACCGCCTATTGACCCTCCGTCTCAGGATGACCAGCTAGAGATATCTCTCCATGCTTTAGCTAGAATCACCACCCCCCAAAGAATGCGGGTCAGGGGTTACTTCAAGAAGCTTCCTCTTACAATACTCAGTGATTCTGGTAGCACTCATAATTTCATTGATCCTCGGATCACCAAACAAGCTGATTGTTTTAGCCATCCTTGCTCCAACTTTGAAGTCATGGTTGCCAATGGGGGCACCTTACCTTGCAAAGGGAAGTGTCGAAATGTGCGTATCTCTATGGGAGATTATACCTTGTGCTCTGACATGTTTTCCTTGACCTTAGGCGGATGTGATGTGGTTTTGGGTGCTCAATGGCTACGCACACTTGGCCCTATCTTATGGGATTTTGCTGAACTTTGGATGCAGTTTTCCCTCAATGGACAAAAACACACATTGATAGGATTACAACTAGGGTCTCTCAGCATCATCAGTTCACATCGCATGGAAAAACTCCTCAAGAATAATTCACATGGTGTCATCGCTCAGATCCATTCCATTCAGATGCAACCATCAGCGGTCTCCACTACTCCTTTGGATCTACAACAAATTCTGGATCGATATACAGGTGTCTTTGCTGAACCAGTGGGATTTCCACCTTCAAGGCCAGAAGGCCATCATATTCATCTCCTTCCTGGCAGTGTTCCTCTCAACATCAGGCCTTATCACTACCCATTTCACCAAAAAATGGAGATTGAAATGCTCGTTCGGGACTTATTGAAGCAAGGTATTATTTTCCCAAGCACTAGTTCCTTTTCTTCTCTAGTTCTTCTTGTCCGCAAAAAAGATGAGTCATGGCGCCTCTACATTGACTTCCGAGCACTTAACCACCTCACCATCAAGGATAAGTTTCCAATTCCTGTTGTTGATAGGCTTCTTGATGAGCTTCATGGGGCTCAATTTTTCTCCAAGTTGGATCTTCGTTCTGGGTATCATTAAATTCAGGTTCATGAGGATGATATCTCTAAAACAACTTTCCGCACACATGATGGCCATTATGAGTTTTTGGTCATGCCCTTTGGCATCACTAATTCTCCTTCCACATTCCAGGCCTTAATGAATAAAATATTTCGGCCCTACTTGCGGAAATTCATTCTGGTATTCTTTGATGATATCCTCATCTACAATAAAACATGGGATGAACATCTCCAGCATCTGGATATTGTCATGCAACTTTTCTCTGACCATCATCTCCACACCAAGCAGTCTAAATGTGTTTTTGGACAGAAGGAAGTTGAGTATCTCGGGCATATTATATCAACACAAGGGTTTTGCGTGGATCCTGCCAAAATCGATGCCATGAACAATTGGCCGCATCCTCAGACACTCAAGAGCCTTTGTGGTTTTTTGGGGTTGACAGGCTACTACCGCAAGTTTGTCAAGGATTATGGGAAGATTGCATCTCCATTAACTACTCTATTGAGAAATGATGCTTTTACATGGACACATGCTGCTCAGTGAGCATTTGACAAACTGAAACAAGCTATGTGTACTACACCTGTTTTAGCTATGCCCGATTTTTTCAAGCCCTTCACTATCGAGAGTGATACTTGCGGCAATGGACTTGGTGTTGTTCTCCTTCAAGATGAACACCCCATTGCGTTCACCAGCAAAGCCCTTTCAGGTAAGAATTTAGCTGCCTCTACATATGAGAAGGAAATGATCGCTATTTTGCATGCAGTATAGAAGTGGTGACCATACCTATTAGGGAATCATTTTTGCATCAAGACTGTGTTGATGTATATGTAACTTCGGAATGTATTTCATCTGTGTATTTTATATATATTTATTGTACCCTTATAAGAGATGTGTTATTCCTCTATAAGGAAGTGTCGTTATGTGGATTGACAAGTGTCGCAAGTGTGTGTACTTGCCGATGGGTTATTAGACCACCATGTGGGGTCGGCCCAGAATTATATATAATATAATGTGGATGTATCTAACTAGACAAGTCGGCCCCATAAGGTCACTGGGCAAAAAGGTGAGTATAAATAGAGATAGGAGATCTCTATTTTACTCACTCGGAAAAGTAACTCACTCTCTCTCTCAGAAGTGGTGCACTAGTGAGGAAGAGGAGGATCATCTGCTAGGAGACTATCTCAGTGTTATTTGGTTGTATTTTGGTTGAGGCATTGCTCTCTCTATCTCTGAGGAAGTTGTGGGGTTTTTCACCTTAGGGTTTTCCCCATGGAAACTCTGTGTCTCTTGTCTCTTATTCTTTTGATTCTTGTGATGCTTCTCATATTGTGATTGTCATGCATTGATATACTGTATATGTTATTCTCTCAGCAAAGATCCTAGAGTATAATGAATTAATGCTCAAAATTTAACAGACTGATCACCAGAGTTTGAAATATTTCTTGGAACAGCGTGTCTCCTCTCCAGCACAACAGAAATGGGTTAGCAAACTCATGGGTTATGACTATGAGATCACTTACAAGAAGGGTAAAGACAATATTGTGGCAGATGCTCTTTCTCGCACATTTGATGCCCAAGGTTCTCTTTCAGCTATTTCTATGCCTGTTCCAAATTGGTTGCAATATGTTCAACAGGGTTATGTCAATGACTCTTCCTTATCTCAAATCATCCAACGCTTGACCAACAACCCTTCTGTTGTACCACATTACTCTTGGGATGGTGCTTCTCTAAGATACAAGGGTCGTCTGGTGCTTCCCCAGAGCACAGATCTTCAACAGGCTGTCTTCTATGAACTCCATGCTTCTCCATCAGTAGGGCACTCTGGGTTCCTAAAAACATATGAATGGGCACGGCGTAACTTCTTTTGTCAGGACATGAAAAGGACAATTCAACAGGTGGTGGCTGAATGTGATTCTTGCCAGTGCAATAAGGGTGAAACAACACTCCTTCCAGGATTGCTCAAACCCTTGCCCATACCTACACGGATTTGGACAGATATTTCTATGGATTTCATTGAAGGGCTCCCTAAATTTGGTAGGAAGACAGTGATTCTCGTTGTGGTTGATTGCCTCTCCAAATATAGTCATTTTTGTGCTCTCAGCCATCCCTATACAGCCTCCTCAGTTGCTCAAATTTTCCTGGACCAGATCTTTCATCTTCATGGCATCCCTTCTTCCATTGTCTCGGATCGTGATGCGACTTTCACCAGTCATTTTTGGACAGAACTATTTGGCCACACTTGCACCAAATTGAAGATGAGTTCCGGGTATCACCCACAAACAGATGGTCAGACTGAAATTATCAATAAATGCTTGGAAACTTATCTTCGTTGCTTCACCTCTGAACAACAACATCAGTGGGAAAAGTGGCTCCCTCTTGCTGAATGGTGGTACAATACCTCTTACCACACTGCCTCTAAAATGACCCCGTATGAAGCAGTCTATGGCCAGGAACCTCTAGTTCTTCTTCCATACACCCCCAACAGTTCAGTAGTTCAGGAAGTTGACACGGTCCTTCGAAACATGGCAAGAAATTGCATGAAGCAACAAGCTGATCAACACCGTTCTAAGCGCACTTTTCAAGCAGGCGATATGGTTTTTCTTCGTCTCCAGGCATACAAGCAATCCTCCCTGAAACTCAAAGGGCATCATAAGCTCGCTCCAAAGTTCTATGGGCCGTATCGGATTCTTCAGAATATTGGGTCCATTGCTTATAAATTGGAACTTCCTCCTTATTCCCGCATTCATCCAGTATTTCATGTCTCTTGTTTGAAGAAAGTTCTTCGCACCAACATCAGTGGACAAACTATTTTACCCGAACTGGATAATGAAGGATCCATCCTTTTGGAGCCGGAGGCCATCCTCAATCGGCGCACTCGTCAGCTTCTCTCTTACTCTATTAGAGAGGTCTTAATTCACTGGCACGACATGCAACCAGAGGATGCTACATGGGAACCACTCCTTCAGATTCAACAACAATTTCCACATCCAAAGCTTTGAGGACAAAGATTTTTTAAGGGGGAGGGGATGTTAGGAACCCATGTCTTTACTTTGTTAGTATATTGTTGTTGGACGCATATGCTTTGTAAGTCATCCCATAGTATTTGTTGATCAATAGTTTGTGTTATTGTTGTTGGCGCATATACTTTGTAAGTCGCCCGTAGTATTGTTGATCCATAGTTTGTAGTGGCCCATGGTTTTGACCCATAGTATTGGTTCCTCGACTTAGTATATAAGTGTGTGTTGAGGCCTATGAAGGTACCATGAAGTTATTTGTATTGAGCTTGCTCAAAGGAGGTTGCCCCCTCGAAGTGGCCTGCGATCAATATAAAAGTGATTCCAAGTTTTGTAATTTCTGCTATTTCGCATATTCTTATTAATTAATTGTTGCAGGTTCTTCACATGGAACTTAGGATCATCAATTAATCAACCCAAATCACCACCTAGGAAGCTAAACATGATCATGAATATGTGACTTAGGCTATTGTGGTCCATGGCCAAATTTGGGGTATGTTACATCAACCTACAAAAAATGGTGGGCATATAGAGAACAAATAGTACTAGTGCAACACTATTTTTCCAAAATAAATTTAATAATTTACAAAATTATTATTTATCTAAGTGATCAAACCTCAAAAATAGTACGCTAAGTGTGGGTGCATCTTTTGAAGGTCTTAATGCAATGATCATGAAACCGTTTTTTTTAAAGGATGCAGAGGTTTATGTCTAGTAGTGCACCATAATTTTTTTTAAATGCTTGAGAAACGAAAAGTTATGGACAAAACACTAAGAATGTGTTTTTGTGTTAAGGAGTAATGACATAAAAAATAGAAAAAAAAAATTAAACCGAATTACATATTTGGAATCTGCAAAAAAAAATTATATCTAGGTCTAAAGCTCCATAAAAAATGATTGTGTAGCATGTACTGTAACCAGTGGTAAACCATAGGAATATTAAAAAAATGGGTTAGATGCCCAACTAGCTATCATTTACCATATTCCATATCATAGGTTTGGTTAACCCAAGCTAACTACGAAGCATACACATAGGACGAGGGATGACACCCGAACACATGATGAGGATCACCCTTAGTGCTAAGTAATGTCAGCACATTTCTTTTAAATTAAAATTTATTCCTCCCACCAAATAAACTTAGCGGTAAACAAAAAACGTGCATGATATGGAACCAAAAATGTGCACCTGATGTGTATCACTAAAAAGCGTTCGCAATATTTACCATAGCAAATATATTACATATGACACTAAGGATTAGTAAGGTTTAGGGGGAAGGGGGGACATAAAGAAAAAGAGGAGTAGGGGGATGAGAGAAAGAGAGAACAAGATATAGAGATCAAGGGGGTTAGTAGTTAGGAGAGGAGTAGGGTGGTTAGAGATAGGGGGGTATAGGTGAGGAGTGGGAAGGTTAGGGTTAGAGAGAGAGAGAGAGAGAGAGAGAGAGAGAGAGAGAGAGAGAGAGATGGGGGGTGGTTAGTGGCTTGGGGAGGGGTATTATGAGAAACACAAATAAAGAGGGGTTTAGGGGTAGGGGGCGTAGGAGAGAGATAGAGAGATGGGGGGTTAAGGGTAAAGGAAGTATGAGAGAGATAGAGAGAGGGGGAGTTTTATAGGAATTAGAGGTAGAGAGAGTGTGGGTGTTAGGAGGCTAGACATAGAGAGAGAGGGGGTGTTAGGACGTTGGGGATAGGTGGAGCGGGGGAGAGAGTGTGCTAGTAAGGGTTAGGGAGAGGATGGGAGATAAAGAGAGAGAAGAAGGGGGTTATTGGTAGGGGGAGGTGTAGGGACATGTACGTGTGTGTGTGTGTGTGTGAGAGAGAGAGAGAGAGAGAGAGAGAGAATTTGAAATAGAGAACTATCATGGCGATGGGGTATTAAGCGATTGGGGTAGAGAGAGATGGGAGGGGGTTAGGTGTAGGTGGAGGAGTAGGGGAGAAGGAGAGAGTGAGAGAGGGGGTTAGTAAGGTTTGGGGGGAATATGGGAGATAAAGTGAGATACAAAGGGAGAGGGGGGGAGGATCAAGGGGGTATAGGTAGGGGGAGGAGTAGGGGTGTGAGAGAGAGAGAGAGAGAGAGAGGGAGAGAGAAAGGGGTGTTAGGTTACTGGGGGAGGGAGAGAGGGATAAGAGTTAGGGGTAGGTGGATGAGTATGGGAGAGAGAGAGTGAGACAGAAGGAGAGGGTTGAGAGGTAGGGGAGGAGTAGGAGGTGAGAGAGAGTAGGGAGGGGGTGTTAGGGGATTTTGTGAGAGAGAGTGGGGGTAGGTGGAGGACCATGGGAGAGAGAGAGAGAGAGAGAGAGAGAGGGGGGGGGGGGTTAGAAATGGTTAGGGGGATATGTGGAGATAGAGGGAGAGGAGGAGGGGTTTGTGGTAGGAGGGAATAGGAGGTTCAAAGACAGAGAGAGAGAGAGGGCCAGGGTTGTGATTTTGTGGTAGCAAGGAGGAGCAGGTTTTGGGTAGTGAAAGAGATGGAGATTGAGGGGGTTATGGGTTTGGGGAGGAGTAGCGAGGTTAGAGAGAAGGTGATGTATAGGAAAGGAGTGGAGGGTCGGGTTAGAGTGAGAGCGAGATGGGTAGTGGTTAGTGGTAGTGGGGAGGGGGATTAGGAGAGACCAAGATAGAGGTAGGGTTAGGGGTAGGGGGAGTAGCAGGGAGAGAGAGGAGGGGTTAGGGGTAGAGAGAGAGGGGGAGTCCTTTTAGTGAGTTGGGGGGAAGAGAGAGGGTGGGGGTGTTATTAGGGGTAGGGGGAGGGTGTTTGGGGAAAATAAAGAGAAATATATTGAGGGGGTTAGGGGTTGGAGGAGAAATAGGGTAGTTAGAGAGTAAGAGAGAGATATTTTTGCGGGAGGGTGTGAGTTATTAGGGGTAGGGGGAGGAGGGGGGTTGGGGGAGAGAAAGAGATAGATATTGTGGTGGAGGGGATAGGGTTTTAAGAAGAATTAGGGTAGTTAGAGATAGGAGGAGGGGGTTGAGAGGTAGGGGGAGGATTACAAATTGAGAGAGAGAGAGAGAGAGAGAGTAAGGAAGGGGGTGTTAGGAGCTTGGGGGAAAGAGATGGGGGTAAGTGGAGGAGTACTAGAGAGAGAGAGAGAGAGAGAGAGAGAGAGAGAGAGAGAGAGAATAGGGGGGGTGTTAGGGGGGTTGTGGAAGAGAGATAGGTATAGGGGTTAGGTGAACTTAGCTTGATAATTATTTGTAGAGATGTGTGTTCTTGTTTTGATATTGGTAATTATTTTCTTTTTAGAAGTTTTGAAGAGCATCTTGAGTGCACGTTAGTAATGGGAGAGGAATCAGCTATGTGAGTAGAATCCACAAGAAAAATACATCTACAAAGAGATTTTTGGGAGGTGGTTGATGTAGATCATTCAAATCCATGGGAGTCCAAGAGAATGACTGGGGCTCATGGATTTCATTCAATTCGAACATCCAAAAACCTGGTACTTAAAATAAGGACTAGAAAGCTTGCTTGATTTTTTCCCCCATGTAGTGATGGTGACTAGGATTGGTGTGAATCAATGGATTGGGTTGATGCATGGGATTTCATATCACTTCCACTTGACTAACATGCAATTATTAATTGAAATCCGATGGAGAGATACCAATCATCTATTTCTACAGATTTTGATCATGTCTCAAATCTTGTACAAACTAGTATGATTTGTAATTTACTTCATGTATTTACATGGCCTTTAGTTGGACATTAATGGAATTTTATCATCTTAAATTTTAATTGCATATCTACTCTCATATTTTGTAGGGCACGTATATGCAATGGTTTTCCCGAATGATAGTGAATGGGGTGGGGAATATTCGTTGGCACATTGTATAGAGGGAAAGAAAACCCTCAATATATCCATAACTAATGATGAACATAACCAATTCCTAATCGGGTCAATGGTTTTTAAAGGTGAATACTTGACATGAGAGAACGATGCAAGAAAGAAGGGTGGATATGTTTTCATGGATTAGAGAACAAGTGCAAGTGTGTCTCACTTTACCAACCTAATTGTTGGTACGAACCTCCAGTTACGAACAATTCCAAACAAACATTCCTCGAAGGTACGATAATTCTTACCAGATGTAGAGCATGAGAGACTAATGTAGACCATCAATAACAGAGATGGTCTAGAGGACTTGGTTGTATAATAATAGGTATGATGACATGATGTGGTCTGTCAAAAACTGATTATGATAGTTTGTGAGACTTGTATAAAATATTGTATTACATGGTATATATTGTTTAATAATGGACGGTTGCATTTAGATGTTGTTTATGAATATGCCACACTTTATTGATATGCACATACTTTGTGATGTCGCTTTCTTCTCTTATGGTTCTATTCATATAAAACTTGATAAGTTACACAAGCTTCATCATGGATTCATTGTCTTTGTTTTTTTCTCTCATCCAGGTACACCATAAGATCGCCATCCATCATCATCATCATGCCTCACCATCCCCATGCTCATTGTCACCATCACCATCATGCCTCATCAACATTATGCATCTCACATTGTGCCTCTCCCACTACTCTTGAAGCAAAATATCATTTGTTTCTATATTGGTTCAACTTTTTATATTCATAAAAAACTTGATAAATTGCACTTGAGCTTCATCATGGATTTGTTGTCTTTATTTTTTTCTCTCATCCAAGTACACCATAAGAACCACTTATACTATGAAACGAGAACTCGACACAGTTCTCGTTTTTCTCTCTCCTAATTTTAGTAGCTATTTTTACCTCCGTTTCAAAAAGGGTTGATGCCAGTATCACACATTTTCATTTTGAGGCATTTTTTTGGGCCTTTGACACATCTTTATTGTAAAGTATTTTTAATTTCTATTTTCAAGTGTGTTTTTTAGAAATTTAACAAAAAACATACATTTAGAAGCTAGCTATAATGAAAAACACATACATTTTCGAAATTTATCTTTAAAATTTAATCATAAATAATATATTTTTATGGAAAAAATAGTAAACAAATCGAGAAAAAAAAAGACATTTAAACCCATTTTTAATAGATTTTTAGTCATTTTGTATAAAAATGATACTCTTTCACATTATTTTTCATAATATTTAACCACCTAACCAATTATTATTAAAATTTAAAAAGAAAATATTTAAAAAAATTACATTGCCCCCTTCTACCCTAACCCTATCCCTACCCCCCCACAAACTATTACAAAAGTTTAAAAAATAATTATAATGCGTCCCTTCTACCCTAACCCCCTAACAAACTATTAGTAATTTTTAAAAAAAATTACATTTTAAAAAATAATTACATATCCTACCCTAACCCCTCAACCAACCATTAATAAACATTTAAAAAAACAAAGTACATTTCCTAATGCCCTAGCCCCCTACATTACCTTCTACCTTAGCCCCCCGAAAATTACATTCCCTAATGCCCTACCCACTACCCCATTACCCCTCACACATCATTTTAATTAAAAACAATTTAAAACCCAACTTAAAAAAATTAAAAAATAAAAATAAAAACCTAAACTTAAAAAATAAAAAATAAAACCTAAACTTTACCTAAAAAAAAAAAACAAAACACAAACTCGACTTTACAAATTAAAAAAAAAGACTTTATAAAAAACAAATTAAAAAACAAATTTAAAATTTAAAAAAAAACTTAAAAAAAAAATGAAAAATTAAAAAGAAAACTAAACTTTACAAAAAAAAAAAATTAAACAAAACCAAACTTTAAAAAAAATTTAAAAATTAAACAAAACAAAAATTAAAAATAAAAATACAAACAAAAAAAACAAGATCGCACCCAAAGAGGTGGGCGCCCAAACACGTTATAAAAAAAAAATTAAAGATTAAAAAAAAAACTTTACAAAAAATAAATTAAAAAACAAATTAATAATTAAAAAAACACTTTACAAAAAAAAATTAAAAATTAAAATAAAAAACAAACCTTAAAAAAAAAAAAATCAAAATGGGCGGAGCTCCGCTCGATGGGCGCCCAAAGGGCCGCCCCACGGGCGGCAGCTCGATGCCCGGCATCGAGCCGCCGCCCGTGGGGCGGCCCTTTGGGCGCCCATCGAGCGGAGCTCCGCCCCCTGGGAGCCCAAAGGGCCGCCCCACGGGCGGCAGCTCGATGCCCGGCATCGAGCCGCCGCCCGTGGGGCGGCCCTTTGGGCGCCCATCGAGCGGAGCTCCGCCCCGTGGGCGCCCAAAGGGCCGCCCCACGGGCGGCGGCTCGATGCCGGGCATCGAGCTGCCGCCCGTGGGGAGGCCCTTTGGGCGCCCACGGGGCGGAGCTCCGCTCGATGCCGGGCATCGAGCTGCCGCCCGTGGGGCGGCCCTTTGGGCTCCCAGGGGGCGGAGCTCCGCTCGATGGGCGCCCAAAGGGCCGCCCCACGGGCGGCGGCTCGATGCCGGGCATCGAGCTGCCGCCCGTGGGGCGGCCCTTTGGGCGCCCATCGAGCGGATCTCCGCCCCCTGGGCGCCCAAAGGGCCGCCCCACGGGCGGCAGCTCGATGCCCGGCATCGATGCCCGGCATCGAGCTGCCGCCCGTGGGGCGGCCCTTTGGGCGCCCACGGGGCGGAGCTCCGCTCGATGGGCGCCCAAAGGGCCGCCCCACGGGCGGCAGCTCGATGCCGGGCATCGAGCCGCCGCCCGTGGGGCGGCCCTTTGGGCGCCCATCGAGCGGAGCTCCGCCCAGGGGGCGGAGATTTTATTTTAAGTTTGGTTTTTATTTTAATTTTTAATTTTTTTTGTAAAGTGGTTTTTTTAATTTTTAATTTATTTTTTGTAAAGTTTTTTTTTTTTAATTTTTAATTTTGTTTTGTAACTTGTTTTTTTTAATTTTTAATTTATTTTTTGTAATGTTTTTTTTTTTAATTTTTAATTTGTTTTTTTGTAAAGTCTATATTGTTTTTTGTTATTTTTTTTTGGTAAAGTTTAGGTTTTATTTTTCATTTTTTAAGTTTAGGTTTTTGTGAGATGTGTAATTTTTTTTTAAATGTAAATTTTAAAAAAAATTATTAATATGGGGCAAATGAGACAACCTTGACCATTTAAGGTAGGAGGGGCGCATTATAATTTTTTTTTTAACTTTTGTAATAGTTTGTTGGGGGTTAGGGTTAGGAATTTATTTGTTGAAAACAGAAAATTTCAATTTAGGGGTTGATTTAAAGCTTTCGTAAACAACAGTATGAGATTTTTAAGCCATGGCTATATTTTTAACCCAGAGAAAAAAAACGTTGATACTAGTATCAACACTTTTCGATTTGGGGGTTGTTTTTGGTGTTTTTTATGAAAACATGATACTGGCATCAACACTTTTTGATTTGGGGGTTGTTTTCGGTGTTTTTTATGCAAAAATATGAGTTTGTATGGCTAGAGTTCTCGTTCTTAGTATATAGTTCTCGTTTCATAGTATAAGTGGTTTAAGATAACCATCCATCATCATCATCATAATGATTCACCATCCCCATGCTCATTGTCACCATTGCCATCATGCTTCATCAAAACCATGCATATCACATTGTGCCACTCCCACTACTTGCAAAGAAAAATATCAATTGTTTCTATATTGGTTCAACTTTTCATAGTCATAAAAAACATGATAAATTGCACAAGCTTCATCATGGATTCATTGTGTCCATTTTTTGCTCTCATCCAATTACACTATAAGATCCTCATCCACCATCGTCATCATGTATCACCATACCCATGCTCATTTTCACCATCACCATAATTACTCATCAACACCATGCATCTCACATTGTGCCACTCCCACTACTTGTTAAGAAAAATATCATTTGTTTCTATATTGGTTCAACTTTCATATTCATAAAAAACTTGATAAATTGCACAGGCTTCGTCATGGATTAAAAAATTCATCATTGACCAATGACTAATATCAAATGCAATGTCAACATCAACCAATGCGTGACACCCTAGTTTGTAGAAACCCTAGCTTGTAACCTAATTCCTAATTTGTATAACATCACAAACATTCCACAATTAAATTTTTTTCTTTTTTTATTCTATATAATTACGCTGCCATTATAAATATGACGTATCATAATTTATACTTTTAGTGGCACCAAATTCCATGCTTGTAATACATGATGCTATAATTAAAATCTGTGACCTTCAACTTCATCTTTAAATAATAAGACAAGACTATGTTTGCCTATTCAAGATAATTGTTGGAACATTTAACATATATGTTTAGTGTCACCAAGAGTTGTAAAATTCACAACTTGTAAGCAACATGAGCACTTAAGTTCATTAATAAGTATTCATATACTTACTAATATACAGATATATAAATATACTATTTTTAACCAATTCTCGTTTCATATAGCCTAAAGGCATATCACGACTATTTTATTTAAAGGTTAGTTATTTGAACTTACCTTAGATCCTCTACTAGAGGCTCTTAGCGTAAATGATGCTAAGCTTAACACTAAAACGTCAAGAAAGGATTAACCTTGTTAACCTACTAGCTGCATAAGTGCACTCCTAACAAACACAATGAATATATATCAAATATATTAATGGCATAAAGACCATTAACACGATGTGCTTTGAACCTACATATTCACCATGATGTATACGATTTATCTATTTATATATAATGGATATATTATGTGAATGTGTCTCTCTGAATCTTATGTCATGGGGCTGACTTGTATTCTTTTCCCATGTGAATATATGAACTACTTCCGTGGATATATTTTTCGATGATATTTAAAGAGCAAGGTTGTGTAATTGTAGTTGTTTAATCATCATTGTGTCTTGTTTATTTTCATATTTTTAATGAAACTCTTTCGGGAAATGCCCAAGGCATCGAACCTTAGCTTTGTTAACCAACGATTTCCTTTAATTTTATGCTATTAAATATGTACAGGGTTAGTCCAAACCCATCACCGTCTATTCATAACTTACATAGGCTATTTTTAAATTTGTTATTATTAATTTGTCTCAGTGTTAATATATTTATTTGTTAGTATGGCTTATAACCCCTTTGGGCATAGACTAGGGTTTTGACCCATTGTTTACTCACATGCTAAATCCTTTCATTTATGTTATGTTGTATTAATGGGGATAAACCCATGCATGGCCATCAACACCTAGCATATATAGGTTGGTCACATCCATTCATAACTATATAAATATATATATAAATTTTAGGTATGAATTGAGGGGAAACCAACATGACCATAATTAACCAATTGTCGGAATATTATAAAGATCCACACAAAGGGCTAGTAAACGGGCATTGTGACTACTCTGTTGTTAGTAAAAGAAGATAGTGAATTTACCCTGGGCCTTCTAGTTCTTATCATGCTCGGTTCAGCTCGGGGGTGACCTGTTTAACAAACCAGGAACAGTTTGAGATATACAGTTAGGTGGAACGTGGCAGTTACCAAGTTAGTTGCATAGCAATAAAGGACTGATAAGTATATTCATGTTTTATTATTATTTTCTTAGCAATTACATTTTATAGATCTGAACTATTTCCTGCTATTATATATTGTTCATGTAAGGCTCTGGTGATAAAAGTAAACATGTTAAATTCTTTTTTGCTGTCCTTCAGTAGATTAATTCCTTTAAATATTGATAGAATAATGCTTTCCAAATTAATTTCCATGCAAATTTAAATTACATGTTTTTATAGTTAAATTTAGGATTTACACAGAATCATTGGAAGAAATAATTAGCCATGATCATGGGGTCACCTCAAATCTCTCAAACTAGTATTTACATATATCATAAACATATATGTTCAACCTAACTCAGGAAAAAACTCCTATTATCTCCCACACAGAGAGAGAATCCCAGAAACAGGATTATAGGACTAAGTCCCTAAACTCTGATACGGTTATTAATATATATTTATAAATTATATATATTAAAAACAAAGCATTAAAATTTAAACCAAGACTCCATTCCAACATCATTCATCATACATAAACATCAAAACTAAACAAAGTAAGAAATCACATAAATCTTACCATCATTCATTTCACATTATATTTATTAATTAGTATTTCCAATATTCTGTTCCAATGCATAATACATAACGAGAGCGAAACTCCCATAAGTCAAACCCAATTACAAGCTAAAAGAAAGATTACGCTTCAGCGTTGATCATGGATAGAATCCCATCATTCTCACTCCACACACAGTCAAAGGGTCACGCTCTAGCGTAGACTAGGGATCGATTCTCGCAAGGATCAATGCCCAACACACACACATAGTAGGGTCACGCTATAAGCGAATGACCAGGGGTCAAATCCCGTGAAGAATAAACACCTTGGAATTAAATTAGGGTCACTCTATAAGCAAATGACCAGTGATCAAATCCCTTGAAGTAGGTAGGAACTAAACCTCAGGCTTAAGACAGGGTCATGCTCACACGCAAACCATGAATTCAAATTGAACTTTAATATGTAAAAACACAGTAAACATTCCAACGAATTATATATAAACAAAAAAGAGTAACCGTAGATAGTCTCAACATCAGAACGTAGATACTAATAAACAGAGTATAAAACACCCCAAAATGACACAGTGTAGACGCCCTAAAATATTACTCGTCACATCATGCTAAATAGAATTCTTGCATTATAGAGAAATTCCAATCCTTAAGAGGTAACTCGCATTACAACACAGAATTACAAATAATTACAGTTCCGAAGCTATCAAGCATTTGATTCTACAAACACTGAACAAAATAGTTGCAAAAATGCTTAGGAGGCTTATTATATCAAAATACAACCCTCATATTACATTCTGGGTACAAAAACGCTACATCTTGAAGCACCAATGAAAATCCCAAATAGGAAAACAATTACAGACCTGAAAAAAGAGTATGCCCAGCTAAGAAAATTAAAGGGCTCACTAAACATCTCCTTGTCTCTCCAAGAGTGAAACCAACTAGCTCTCTACAAACATCAAACCATAACCAGAACAAGACATCTCCATAGGTATCCCCGTGGGAGGAAGTGGTCCATAATGGCTCATGGGATTACTCAGAACCTTGCGCAATAGACCCATTTCTCCATCGAGCAACCTCTAGGTAGTAGAGACCATGGACATTAACCTAACACATGAAAAATCATGGGTCAGTTACTATGAGAAGGAAAAGCTTGCGCATAAGTTTATACTATAAATACAAAACATGAATAGAGTCATACCTGGATTGAAATTGTCACAAGGTAGTCTCCCTCCTCCAAAGCGTTATGCATAGACCAAGAGCGTAGCTCTGGTTATGTGCAAGTCGTTTCCAGAAACGATGCAGAGAGGAAGCCTCTACTTCCCCTATCCTACAACAAGTCGCATAAACCCAACAATACATCCAAAATCATGATCACCATGGCATAACCCCTCCCTTAACAGAATTGAATGCATCTGCCAGTGTGTGAGCCTTTACGCATGGCCATCACATGGGCCTTAGTAAATTCCAACCACCTCCACTACATTTCAAATTGTATTCGCTTGGCTCTATAGTGAGACCCAAGGGTTTGAATGAATGCGCTTAGGTATTTTAATATCACCACTAAGTTATGCTAGGCATGACCATGGCATGGTCTGTCCTTAGGGACCTTGTTTCCCCCTTTTTACTTTTTTCAAGTTTAAACCTTAGGAAATTTTTGGACAGATTTAGTATGATCCATTCTCAAATCCACCTACATAAAAGGATAGATACGGGTGTTAGCTTATAAATAAGCTAAGTAAAACCCAGGAAACCATGGATATAGGATCCATCCACGGAGACATTAAGAACATCTATCCACTTATGTTAAAGTAAATCAAAAGAAGTATTGAACAAACACAACCATGACGATTCTATTTTCCAATATGGATTAGGGTCACAAACCAAATCTGGGCAGTATAAATATCATAGTAAGGATCTAAATCATACATATATTAGGTTATTACATAAACAAATAGGTTCAGAATCATTCCAAGTCAATCAAAGGCAACCAAACAAGTACCATGCAGTAAGATCAATCGGGAAATCAATCAAACAAAATGCAAACAAGTAAGGATATCAGTATTTAACCAGTGCTGAACTTAATTTAAAAATAATCATATGTTCTACGACTATTAGGAACTTATATAAAAATAATTAAGGTGTATATTTTAGGGACATTACATAAAGGGGGTGGTGGGCCAAAGAATTGCAACTATAAAACTTAATCCCTTGGCTCATTACTTAAATTATCAATCCAGGAGTTCGTACAAACTTAGAGGTACCGTGCACTGTATATGCAATTGCAAAGGAAATAGCTTGAAAGACTAATTAAGGAAGACAGTAAATGTAAAGCAACAACTCAATCTAGAAAAAATTGAAATGCCAATTAAGAAAGACAAGAAATGTAAATCTATGAAAGCATGGAAATCTAATTTATAAAAGCATACATCTAATTTATGAAAGCAGAAATCTAATCTATGAAAGCATGAATCTAGTTTAAATAAAAGCATGAATCTATCCTATGAAAGTGTGGATATATTTTATGAAACCATTAAATTATTTTATGAAAGAAACAATCTATTCTATGAAAGTATGAACCTAATCTATGAAAGCATGAATCTATTTTATGAAAGCATGAATCTATCCTATGAAAGCAAGAATATATTCTATGAAAGCATGAATCTATTCTATGAAAGGACGAATCTAATATATGAAAGCATGCAAAATTAATCTAATTAAAGAAAGCATGTAAATTCATCTAACTAATTTAATTTTGTAGGAACTGAATACACAACAATATGAAATGACTAATCTGTTTGTAAGAAAAACAATTATGCAGGAAACTACAGTAATGTAATAGGAAACTACAGAAACATTACAGGAAACTACAGAAGACGTTATAGGAAACTACATAAACATTACAGGAAACTACATAAGACGTTACAAGAAACTACAAAAAAGAAAAAATTACGTAAACAAATGAAACAAACTAAAATAAATTAAATGAATGACATGCAGGGGTTTTCAATCCTTCCCTTGAGCTGTACGAACCCAAGGAATGTCTTGGAACCTCTGCTTAAGCAAGTATATTAAATATGGAACAAAAATAGCTTTTATTCATTAAAAGTCCACCATTACAACAGGGCAGCAAGCCGCACTTTACAAATTTTCCTTAAAAAACAAGAGAGATGATAAGAGAAGAATAATAATAGAAGCTTCCCTCATGCTATGAGATGCACAATTATTTATACAAGAATAACTAAAAACTGCTCATGCAAATCAGCTCCTTGATTTGTGGAAGATGTCCCCATTAACTAGTAATTTGCATGCAAGTTGGTGGGATTGCTTTCCTCTTTAGAAATTTTATTTGGCCTCCCTGATTTCGACTTGGGATGATGTTGAGTCCTTATTTATGCACTGGAATCTCATGAGAATCAAGAGGGGACATAATCCCTTAAATCTCTCCAACAAACTCTAGTGAACTGATTGAGAGAGATTGAGCTGATTTTTGTAACTTGATCTCTTTCACTTAGATTTTAGATAATATCCCACCTATAGATTCATCACAAATTAATAATACTTTGAAAAATATCAGCTCATAAATAAATCAAATGAATAAGAAAATTAGGGAACAATACTAAACAATTTCAAGATATTCATTAAAGCAAACACGCATTGGCTTTTAGGAAAAAATGTCATAAAGTTAAATTTATATGGTCATTTTAATTCCTTATTCCTCCTCATAATTATTTTATGTTCCATTAGATGGGCCAAATAATGTTTCTTTTTAGGATCCCATCACATGCCCCAACTTTAAGATTTTGCATGCCCTCATTCAACAAAACAATTCTTGAGGAGTTGGTAACTATCATGCAAGATAAAGAAAGCTCCTAGTTGTTGATTTTGTTCTTCTGCAGTATCAAACATGTTGCTTTGTTCCCTCTTGATTTTTATTTTTATTTATTTAATTTTCTCTTAACCACTTGTACCAGGATTTAAATCTGTAAAGTGATGGGCTTGAGATCCAACATCGTGCACTTTACTACATTTGATTTTACCATGACTTGTGTTCCAACAACATGCATTTTATCACAGGTGATTTTCTTCATATGCAAATTGAATTCATAAAATAGAAAGTCTCAACTTTCCTTTCCCCCAACTCTATTTTCGATGCCCACATCGAATATTAGTATGGACCATAACATCTAGAGTCCGAATGAATACAATCGCCAACTCATTTTTCGGTGCCATCAACAATTTTGAAACTTCATGATATACATTTTAGCCATGCATGCTTGTTTAAATGAATAAATTGACATAGGTTAGTAAGTTACCTAATTTTTCTTACCCTTTGAATGATTGCATGTAGGTTGATCTTTGAGATGATTGAGCATTGAATAAATTGGGGTTGGAGTTGCATCAATTGATTTCATGGATGGGATGGCTCGCTTGAAATACTTTCAGGCTCACTTGAAAGAATGAGGTTTTCCTTGCTTGAAATAATGAGGGCTAGCTTGCTTGAAATAATTGCAGGCTCGCTTGAAAAAATGAGAGTTGGCTCACTTGAAATAAGTATAGGCTCTCTTGATTGGATGGGATTTAATTTCTTTGCAAGAAAAATGGATTTCTCGAAATTGGGATTTGAGATCTTGAAATTTTTTTCCCTTGGAAGACTAGAAGATCCTTCATTTTGTTTCCAATTCTGTTTTTTTTGGATTTCCTGGATGCAGGTCTATAATTGAAATGTTTGACACATTTATATGCCTCTATTTTTGATGAAATAGTACAAGTTCATAAAGGAGGATATCCTCTACATCCTGTAAACTTTTCAAGTATTGATTCCATGTCATCGAGGATTAACAATCAAAATACCAACATATGTTAGATTTACCTTAAAATCCCCATGCTTCTTGTAGGTGACTGTATTTAATTTTTTTGAATAACTTATAATCACTCTTTTTTTATGCCCTTTAATGAATAGATCTCTTAGGATGTCCTAAATTCTCTGTAAAAATTTCAGACCTTATTTCCAAACCATTATTGAGCATGAGTAAAATAATGCATCCCTGTCAAAACTGCTATTGATTTGTACATGACTGTAATTTAATTTTTGAACCCACTTAAACTTAATATTTTTCAATTAAAATTCATGTATAGATATAATAATATGTCCCCTACACCATAAATTTATTTCAAACCTTGAATCCAACTTTTGAGGGGGTAATGCGATAAAAATTGTACCTATGTCAGAGTTGTCCTGAAATTTGGCAGTTTTCTGTAGTTGATTGTAATTGAATTTTTTACCCATATTAAACTCATCCATATTCTATAAACTTGTATGAGAATATATAGGAAACTGTTCTATACACCCTTAAAATTTCTCATACCTTTATTCCAACTTATGAATGAGCAATGATAAAAATACAATACCTATGTCAAATCTACCTCTAAATCTGTAAGCTTTTTGTAGTTGACTATAATTGAATTTTTTACCCATCTTAAAATCATCCATTTTATATAAAATTGTATGAGGAGATAGAGTAACAGTTTATATACACCCTCAAATTGTTTCATATCTTGATTCCGACTTATGAATGAGCAATGATAAAAATACAATACCTATGTTAAATCTATCTTTAAATCTGCAAGCTTTCTGTAGTTGACTGTAATTGTATGAGGAGCTATAGGAACATTTTATCTACACGCTCAATTTTTCTCAACCTTTATTTCAAACCATCAGAGAGTATGAGTCAAAACATCATACCCATGTCGAAACTGCTTCCTTAAATCTTCAAGCTACCTGGCTGATTTGTACCTGACTGTAATTGAATTATTTGACTCCCTTAAAATTAATTTTTTTTTATGAAATTGAATGGTGAGATAAATAAATATGTCCTATATTACCTGTAAAAATTTCAGCCTCTGATATCCATGCATATGTGAGTAATATTCCGGACATTGGACCATACTGCTTCTTGATGCTCGAATGCTCTACTTTCGATTTCTCCTTGGAAAACGAGATTCATCCCTAGATTTGTATGAACATGCTTTGATCCCTTTGTACTTCATAAAATATCATCTCTAATCATTTTCTTACATGACCTGTGAGAGCAGAAGTAAGGAGTACCAAGTACATTTTTTTTTGTCTCTTTTATTTTTCTCAAAGCAAGGGCGCCATTAATGGTTTTCACCAATAATCTTCCTTATGGAGCCATTGTTGGTTTTCACCATGAGGAATATTTTATTTCTACAAAAATTTACCTGCCTCAAAAGAGGTTTTCAAGCAAAGACCTATCCTAGGCGCCTCAGAAAGGTTTTCACCATAGGAATTTTTTTATTCTTTCTTCTCTCCTTTTTTTTCATTCAGAAAAACAAATCTACCTATCCTACCCTACTTGGAAAATATTACCTCTCTTCTCAAGTGTAGGAATACTTCCAATGCATCCACTTGCGTAGTATAATATTGAGTGGACTAATATCTGTGTGTGAAAAATGGACCATTATCGGTGACAAGATATGAGTGACCAGTTGCACAAGTGGATAGGGTGCCAAGAGATGCCAAATATTTGAGTGGTATTGCTCATTAGCGATTGCTTGAAACCAAGACTCAATGTAGTCATGATCTTTTTGGCTCTCTTGTTCTTTGAATGCAAGAAATTCCTCAACTTTAGGCTCTAATGTCTACTCCCAATCAAATTGTATCCATGAATATTTGATTTCATTTGTATGTATGTAGGGTTGGATGACAGAAAGGCATGGATTTGCATTCTCTTTCGCATGCCTGGATAGATGGATGAGAAAAAATTCTTTTTCATGGATTCCATAATCAACATCATTGAAATATAAATACAAATGAAAATTTTCCTCATCTTCTTCTAGAATTTGCTCATGGATCCCTTGTTTTATCACTGTTTGGGATGCAAATCTATTTCTGTTTGGATTTATTGGTGTACAATTCAGATTTGAGAAAATGCTTGCATTAATTAGTCCTCCTTTTTCCCACAATCTCTTTAGCATCATGATGGCCATGAATTCCTGCTTAAACATACACCAAAAACTTGGGGTTTGATACATATAAATCATATGGATGCATGCAAGCTATTTATTTTTATTGTTGTTTTTTTAATAAAATTTCAAACTATTCCTAATGCAATTTTAGTACCTCCCTAGCAATGGCGCCAAAAAGTGGTCGGCCAAAGAATTGAAACTATAAAACTGAACCCCTTGGCTCATTACTTAAATTATCAATCCAGGAGTTTGTACAAACTTAGAGGTACCGTGCACTATATATGCAATTGCAAAGGAAATAGCTTGAAAGACTAACTAAGGAAGACAATAAATGTAAAGAAACAACTCAATATAGGAAAACTTGAAATGCCAATTAAGAAAGACAAGAAATGTAAATCTAATTTATAAAAGCATAAATCTAATTTATGAAAGAAGAAATCTAATCTATGAAAGCATGAATCTAGTTTAAATAAAAGCATGAATCTAATCTAGGAAAGCATGAATCTATCCTATGAAAGTGTGAATCTATTTTATGAAAGCATGAAACTATTTTATGAAAGCAACAATCTATTCTATGAAAGCATGAATCTAATCTATGAAAGCATGAATCTATTTTATGAAAGCATGAATATATCCTATGAAAGCATGAATCTATTTTATGAAAGCAAGGATCTATTCTATGAAAGCATGAATCTAATCTATGAAAGTGTGAATCTATTTTATGAAAGCGTGAATCTATTATATGAAAGCATGAATCTAATCTATGAAAGCATGCAAAATTAATCTAATTAAAGAAAGCATGTATATTCATCTAACTACTTTAATTTTGTAGCAACCGAATACACAAAAATACGAAATGACTAATCTATTTGTAAGAAAAACATTTATGCAAGAAACTACAGTAATGTAACATGAAACTACAGAAACATTACAGGAAACTACAGAAGACATTATAGGAAACTACATAAACGTTACAGGAAACTACAAAAGATGTTATAGGGAACCACATGAAAGAAAAACGTGCGGAATCAAATGAAACAAACTAAAATAAATTAAATGAAAGACATGCAGGGGTTCTCAATCCTTCCCTTGAGTTGTGCCAACCCAAGGAAGCTCTTGGAACCCCTGCTTAAGCAATTATATTAAAGATGGAAAAAAATAGCTTTTATTCATTAAAAGTCTACCATTATAATAGGGCAGCAAGTTTCCCTTTACAAATTTGCCTTAAACAACAAGAGAGATGATAAGAGAAGAATAATAATAGAAGCTTCCCTCATGCTATGAGATGCACAATTATTTATACAAGAATAACTAAAAAATGCTTGTGCAAATCAACTCCTTGATTTGTGGAAGATGTCCTAGTTAACTAGTCATCTGCAAGCAAGTTGGTGGGATTGCTTTCCTCTTTAGAAATTCGATTTGGCCTCCATGATTTCGACTTGGGATGATGTTGAGTCCTTATTTATGCACTGGAAGTTCATGAGAATCAATAGGGGACATAATCCCTTAAATCTCTCCAACAAACTCTAGTGAACGAACTGATTTTTGTAACTTGATCTCTTTCACTTAGCTTTTAGATAATCTCCCACCTATAGATTCATCACAAATGAATAATACTTTGAAAAATATTAGCTCATAAATAAATCAAATGAATAATAAAATTAGGGAACAATACCAAACAATGTCAAGATATTCATTAAAGCAAACATGCATTGGCCTTTAGGAAAAAATTCCATAAAGTTAAATTTGTCTGGTCATTTTAATTCCTTATTCCTCCTCATAATTATTTTATGTTCCCTTAGATGGGCCAAATAATGTTCCCTTTTAGTAGCCCATTAGGGGGTAATGTGCCAATATTTAGGGATTAACAAACTCCCCTCACAATCCTCCACTACTTGAATATTTATGTTTTTTTTGTGGGTAAGAGGAAGATGTATATGAGGATTGCTATTGTAATGATGTTTTATTTTACAAGATAAAATAGAGTTTGAAGTGGAATCGCTTCTACCTTTTTTTTCTTTATGAGGGCCTTTTATTATGTTGTTGGAGGTAAGCACGGGTTGCTCATTGTTTTTAATTTCAGTCAAGGTTTGTAACATGACAACATTTAACCCTCATTTTTCCTCTTTGTATTTCATTTTATAATCCTTAAAATTTTGAAATTCATCTTTTAAACATTGAATATCCTTCAACATTTCCGAGGGTGTGGCAGCTTTGCAGTTGTCATTCAATTCAATCCATAACTCATATTCTCGAGGTGGTGAATTAAGATTGTGTTGTTGGCTAGAAACTCTTTGAATACTTATGTTTTTTTGGGTCTAATTATGTTGTCTACAATTTCTTCTTGTTGCGCCAGAACTTCCCAAGTTTGTTCAAGTCCTGCCCTACTTCTTGCTGTATTAATTGCTAAGTTAAAGAGCTGCGATGAAATCAAATTCTAATTTCTTAGTTCATTTGGCAGACCTCGTTGAGTTTATCTTAATAGAGTCATCTAATTTATGATGTCAAGGAAAAAGAAATAATTATTAATTTTATTTTCATAACAATTTCTATGGCTAAGACCATAGGCCACAAAGTGTTGTAACCTAGCTCTCATACTAATTGTAAGATCACCAAAATTTTACCATTAATTCTTTTTATTTTTTTATTCTGTATAATTAATGTTGCAATTATAAATATTACATATCAAAATTTATAGTTTTAGTCGTTCCAAATGCCATGCTTGTAATAACTTATGCTATAATTAAAAATTCAAACCTTCAACTTGATCTTTGGATAATAAGACAAAACTATGTTTGTATATTAAAGATAATTGTTTGAACATTTAACATATATCTTTAGTCACGCCAAGAGTTATAACATTCACAACTTGTAAGAATCCTAAGCACTTAATCTCATTAATAAGTATTCATATACTTGTTGATATACATATATACATATATATAAATATATTGTTTTTAACCCATTATCGTTGTGTACGGCCCAAAGGACTCCCGCAACTATTTTATTTAAATGTTAAGCATTTGAACTTACCTTAGATCCCCTACTAGAAGATCTTAGTGTAAATGATACTAAGCTTAACACTAACAAGGTAAAACAAGGATTAACCTTGTTAACCTACTAGCTACAAAAGCGTGCTAGTAACAAACACAATGAATATATATATATAATATATTAATGGCATAATAGCCAAACCAACCTAAAAAATGCATTACTAATAAACACAATGAGTATATATATGTATAATATATTAATGGAATAATATCTACCTAAAGTCGTTACCATTCCAATTAACCCACCTTATGAGAACATATAATATTCATACTTTGTTTGTATGCCTCGTAGACAGATGAAAAGGGGTCGCATGCCTAGAGCATCGAATTGGGGCTTGCATTGTCAAAACTTCGATATGAAGAACAACTATGGAGGGATGGAGGGAACAACTCTATTGAGGGAATGTATACTTTTGTTAATACTCTCTTATCGTGAAGGGGATGGAACCTACAAATTCACCATGATGTAAATGACTTCTCTGTTTATATATAATGGATATATTATGTGAATGAGTTTTTGTGCATCTTATGTCGTGGAACGACTTGTATTCTTTGATATCAACTACCTCTTTGGATATATTTTTCGACGATATTTAAAGAGAAACGTTGTGTAATTGTAGGTGTTTAATCATCATTGTGTATTGCTTATTTTCATGGTTTTAATCAAATTATTTCAGGAAATGCTTATGGAATCTACCCTTAGTTATGTTAACCAACAAGTTCTTTTAAATTTATGCTATTGAAGATGTATAGGCTTAGTACAAACCCTTCCCCATTGCTTCATTGCTTACACAAGCTAGTTTTAATTTGGTTATTATTATTTTGTCTCTGTATTAATATATTTATCTATTAGTATGGCTTATAATCCGTTGGGGTATAGCCCAAGGTTTTGACCTGTGATTTATTCTCATGTTAAATCCTTTTATTTATGTTATGTTGTATTAATGGGATAAACCAATGTGTGGCTATCAACACTTAGACTATACAACACTACTACAAAGAGGAGGGTATTAAGACAATATTTGAGACAATATTTGTGTAAAAATTTAAGACAATAGTTAAGACAATATTTTAAGACACTCCCTTAAAGACAATATTTAAGACAATACACAATTTTTTTTGTTGTCTTAAGTTGAGACAATTCTCACAAATATTGTCTTAATACCTCCTCTATGTAGTAGTGATAGAATGCAAATATTTATGATAGGGCACGGTGGAATCGAATCACCAATCTTCTGCATTATAATGCAGATGCTCTACCATTGAGCTAGTACCCTGCAACTTCATATACAAGAAATCTTAGATTGCGCTCACCTTAACAAAATTCAATGGGACTTAGATTGCAAGAAAGCATAAAAGTACATAGTTAAGATATACATGGGGTGAGTGGATAACAATAGTCCAGTCCCAGTCCCTGTCCTAGAACTACTCATCTAAGTGGTCCCTCTAGTGTGTGTTGATTTCAGGACCTTGTTATTGTAGATCATCATCCTTATTTCTCTTTCTGCTAGGCATTCCAACAGTCTATCTCGTAATACTGCTTCATATGCAGCCCTTTTTTAAATGGCTATAGGATTAATAGTGGAGAAGCAAGTGTTCTTTGTTTCTACCTCCGTTGACTTGCAAAATCCAGTGTTCCCATTTATCCTTCTGCTCTTCCATCTCTTGTTTTGCTAGTTTGTCAACCAGCTTTAGGAGCAACCAGCTTTAGGAACAACCAGGGGAGTCAGTGGTTATACTGGAATGACCAGCACTGTTAGCACTGTTTTGGTTCATTATGGATCCGTCCGTTGGACCACGCCCCACATACCCTCACAAGCCATACATAGCATATAGCATATCCCATTTGTGACCAAGTTTGTGTTAGACGCGAAAGAGAAGGACCCCATCATACCCGAGAGAAGAGTTCACCCATTGATACGTCGAATGAGTATTATGTTACCATCCATTTTTTCACCAGACGAAAGACATTGAGACATATCGGTTACTTACGAGCATAACGATTGAGCCAGGGCAGGTGGCACCATATGACGAGAGGTACATATAGATCTTGAAAGTAATTTTTGATCTTATTTCAGACCTCAGACATGTATTAAACTTATCTTTGATAACACAAAAATACTATAAATATACTAACTCAGAAACATCAACACTTTACTTCACAAATGAATATCTACAACAACACAGTTTTGAACCTAAACTATTCGCATAATTGCATAATAAATAGATGCATCCCAACCACTGCACTACAAAACAAACAATACCTACCTGTATACACTCAACGCCCAGTAGTATGCATGCAACGCCCGCCCCCATATTGATCATTTTCTGAATAGAAACGACAAATTAAAACATCCATCCAGACCTTGCACAATCCATTTCATTAATTTGTGTTTTGGGCATTAGAAATAGTATAAAAGTGTGAAAATCATGCCCATATTAATATATTTGTGCGAGCTTATTACCTACCAAGGATATCGCTTGCGAGCTCACAGAATCAAATGTGGTGACTACCTTGCTTCTCGCAATTATCGAGCACTTTAGCCATAAGGAAACATGAGTAGAAGTCGAATAAAATAACACAAAGAAAAGTTTCCACCAGACCTTAGGGTTTTGTGCAAATGCAAACATTTGAGCCATAAAATTGCAGAGGTTGTGCAGGAAATTGTTGAGACATGTCCACCGGTATACAAATAGGGAAATAAAACTGTAGAAAATCATTTAATGATATCTCAAAGATGTAGAAGATACCAGGTTCTCACATAAATCATAACACTGAGTTAATAAAACAATCCCACGACATTTTTGAGATCACGACAAAAGATGGAAGATGGCCACTCTAACACTTCATACATTTTTGAGATCAATACAGGTATGTGTTTATATTTTGTAGCTAGGGTATGTGTTTATATTTAAGAAATTTGGGGTAAATCAATAAGTTTTTCATATTGTAAAAAGATGGAAGATGGCCACTCTAACACTTCATCCTAGAGTCACAACCCCCTAAAACAGAACAGATGCTTTATACAATGCTTTATAAAGGAAAAGGGAAATATATACATTCAGGGGGATCATAGATTTAGGGGACAAATAACTGATAAAGAATAAATTATTAAAATGCCACACCCTGATACGAGTATATTCCCATTGGAAAGTAAGAGAATGATCATTCCCCATGTAAGCATGAATTCCATACCGAGGAACCGACCTTCAAGGAATTAGTATGGAATGGGTACAACAGCTAGATCAATATAAAAAAGAAAAGAAGAATGCAAGATATATTATAGTGATCCTCAACAAAGGATGAAAGACGAACTTTCACATATTCCCTATTATTGTATTATTGTAACCCAAATGGATGAAATCTTGAAGGAGTAATTAACATATGAGATGAAATAAAACGAAAACCATAAGAACTAGTTGTCATAAGAAAATAAAACCTGCAATAGAAAGATGAAATGGATGAAATCTTAAAAGAGGAAATAACAAATGAGATGATAGATAGAGAAGCAGTTTTTAAAGGAACAAAACTACCAGGGTCTCATAAGAAAATAAAACCTGCAATATAAAGAATTAAACCCAAAAATTACTTCAATTAAATAGTATTAGAAAACCATAATATAAATTCTAAAATTTGTGCAACTACCACATCTAAATAAAACTATTACTACAAAACAAATAAAATTCTAAATATGGGCACATTTTAAAAAGATGACCACACCTGTCACCGCAAATAATTGCACCATATACCTTGTATAGAATCAAAATTTCATCCACAGAGAGTAAAAGGCGCTGCAAAATTTCATCCACATAATTATTATAATAGTAATACCAATCAATCACTACAACAAACTAAATGACATATATGAAAGCCAATATTAACACTACAAGATTTGAACCCAAAATCCGACGACATTCGACGAAAAGGATCGTGTCGTCGGATTTCACCTTCATAATTACGAAATTTGATAATGTTTTTTAAAATTTAGAGATGTCGCTGTCGGATATCCGACGATGTCCCTGGCATAGTGACCAATGTGGTTGGATATCTGACCTAATATTAAGCCCGAGGGTGTCGGATATCCGACGATATATTATGTTCCTAGCCATCGGCTATCCGACGACAATGGATACCCGAGACTGTCGGATATCCGACAGAATATGATGCCCTAGCATGTTGGATATCATGATCATCGTCATCATCATCATCATCATCATCAACATCATCATCATCATCATATTCATCATCATCATCATCATCCTAATCATCATCATCATCATCATCATCATCATCATATTCATCATCGTCATCTTCATCATCATTATCATCATCGTCATCATCATCTTCATCATCATCGTCATCATCATCATCATCATCATCTTCATCATTGTCGTTACCCTCTTCCTCATCAACATATTCATAGTCATCATCTTCTTCATCGTCATCATCATCATCATCATCCTCACCATCTTCATTGGTTTCATCGTCATCATCATCATATTCATCATCATCTTAATCATGATCATCATCATTATCATCATCGACATAATCATCATCATCATCATCATCATCATCATTGTCATCATTGTCGTCGTTGTAATCAGCATCATCATCAACACCACTACCATCATCATCATCATCACCACCACCACCACCACCACCACCATCATCATCATCATCATCATCATCATCATCATCATGATCACCACCACCACCACCACCACCACCACCATCATCATCAGCAAGATCATCATCATCATCATCAGCGTCATCATCGTCATCGTCATCAATTGTCATCGTCATCATCAACAACATCATCATCATCATTTGTCAGTGTCGTCATCGTCATCACTATCTTCATCATCATCACCATCATCATCTTCATCATCATCATCATCTTCATCATCTTCATCACCATCATCTTGTTTTCAAAGTTAAGTTTACAATTAACTACCACTTTGGGGGGATATGAAATTATGAGTGCTTATTGTATAAATTAAAAAAGTATATGTCTATCCAAATATATTACATCAGGCTTGTAGCACAAATCCATGCTATTACACTTGATGATTATCCACAGTTGCATAAACTTTACCTTTAATTGAATCCCCTATAGTGCCTATCTAAAATATAATATAGTGTGCTGAAAATATATAATAATTACTTTATTTATCACAATTGTCAAATTACATTATTATTATATGATTTAAATTATATTTGAATAATTAAAATTATAACAAATTTAAATATAAAGAATTATATTTATTTTGAAAAAAATGTATTAAAGTTTATTAAAATTAAAATTATGGAAAACACAAATGACAAATCTTAGTCATATAGAACTTTATATCCTTGTGTACATGTGGTGAAGGAAAGGGGTAATTTGCATGAATAGGTTTAGAGTTCAATACCCCACATCTTTATTTATGTTCTCACAATACAATACCTAACATATTAATCACTAGGGATAATTTTAAGGACCCATACTTATTTAAAAGTGTATAAACCTTTGTGAATCTTACCAATTCTGAAAATGTTAACTATAAAACATTTGGCGCTATTTTTCTAAAATTATTTCAATTTCTAAGGATTTTATATAGTTTATATAATAATTTGGCGATTTTTAGAGTGAAAAAAGTTGACCCCATCAAAATTGGGCGAAATGGGGCTTCAAAAAATGCAAATTAGCGAATATTTTTTTGGAAAAAAACATGGAAAAATAGCCCAAGGGCTAAATTTCACCCCTAAAATTATCCTTGTTAATCACCTTCAAATCTTTTTTTTTCCTTGGAAATCACCTTCAAATCTTAATATACATAATAAAACAATTAAAATAAGCATAATATTATCTTAGCACTAAATCCATGATATAAAATCTTTGAATATATATTGTATCTGTACTTTTGAACATTTCCACTCACATGCTCCCTTCACTCCTTAGATTTCATTCAAATCTATTGCTTTTTTTTCTTTAACTTTGGTTTACTTTGGGATCATGATCTCTTCCAGATATGCAATAGTGTTATGTGTGATCGACCAAAAACTCCATGAACTAAATAATTGTGGCATGTGTCGCCCTGTGGTGGTGGGGGGAATAATACACGAGGATGGGGGATGAATGGGATAAAACAATGAAACCCCATATGTTGTATCACAAAATAATGATGTTGGGAAACACATAATCATGATCTCTTCATCCATCAAGTACACAAAATTGTCATATGGATAATTGAATAGACAATTAGCAATAATGTGGCCCACATTCTACTTTGAATACATCTCTTGATTCTTTTAGTCTTGTATTTGGATTCCTTCATTGATTATGAGTTTGATCTAATGATTGTACTTACACAATGTATATGTTGACGCAATATGGTGGTGTGACTTTAAGGTATCCTAATATCGGTTGTTGTCCATACATTTGAACCTTAAGTAGTGTAGTGAATTGATAAGGAGGAATGTGCTATGCAAGAGGCATTAAAGTTGGGATTGGTTTTTGCCTAGGAATAAATTAGATGGGACTATTTTTGACAGGAAGTGACCAAATAAAGAGGGAAATGTTTAAGTTATGTTTTTTTTGGCATATATTAAGTATGTATGTGGTGGAGCTAGCATGTGATAGTTATGATGGTTGTGATGCCTAGTATTACGAATTAAACAAAAAATATTTGGTAATTTTAGATTGTGTTCTTAGTTATTAAAGCATATATTAGAGTGTAAAAAGAAAATTCTCTATCAAAAACTATTTACAAAAAAACATCATACTCACAATATGAACAAAAGATGTTTTGTGGTTTCTAGACAAAAAGTTGGATAACTTGTTTTTCTAATTGTTGCAGCTATTGCTCAATGTTAGAGGATGGTTCAGGTGTTAGTGTAATAGCATTTTTCAGTGCACTATCATAATACTGCATGATAACTAACTTGTAGCATATCCTAATAAGTGATTTATTTTAGGCCTTTCATTGTAAGTTAGAATGAGGGCGAAAAAGTGTGGAGAAACCACCATATATTCTTCCTCTAAAATATCTATACCACTTTTCTTGAATCCTTCTCTAAATGATCAAAAGTTGCAAGAGACTCACCTTATGTCAAGCAAATGTACATGACAACAAGGGTACTAGTGGATGGTTGTACCATTTTACTCCATTCTTGTATGAATTTGTCATCACCATGGTAGTGTCACACTCAAGACTAAGCTTAAATATTACATAAAAAATAAATAAAAATAAATATTAATAAAATTTAATAAAAAATATTAAATATTACATATACATAAATATTAAATATACAAAAATATTACATAAAAAAAAAATAAACATAATAAAAAAAAATATATATATATAAAACGTAACAAACAACGTTTCATCAACCATTGTTTTTTCGCTTACCTCACCTACTGGACTAGTGCATTTTCACTTACCTCCATTTTTTTTTCGCTTACCTCACCTTCCGGACCAGTGCATTTTCACTTACCTCCATTTTTTTTTCGCTTACTAGCTCACCTCCCGGACTAGTGCATTTTCACTTACCTCATGACCAAGCACAAATCCTAGAGGTCTTTTTTCAGGGTACCCCCGCCATAACCCGAGATTCGGCTCGGAGGTACATAGTTTTCACTTACCAGTGTATTTTTATTGGTCCCGCGTGAGTGCATTTTCAGTTACTTCACCAAGCCCAGAGGCCGGAGGTCATAGAGGTTGTCGGGAGACTGCATTTTCACCTACCTCATCAATATCGGAGCTTGGAGGTCGTAGTGTTTCCCGAGAGGTCACAGAGAGCCCAGAGGTTGTAGAGAGGAGGTCATAGAGATCACCGAGAGGACGCAATGTACCCAAAATCTGTTAGTACACTACCATTTAACCCTAGATCTCCGTAAAATTTCTCAATGTTTCAATTTTGCGAATGGCAAAACGATTTTGCAAAATTTAACTCCGTTTCAATGTATTTATAGGCATGTAGGGTTTATTATCTCTTTGTATCTTCCTTGGGATTTGAATGTGTAGTATAATTTTGAATGTGTATCATTATCTCTTCCAGCCTATGAACTAAACTAGCTTAAGGCATATTTTATTTTTGCTTCAAAGGAACTAAAGAAAAATTGGGGCATTAAGCATTTGAATGTGTTTAACCAAAACATAGGGTGGTATATATCAGAATGGGTCTTGGGGCTTCCCTATTGTTGCTTGGAAATTTTAAATTATACCCAAGGATGAGGGAAATTTTAAATCTACAGGTCGGTCAGGTCTGGCACTTTCCCTACCATCTTCCCTGATCCTTAGTCAATTTTAGGTAAAACTTGACCAAATAAATGGCTAATCTCCTTACTACCTTAGCCATTGAGATGAAACAATTAAAAGATGAATGGGTTGGTAGCCAAATTCTAAAGACATGGTGTGTTCTCTGCAAGGACCCACTAAAGTAAGGCCAAACGCACATGTCATTCTTCATGTTTCTCTTTCTTAAATTATTCTAGTATTTTTGTTGCGACGCATTCTTCCCTTTGGATTTGTTCAATTCCTCTAGAGCATGCATGCATAAGCAAAATCGAAGTTCCATTTTCCGTCGAGGTGGCTTGAAGATGAGAATTTCCAGAAAGTGGCCCCAGGGTGCAAAGTAATGAAACATTTGATGGATTGGCAATGTATATATATAAAAGGAACAGAATTATACAGGACTAAAATTGCGGTTGGTTCCATTGCGGTCAAAGTTAAATCAATTTGTAAACTGCTTCGACGCAAAATGAAACTTTGATTTTGCTTACCCATTTTTGTTGTTCCGGTTTAGGAAATATTTCAGGCTATTATGGCTATTTCAGGCACATTCTTCTAGGGCACATTTCCTAGGTAGTCTCCCCTTCATGTCAAACCTATACTTCGAATTATCCTCTCTAGGAGTGCACTGTCTTCTTTCACATGTGCGAGGAGGTTGGCACACCTCCCTAGGGCACACTCATGAAGTTTGTTGAGAATGGAATATTTTATTAGGGTGTTGTAACTTGTAACTAGCTGGGAATTTATTTATTAATTTTTTGAAGTGGCTGCACATTAGAGAAAAAACCTTCCTATTTTGAGAACTTGACATCAATTTTACAGTAATAACATCGATTTTACCCTAGAAACCTATTTGAGAAACCAACAAGACCACACAGTTTAGGGGTTCAAGGAAAATGTTTTCCTTTAATATGGTTAAGAGGAAGTGAGCTGGAACTATGAGAGTTGGCCAAGGAAAGGAACCAGTGAATGGAAATCTATTGGAATTGTTGGAATTGCAATTGGGAAGTTATAATGAAATGATTTGTGAAATTTTCATGTTATTCTTCATTTAGTTGTGATGTGCATTTTATGTAGAAACACCAATTGTGCATAGTACATTTTAAATAATCCAAAATTGTCATTTTCCACACCAAAAACCAAGCTAACCGAACCACAGTTGATGAACATTTAACAATGGTGAAATTAACCACTAATGATCATTCACATGTGATAGTACATACTACATACATGTCTAGCTATAGCAAGTGAACGAAGTCCACACTCTGAAAACTTATCAATTATTGAATGTACTTTATTTCTCATATCTTCCTTGCAATGGCAGAGAGCTTCAAAACTCAGTTTATTGACATAGAATTTTGAAAATCTACAATGGTGGATAGCTTCAATCTAGCTGTTATGGAAGTTCAAATGTTAAACAGTAAATTCAATCTAGCTGAGTCAGTCAGATATCCCCTTATTTGATATGCTAATTCAACTTCATCAAGGTTAGTAAATTCATAAAAGGTAAGCATGCATCATCATACTTCAGACTTCAATCAAACCATCATGACTTGGATTGTGGCAATTTTAGTCTTCGATTGGGGTAGCACTGTAGCAGCTTTAACACTTAGAATATAGCAGCTTCAAATTTGGATTGTGGTGGCTTTAGATTGTGGGAGGATATTATTATCAAGCACACCTTAAACTATTTACTGGATCCATTTGTTGAGTACCTACTGCTATCCTTCAAATAAGTGCTTCAAGAACCAAAGAATTTGAATGCTGCCTTGTACTCCTTTTACTGTCCTGAGTTCAGTCTAGATTGAAACTTGATTTTTATTTTTTTTTAAACTTGCTTTTGGACCTTCTTCTGGACACTTCATGTGGTGATATTTCATGGATTGTTGGTTGGAGGTGGTTGACATGGCACATTCTTCTAGGGCACATTTCCTAGGTAGTCTCCCCTTCATGTCAAACCTATACTTGGCATTATTCTCTCTCTAGGAGTGCACTATCTTCTTTCACATGTGCGAGGAGGTTGGCACACCTCCCGAGGGCACACTCATGAAGTTTGTTGAGAATGGAATATTTTATTAGGGTGTTGTAACTTGTAACTAGCTGGGAATTTATTTATTAATTTATTGAAGTGGTTGCACATTGGAGAAAAAACCGTCCTATTTTGAGAACTTGACATCGATTTTACAGTAATAACATCGATTTTACCCTAGAAACCTATTGGAGAAACCAACAAGACCACACAGTTTCGGGGTTCAAGGAAATTTTTTTCCTTCAATATGGCTAGGAGGAAGTGAGTTGGAACTATGAGAGTTGGCCAAGGAAAGGAACCGATGAATGGAATTCTATTGGAATTGTTGGAATTGCAATTGGGAAGTTATAATGAAATGCTTTGTGAAATTTTCATGTTATTCTTCATTTAGTTGTGATGTGTATTTACAATGGTAGATAGCTTCAATCTAGTTGTTATGGAAGTTCAAATGTTAAACAGTAAATTAAATCTAGCTGAGTCAGTCGGATATCCCCTTATTTGATATGCCAATTCAACTTCATCAAGGTTAGTAAATTCATAAAAGTAAGCATGCATCATCATACTTCAGACTTCAGTCAAACCATCATGACTTGGATTGTGGCAATTTTAGTCTTCGACTGGGGTGGTATTGTAGCAACTTTAACACTTAGAATATAGCAGCTTCAAATTTGGACTGTGGTGGCTTTGGATTGTGGGAGGAGATTATGATCAAGCATACCTTAAACTATTTATTGGATCCATTTGTTGAGTACCTGATGCTATCCTTCAAATATGTGTTTCAAGAGCCAAAGAATGTGAATGCTTCCTTGTACTCCTTTTAGTGTCCTGAGTTCAGTCCAGATTGAAACTTGATTTTTATTTTTTTTAAACTTGCTTTTGGACTTTCTTTTGGACACTGGATTGTTGGTTGGAGGTGGTTGAGATGGCATATTCTTCTAGGCCACATTTCCTAGGTAGTCTCCCCTTCATGTCAAACCTATACTTGGCATTATTCTCTCTCTAGGAGTGCACTATCTTCTTTCACATGTGAGAGGAGGTTGGCACACCTCCCTAGGGCACACTCATGAAGTTTGTTGAGAATGGAATATTTTATTATTTCATTTAGTTGTGATGTGTATTTTATGTAGAAACTCAAATTGCACATAGTACATTTTAAATAATCCAAAGTTGTCATTTGCCACGCCAAAACCCAAGCTAACCGAACCACAGTTGATGAACATTCAACAATGGTGAAATTAACCACTAATGATCATTCACATGTGATAGTACATACTACATACATGTCTAGCTATAGCAAATGAACATAGTCCACGACTCCATGCTCTGCAAAGGAGTACAATTATTGAATGTACTTTATTTCTCACATCTTCCTTGCAATGGCAGATAGCTTCAAAACTCAGTTTATTGACATAGTATTTTGAAAAGCTACAATGGTAGATAGCTTCAATCTTGTTTTTATGGAAGTTCAAATTTTAAATAGTAGATGGGTTTTGTGATTTTGTCTAGTTTCTATGACAAGAACAAGGGTCTCCTAAAAATATTACCATGATTTCATTCATTGAATACATATGATTCTAGCTAGTTATCTAAGAACCAAATCATCAATAGAGCACATTGCACAATTCAAACAAACAACACAAAATACAACTAGATGGGAAGATATAGCTTTAAGGATATCAAGAAATATCTGTTTGGTTTTCCTTATTTCCAAAAACATTATACAACAAGGTAGAAATTTATAGACACCGGTGGGTAACTGATCTAGAGACTACTTTTTCCTAGAAATTTAGGTGTTTTTTTATCAAGTATTGCCTTGATATATTAAGCTAATCATAAATTGCTATGTAGAATCTATAATTGTTAATTGTGTAGGAACTATGTCTGCATTATCTCTTAGTCCCTATTTAACCTATGAAAATTTATTATCTCATTTAATTTGAAAGAGTATTTATAGTTTGAAAGAACTCTCTCCTTACCTTAGCTAGCATTCATTGAAAGGAAAGTCTTATTTTATTCATGTGCATTTGCATGGTTTGAGTCAGTCATCACACCACAAGTTGCACTTCCATCACCCGACTGAGTAATACAACCATTAAAATTTAACTCGCTAACTCAACACACTTTAACCTCGCTTGAGGGTAAAAAGAATTTGGTAGTTAGGTAGGACACCGAGGATAGGCATCCAAATAATTCTCCATTGTCATTTTCATCTGAGATATAGTTTTTGTCCTCTAGGGTACTAAAATCCTCTAGTATTTATTGACATGGTCATCGACCAGTTTGTGGAGGGGCCTCCCATTTTTTCGAGGGTTAAGCCGTGATGATTGATTCTGGATGGACTTTGTGGAATGCCGCACTCCACTTAGCACCTAAGGCATATTGATCCATTATCTTCCTTGTACTCTACCGTGATGGTGATACAGGGGCGATAAGACAGAAGTGCCAAAAACCTTTTCCGACGTGTCATGAACGAGGTAGCTTAGTGACTTTTCTTCTAGGGATATTTTACCTAGGATCCCTTTCGGTAGAGGGATATCCTTCCATTAATGGTCTCTCATTTCGTATTGTTTGACTTGGATTTCATCACCTTGAGAAGGATACGATTCGTCGAGGTCTCCAGCTCCTAGTTAGGAAGTTTGCTTTCTATTTCACCTTTTTAGAGGGTCTTTTTCTTTTTAGTGTTGCTTGTTGGCATTCTGGCCACTTTTGTTTCAGCTCGCTTACTGTGACACCGGTCCCAGTACAGTTTTTTGAGCTTGCTTTTTTGGCCTGCGAGCCTTGTATTTTCCTAGCTCCCCTTCTGCACGCTCGGTTGCTTTAGGGTTTTTGAGTTCTTACACGGCCAGTTACCAATTATCTGATGATGTGTGATGTCCTCTTCTCCTAGGTCTTCAAGATGGTTGAGTTAGATGGTCTTCTCAAGGGACTGGACACCCGGCCTTGATGGAGCCACTAACGCTTGACCTTAGGAGTAGTCTAGAGGACCACGTGATCACATCATCCATGTGGAATTTTCCTTTTACTGTGATGATGTAATTTTAGGCTATATGGAACAATGGTACAGTTGAGAGAGAGATGATTGGTTGTACCCCACCTTGGTTGATTTTATTACGATCCTTTCATTTTGTTGATAATATTTTTGTGGTACCTTTCCTTTTACCTTTTGGGTCTTTTACTCATCTTGGGTTATCTTTTGATTTGTACCACCTTTTATGTTTTTGGTCTTGTGGGTACTATGGTAGTTTGTCCACATTTGAGGTACATCCCCTTTGTCCAAATTGTTATAAGTCTTTATACCCACTTCGTACCACCCTCCAAACCTTAGTTAGGAATTTTCTTGCTATCATACCTTTTGGAGGTCCTATTTGAGTTACAAGAGGTAGTTACAAGTATCTATTGAATATAAGAGGTAGTTACAAGGAACTATTGCATATAAGAGGTAGTTACAAGGAGCTATTGCATATATTTGACATTATTTGACCTTCCATCTCTTTGGCATGTCAAATAACAGGTAGTTACAAGGAGCTATTGCAATATATATTTGACCTTATTTGTACCTTCCCCACAATGGTTGATTTACTTTTGGTCCTTACACCCTGTTGTTTATTGTTCTTGTGGTACCTTGTCCTTTAATTTTGGTCCTTTCATTTTTTTGTGGTACCTTTCCTCTTACCTTTTGGGTCTTTTACTCATGTTGAGTTATCTTTTGATTTGTACCACCTTTTATGTTTTCGGTCTTGTGGGTATAACTATGGTAGTTTGTCCACATTTGAGGTAGTACACCCCCTTAGTCCCAAGGGTTATGAGTATTTATACCCACTATTTTCTTTTTGAATTGTACCTTACTGGTTGGTCTTTGTACCCTTTGGTTGGTCCTTGTACCTTACTAGAGGCCGTGAGTCTCTTTAGCCTTAGTCTACTGGCTTTCAGCTCATCTTTACTGTGATTGTACTGAGCCTTTTGACTGTCATTGAATTTCTTTGATTGACTGTACCATAGGCCAGTCATCTCACTCTCTCTTGTTTGTACTAACCCTATAATAGGGTCACTTGGTTCCTAGAGTTGACTGGCCTCTAAGAGGCACAATCATTTTTGAAAGTATCTCTTCTGAGTATATTACATGAAACGTCTACACCTAGGTAATCAAATATGTGTTGGTAAGACTTAAGTAATAAAATTGTTGGTAGTCAAATATGTGGTAAATAATTTGAATTAAGTAGTTAAGACTTGTCCTGTTAGACAAAATTGTTGGTAGTCAAATTATATGTGTTGGTAAAGAATTTTAAGAGCGGTGGAACTCCTCGATCGAACTTGTGAGGAAAATTATTTTGGAGAATAAGTTTCCTGACTATGGGACAACAAAAAATATATATTCAACAACATATGAGATATTCTGGGCACTAGGTGGGAAAATAATTATAAACCTTCAATTACCAAGTACTATAGTGATGAGTGACTTAATGAAAACTAGGAAAATTCCATCATTTAATAGGAATATTTGACACAAATTTCTTGTTAATTTTTAAAACGCGATCTTGAAAGAAAGCGAGCCTGAAACAAGCGAGCCTGGAGAAAGCGAGAGTAGAAGGTCAAAGCGGAATCCAGTGGGCCCATAACCCACAAGTAAACATGGAAATATCTGCTTGGACCGGAGGAAAACATCAAATCTATACTATTGATGATAATATGAGTTGGTTGGATTATATGCAAGATTGGAAACCTAGGTGGGAGTTGAGACATATTGAAGTATTAGATGCTAACTTACAGGGATCTGATGCTTTTATTAGACTAGTGCCAGAACTCAGAAGAATGCCTATGGGATCCAGTATTGCACAAGAGATGATTTACAACAACTCCCTGAGAAAAGCAGCTGATGCAAGCAATTGGTTAACACACCTCTACCATGATCTTAACTTAATCACGACAGAGGTCTCTACACATCACCCCAGGATACAAATAGACCATCAATATTACTGTATTAACCGGATACGTTCTTTGAAAGCATGGCCACATCAAGATGCTAGTCTCTGGTTTCTAAGTACTACCCACACTTACGAAAAATATAAAAAACTATGGTGGGATTTCTTGAGAAAATAAAATATAGATAGAACATATTATACCATGCTAAAGTTTGGACATAAAAGTACACATATCCATGAGGATCCTCCATTCTATGGCCTTGATTGGATGAGAGACTAGTGGCAGTCATTCAACATCAACCCGACAACATTAGAACCAGCTGTTATTTATAATCTAAAACGAGACGTTGGAGAATCTCTCGAACAAGTCAAATATATTTTGCAAACAAATATTACTAAGGATCAAATCCTTGAGTTTTACATTTAAAAGAAAGAACAATGGCTTGTAAAAAACCGCATAGAAGTCCACATGCATCAGAATAGATGTGTGGTCCTGAGGTCTGTCTATTCAAAGGCATGGGATACTGAATCCAATGTCTTTCGAGAATTATATGGTCCCCCATACTCCGATGAGTTGTAAATATCTCAAAAGTATTTGGCTATGAGTGGGGCTTGTCCATTCAGATTTACATAATAAGATTCCATTCGGCTAAGGGAGTGGGCCTGTCCTCTCTAAGTTTTAGGTAGAGAACCATTTGAGCCCTTCGAGTTTTGTCTCATTCTATATTTCAGTTTAGATTTTGAATAAGATTATACAAGTTTCACAACATTATATAAAATATTGTTTTTGAAGATTTGTGAACACTTATTAACTACCTCAAAGATCTTAGTTTTGAAAGTCATAAAAGCTTTTATAAGTTTTCCATAATGGTTAGTTATTTTTATTTTATATTATTATTGCTAAACATAAATATCTTACTAAATGTGAGTGTAATTCAATTATAGAGGTGATGAACCCAAACTGATGGGATGAGAGAGACTTAGGGCCATGATGACAAGATAGTTAGATGGTGTGATATGGGACTCAAGACCCAAAGGAGCAATAAAAGACAGCTCATAATTGCATGAATTTCTACTCCTAAGAAAGATAAAGTGATCCTCTTCCTCATCATTTGAATGCCTACATTTTGAGAAAGGGAATGCGGTACAAGTCACCTTATAAAAGGCACTAGACATCACCTTTTAAGAGGCACTATGCCTTGCGGTCCTATCTAAAATTTTTTGCCATGGTGTGGGTAGAACCAAATAGGTATTTTTCAGATCTATCTTCCTCGAGCGAGGGGAGTTTAGGAAGGCTAGAGGAAAGTGAGACATCTAGTAGGTCTACAAGAGTTTTATCGACTAGATGTCAAAAGACCAGAAGAAAATTCCATAAATTCATGGAATATTTTCGCGCTCAAGGGCGGTCATGTTCCTATGATGATGAGACAATAGGAGATGTCGAGGTGCTCTTGAGGTACAAACATTTAGTGAAACAATGGGTACCCAAGGATCTTCCTCCACTGAACACAGATTTTTGTGTGGACAAGAGGATATATCGAATTGCACCATCATCATTACATGGTTTGGGGTTGTTTTGCATAGATGGCATAAAGGTTCGTTACGACACATGTACATAATTGATGGAGTATGTTGGACCCTGTTACAACTACAAAGATTAGATGCGCCTGGTACAATATACACGAAGTATGTGTAGGTATGGATTGTCAGCAAACTATTTACAGTTGAAAGACAAAGATCAAAATAAAGGAGCAACGTTTTACATTGATGGAAGGCCAAAGGCCACAGGGAATATTGCAGGGTTTATAAACAGTACACAACCAGGGTCTACAATTAAGCAACCAAACTGCGAATTTGAGGGGCGTGAAGGAAACCGTGTTTTTGTATGTGCCATTAAATCAATATTTGCAGGGGAAGAGTTGCTTATTAATTACAATTTGAATCGAGTAGATACAAACATGGTTACTATGGGAGTGGTACATATAACAATTTACCCGGCCTTTTATTAATGAATTTAACATCTTAAGGATTTTTCGTTAGTTTATTTCATTTAAATTTTCCATATTTACTTCGCAGGCTAGTGGTCAAGAAAAGTCCCAGCCAGTAGATGGTCGGAGGAGTACATCTTCCTCAAGGGAGCAGGTATACATCTTTGTAATAGTACAAATATAATAAGAAAAACGAGGCAACATTTTTGGTGGACCAAAATCTTGTCCCAATAAAGATCTAGAAGATCCCAGGTAATTCATATACGTTGATCAACTTAGTGTTTATAATTTCATTGTAATATACCGATAAAACATTTTTTTTCAAATAATTATGATCATGGCATGATTGTTTTGCAGGAAATGATGTTTTCTATAAACAAATGAATGACTTGTCCTTGGAGATCTTTGGGCCCACCATTCGAACAAGGTGGAATACACAACTGAAATATTTAAATGATGACCTCGCTAATTGATTGGTTGTCCTGTTTGGTGACAAGACATTCAATCAAGCCCAGGTCCTGAAAAAGGCTAGACAACATATGAAGGTTGTCCGAGACCAATATAGGACCCACTTGGAAAAAAACCATAGGTATGAGCGCTCTCCAATGATTCCAGCAATGGAGTGGAAATATCTAGTGGAAGATGGAAAGGAGAGGGCTTAGAGAAAAGAAGGAAATATACCACCACGCATGGCGAGGTATGCAATAATTTCTGCAATGTAATTCTAAACCTTATTATTATTGATTTCTATATTGAATTTGGAACATCTAACGTATTTCAACACTTGCATAGGCTGTCAGACACTTCAAAGGCCACAAAGGAAAGACTGGAAAAAATAGGTCAGCACAAGCTTGGGCCTGGTGGTTATTTGAATTTGGCGGCATGAATTGTAAGTTTCGAAAAACCAATAATGCATACAAATAATAAATTGCAAATTATTTTTCGTTTTATTGCACCGCAAAATGTTAATTAACGACGTTATGCAAGTATGTAGGCCGATCGATTCAATGAAGTGGCCAATGCGGAAGACATGAATCTTGGCTTCCAGTAAGGCTTTGGAGCTGTTGTTGAACGCCGAAAAAGATTATCTAGGAAAACACAGTCTTCTGGTACCAATCCATCCGGTGCACAGGTATATAAAATCTATATAGTTTAATGAAGATTTATTGCTTGTGCAACCTATTCGTTATAAATACTTGACATAAAATATTGACTCTGTTTTGAGGAGGAAAGCAATGATCCCCTTAATGTTGAGGAGGGACAACAACAAATAGAAGATCATGCTTCGAATCCTGGTAAATAATTTATTCATATGCTACAATTTTATGTATAGCATTGCAAATGGTGAACATTAATTGTAGTTCACCATATTTCAATTGCAGAGTATGTAGAGGGTGAAACTGTATAGGTTGAGCCTAGACAAGAACATGAACAACATGATGTGGCCACAACAGGTAAAAAAACACCTTTGTAATAATTTTTTTAAATGAAATACTTGTCATTACAATAGCAAAATATAACGATGTAACATTTTCACATTGTTGCAGCAAATCCGAACATTTTCATGATGAAGTATGCATGAATTTGCATGTAATTGTTTTTTAGGTACATGCATTGTGTATGGGGAATTGAGAGTGATGTGAGGGAGGGGAGGGGCCATAAGAGCTTCCACCTTCACATGGTTGGCCCTGTTCAATAAAGAATATTAAATTATTCTCTAAACAAAGAGGAGCTCAATGAATGGATACGATGCTGGCTTTCTACAACCCACTCACGTGTCATCTAAATTTTGACAATTTCTTGGAGCTTGTCGTGATGTTTAGTTGCTCCTCATAACCAATTTCGAATTTACACAACTTTAAAGGCCGAGTAAATGATGCATTGGAATCAATATCCTTAACCTTCTCTTTAATTTCCTTGGAATCTCCTTGATATTATTTGAATGAGATATGTCTCAAATCCTCTAGATCATTTGCATCCTCTGCATTATGTCCAATCTTCATGCAATAGAGAATATATCTCATCTCTTTTTCTGGGGAGAATAATGTGGAGAGTGAAGATTAAAGAGGATGAGAGGTTGTTTGTATCCCTAACCCAAGTATAAGAAATTGTATAGAGAGTTATAAGAAAACTAGAGGTCAATGCTGTCAACGAGGTGGACATTACTCCATGGAGGAGATCAAGGGAAAATCCTATTTAACAGTTGTCGTTTATCTTCCAAGTGAATATTTCCTTAGTGTATATGTATTAGGGATTGGTAAACAAATGTTAATTATAATGGGGGTTCATTGGAACTGCATAACAGTCTTTGGATAAAATAGATGTTGGATAGTTCATGAAGGTTGTGTTTGCACACATAGGTTACCATTCAAATTGACATTGTTATAGAGATTGAGTGAGATGCAAGCATTGGAGAATCATTTGCAGATGTCAACAACCAGTCTCAATTAGGCTGTATTGGCCTACATTGAAGGCACTTCATCAAAATTGAAGTGTTTTTCCCATCTTTTTCCTTTTTAAGACTAATGTATAATATATTAAATCAAGTTCACGAATTCCAAGTAATGAAAATACATAGGATTTTTTCATTTGTATTGCAGCGCTTATTGCTTTGGTCTATCTTTTTGTTAACTATGTTTTAAATTTTCTGTCAAGGAATAATACTCGAATGGTGAGAGGAAAAAGTCATGATATCTTGATCATCTACTAATTCTCCTATATATATATAAATAAAATATTTTAATATTTACATATTTAGATTAGTGTTCACTTCTGTTTCACTTAACTAGATTTAAAATTGGTTTCACTTTCATTGCTATAGCTAGATGTGCACTTTATATAATCTTTACTTATTTAGATTTAGATTTAGTACGTGCAACTTGCTGCATCAGTTATCATGCCACCAATATAGATACTACTTTGTGTAAACCTTTTTTTCTTCAATTAGTCGAAAAAAATGGTTTTACTGGTTACAAATACATTGATTTTCGCAAAATAGAGTTCGTCTTTGACATCTATAAACAACCTCATCAATTCCTGACAGTTTAGTACAGATTTCTTCTCAATGAGAAGATCTGCTAACTTGTGAAGAACATCAATGTTTCGTGTGATTATTGTCTTAGCCCTTTCATAGGCTTGCTCACCAAAGCATAAGAACTTAGCTTCTATTGTGTTGATTTTGTTTTCTTTTACAATGCTTTAACTTTCTGAAATCCAAAATATGACATCAAATTTAACTTAACCTGCTTTCCCTAATAAAGGATTTCCACGACCCCCCTCTGAGGGATAGTTGTCCAATAGAAAGTCTTTCAACCATATGCCTAGAAACAAGAGAAACTTGTTGAAAGTCTTTTGAAGGGCTCCAAGAAAAAATGCCCTTCCAATAAAAATTAAGACCCACCCTTCAAATTTTATCAGAACATAATAGTGTATTTTTTTTTTAAAATTACCATACGGTTGTCGGATATCCGACTTCCACACCTTAGATATCCGACGTTCTTTCCATACCACCGACGGCTAAGAATGTCAAATATGAATCCTTTTCTCTTGGAACGGTCGTTGGATATCCAACTTCCATGCCGTAGATATCCGACATTCTTGCCATACCATCGATGGCTAAGAACATCGGATATCAACCCTTTTCTCTTGGAACAGTCGTCGGATATCTGACTTCCACGCCTTAGATATCCAACGTTCTTTCCATACCACTGACAGTGAAGAACGTCAGATATCAACCCTTTTCTCATGGAACAGTCGTCGTATTTTTGACTTCCATGCCTTAGATATCCAACGTTCTTTCCATACCACCGACAGCTAAGAACGTCGGATATCAACCCTTTTCTCATGGAATGGTTGTCGGATATTCGAATTCATATTAATTGATAATTGTCGGATATCCGACTTCATATTAAGTGCGAGTGGTCGGATCTATGACTGACTGTGTTGTCGGATATCCAATGGGAGGCCTGCCGTCGGATATCAGCCGAATTTGGACCGACATTAAAAAAATATGAAGGTTGTCAAATGGTCGACAACATGATGTAGAAAATATGACATTTTGGCCGTCGGATTTTGGGTCAAAAAAACCTAGTGTAATAACAAAGGTTTTTACTAACCTTATCGGTTAAATTTCGAATCTAGCCTCTGGAATTTCAAATCTAACCTTCTTCCGGTGTCTCTTCGTGGAGTTGACCAGAGCTCTTGACATAGATCAGGAAGGTAGAAATGATATAAGAAAATTCTTAAGAGGACTTTTCTTTTTCTTTTGACAGAGGGTTATTGCATGTTATCCATACATACCATGAATGTGGTGTCAATACGATGTTGATAATAAAGATCAATGCAGTCAACACCCAGTTTCTTCAAGCTTTCCTTGCAAGCATCACAGACATATGCGGGATCCCATTGAATCTCTCATTTTCCACAAGCATAACTGATTCCAAATTTGGCTGCAGTGCCAAGGAAATGGATAAAATCCCAACCGTCCACCCCATTCCACCCAAGGTGTAGGGGAGCACAAGAATCGTAGGCCCTACTATTGGATTTGTTAAGTGAAACCCTGCATGCCGCCAATTCCCTGCATCTCGACTACAATCCCCTCAGAAAATATATTATCCCATAAATAAACAAAGTATTTTTTCATATTATGTTGGGATAGGTTATGAAAAAAACACCACAATTATTATACCCTTTGATTGCAAGATGAACACTGCGCTTGAATCTTGATCTCTATGAGCATCATCTTCAATTGAGTTATTGTTAATTTCCATTCCTATAGCTTGTTTATATGTACAAGTCATTAGCGGAATGAAACCTTATCTTGACATGGAATAATAAAGCAAAAACCAAGAATGATATTCATTTCAAACTCCTCAAAATTTGACATAGAAACCGATAAACATAACTTTGGTTATTTTGGGAGCATAACCGTTGAAAGGATCAAACGTATAAATTGAATGAACTTCAATAATTAGAAAATTCCAAAGGAATTGGGCTGAAATAAGAACAAAACCCAGCTCTCAATTTGGTTTATGAAACATGCGTTAAGTCTCCGAAGAGGGATGAAATGACATTTTTTTGAAGTGGGAAGAAAACCAACAAACGCCTTCCCTCATGAAGGCTCTACACTAGAAAATATTTAAACTTGAACTATATGCATGGTTTCAGTGCTCTGCCCCAACTACTAAGCCCCATCCAGATGGACAATGACCAGAAAAACAGAGCAAAGAAAATCAACGTTTAAATCTACCCATGTAGAAAATCCAGAGGCATATACAGAGGCTTGCACAAAATATATAGAGAAATAAATTAATAGGCCGATCATTTTCATTACAAATTTAAGATCCACGTCTAAAATTTAGGAGGAATAAAGCATTTATTAAAATAATACCAAACTGTAGATAAACATGGAAGCAACCAAACCTTCGAATGACAGCATGGGGCTCTTTGGACAATAGCTCCACACTTTTTATAACTTCACTTTGATCTTTGTTCAAATTGATGTTAGTTCCATTTTTTGTTGTTCCATTGATTTGATCTACGTAAGATGGACACGCAAATATTTTAAACCAATCATCTCTAGCATCAATTTCATCTCACAGGTGTCTGAAACCAATCACCTCTAACATAAATCACAAGATGAAAATAAAGTAGAGAACAACCTAAGATGGTTTTCCAAAGCTTCATGCAAAACCAATTTTTGTTTCCTTCCCTCGTAAAATCATAAAATCATTGGTTGTTCTTATGACCATAAAATGAATATTGTTTTAAGTAAATACGAATAAATATTTATATTAGCAGTGATCTAAGAATTTATCCAAACTACTTTAGAATTGGATATGGGAAGAATGGGTTGAAGATTCGATCACTCCTTCTCATTCTCGCTCCATGTTTTTCTTTGCAGATGTGTTTTAGTCTTCAGTTATTTTGGAGTCTAGTTTCTACTTTTTGATGTGTTGGGACATATGTCCTCTTTTTTGAGTGGTTTATGTAATTATGACATGTACCATGCATGTAAGCATGATATGGTGGCCCAGGTCTTATTCAGGCTTAAATTTTACGGCTATGTTTTGTACTTTTTGATTTCCTATGAAATAACAAAAGTACAACTTTCTTCTTTGTTGAAGAATTGGAGATTTTGTATTAGGTCTTATTTATAAATTTATAAGTAAATAAATAAATAAATATATTTATATATTTATATTCCAATTATTCTTATTACTATATACTCTATTTTAAACAATATTGTTGTGGATTCTAAATAAAATACCTCTTTTAAGTTATTACTTAAAATTAAGTTATAAAGACATATTATTAAGCTATAAAATTTAACTTTGATTTTATCAAAACAATATAAGCCTCTAATCAATATTTAGACTTTTATACATGTAATAATAATAAAATATGGTACAAAATAAACATACAAAACAACTAAAATTTGAATCAAAACTTAAAACTAATAACCTAGGTCAACATGCAAATAAATGTTAGATAAAAGAAATCATTAATACATGGCTTGTTTGTCTCTAACAGCACATATATAGACAATGGAGGTATATTTATCAATTTGTACATAAATATGCTAACAATATATAGTTCCTAGAGATATTTTTTGTTAATGTTGGAATCAATTTAATACTGAGAGTGGGGGGTGAAATAATATTAACACAGTTATTAGCATTCACTTAATATTTATCTTCTATTATGCATCAGTAAATATACATTCACACATATATGCACCACATCATCAACACATAACACACATAATTTTTATGTGGAAAACCAAACGGGAGAAAACCACATAATGATTCTTTATAGTGAGAAAGAATACATTTGAGGAAGCACCAACTTCCTTTGTTTACCAGCACCAAATGGAAGGAGGCACCAACCCCCTTTCTTTTCTCCAACACCAACTAGAAGGAGGCACTGACCCCCTGTCACTTTGTTTAAGAAGAACCAACCTCAAAGAATCTACAACTTCCTCTCTCCTTGTTATTTTACAGGCACCAACCTAAAGGAATCTCTAACTCCCTATCTCCTTGCATCGTCCAACCACCCTGTTGTCCAATATATTTTACTGTATTTCCAAAATTAAACTCTGTGCACTTCTTCAGGTCTTTTGATCTGATGATTCTGTTGTGCACTACCTTTGTATGCAGACTGTACTCTATCATTGTGCTTCATAAATCACTCGAATTATCATTCCTCTCAAATCACACTTTTGCTGATGACTTGGTTCTTGTATTGTGTGCTCTTATGAATCTGTATTCTGCGCTTCTGGTTCAATGGTCTATTCTTCATGACTACGATGATCAACTAATACTACTATGCTTTCAATTGATAGTTTGTTGTTTAGAAATGAATCACTAGTAACAGAAGGAACTGAGCAATTTTCGATGTTTTCGTTTTGTTTAAGTGCTGCAGTCACTCAATAATATGCGACATCATGTGCATCAAATAATTGGTCCATTCATTTTAACTCACTTGTCTTAGATACATCATGATGCGCCTGTCAAGTTCTGTTGTTGTTCTACTGTTGTGCATTAAATGGAATATTCAACTTCGCACACTTTCACTTATGTTCTTATACATTAGCTAGACATCTGCGCAATATCTAATAAACATCAGTTTTTTCTATGTGATTCGGTCTTTACAATATCTATGACTATCGACGTGGTGATTGCAATACTGTCCTTTGTGATATCCAGCACTTGCGCATTCTTCAGTATCTCTTCCTTTTGGTGTTTGCGCAATTGTCACATATTTACAGCATCATTCTGCGCACCATCAAAACTTCATTATGTTGCATGTGCGCATTTGTCTCTTCGCTAGATCATCTGTTAAGTCCACAAGCCCCTTGATGCCCCCCAAAAAAACTGAAACTTTCACACAAAAACACTTGTGTTCTTGCTATCAAGCTTACTTCAAATCTTCAACTTGCATCTCTATTTATACATTTCCTGCATGGATTGTATGTTTGCAAGTTGGTCGTTGCATCCCTTCTTCCAAACTTCATGGATTGTGCATATGCCACATGTAATCATCTACGTTATTGATGTGTCATATTAGATGTATCAAATTCCCTCAAGGTCCACAAATCACTGGGACTTTACACCTTCATTGCGCTCTTGATGCACCATTTCCTTATGGTGTTTGTACAATCTTCTACTTTGTCTTGGTGTGTCCATGACTTGTGCTGTACCAAGCCTTGTGGGTAATGTTCCCTTATGATATCAATGCTCTGCGTAATCCACGCATTCTCCAAATTTTTCTTAGTGGGATTATGACCTCTGCCTTGTCATCTCTTATGGGACTAGCGCACCTTCTATTTGTAGGTTGTGGAATTTGTGCCTATATTAACTTCAACCGTTGTACCACTATAGGATTTCGTGCACGTTCCACTTACTAAAAGCATCTTCTGATTGGCTATGCTTGTGCACTTTTAGGATTGTCCGACCATCTATTGTTCCTTTCTTCTTGCACACTCCCAACCATCAACCAAGCAATGCTTAGGCTTGCTTTCTTACTTGTCCCATTTGTTCAACCAACTCCTTCGTAATTTCGGCACTTGTACCATTGTCCAACCAATTGCTTCAATTTATTGTCATGAGAGAGTATAACTTGGTGGACTTGATTTATGTGCAAGGACCACATGATGTAGGATTCAATACTTGTGTTTCTTCTTGGACTGGATCTTCTTGAAGTATCTTCTTGATTTGTATGATGTATCATCTTGACCTGCTAGCTGTATCTGTGATGCACTGTAAGATATACTCCAAAGTTTCTTGAGTTTTGTGTCCTTGATATACATCTTTAGACATAATTCACACTTATATATACTCCAAAGTTCCATACATATCTGTCACCTTCACCATTTTTGCATATACTTATGGCATTCATTCTTTCTTCATCATGCACATGGACTACCTCAAAGTGGCTTATTCATACTTCTACTGGAATGCTGCATCCACTTTGACTTAGGCTGATATCAATGATTCATACTGAATCAGTTCACATCCTCTTTGACATTGGATGACAATTAAACACTTGACATCGTCTTTAGTTGACATCATTGAAAACCAATGGTCAACAATCTCTCAGTCAATCACTTGATATCTTCTACATTCAAACACTTGACATCAATGACAACCAATGCTCAATAGTTAATAGATAACCCAAATATTCATGAAAGATCAACAAATGGGATAGTGAGAGTATAATAACCTTGATAATAGATCCTTTATAAATAAACCCTCAAGATTTCTAGCCAAGGTTAACAATAAAGAACTTTAAATAAAACTACAAATAAATAGTGAATAGAACTGTAAATATGAACTATTAATATGAACAAATGTACTTATCTACTTTAATCATCCAAGTTGTTGGGGAACTTCCATGATCCACCCAACCATAGATCCACGAACTTTTCTACAAATTTGGTCCAATTAATCACCCCTGAGCCAAGCCAAGCAAACTAGAAGACCAATGAATTAAGGAAATATTTTTTATATAACATATTTACTATTGCAAAGTAGTTCCAAGCTATTTTACCAACTCTCTGAATTCCCAATAAATTTAGATTCCAATCACAACCCCTCCTAGAAATACTATATTTGTGTTCATGGTCAATGAGCACTCAAGGATTTCAACTGAACCCTCCAGTAATTATAAACCATTACCTCCTGCAATTTTATCCCTCTTCTATTTCATTGTTCAAGAGAAAGGCTTTGTTCAAAATTTGGTTGCTCTCTCTTAGAAAAAAAAAGTGTATGTTTTTTCTTCTTGTTGTCTTCTTCTTGTTGTCTTCTTTTTATTCTCTTCTTTCTTTTCAAGAAGTAGTTATGGTTTTATTTGAATTTTCTCCATTTGTTTTTATTATTTATTTATTTAATGTATTTTCTCCTCACTTTTTCTAATTTCCTTTTTAATTCTTTTAATTCTTAACAAGTCAATTTTCCTTGCATGCTTTTCCCCTCTTCATAACTACATGTTCCCCAATAGTCTGAAGTATAAGTAGATATATTATATAAGTAACCAAATCATTAATTGTTCATGATGTCTTCGAGTTTACAAACTCAAAATCAAATGTATTTAATTCCTCCAAGACTTTATTAACAAGCGGTGTACAACTTGGGATATCATAGTTTGCAATGTAAACCTTAGTTTTTAGGATAGGACCTAGTTTGTAGTCTACCCCTAGTTTTTATCCTAGACCCTATTTTGTATTATAAACCCTAGAAACCCTATATTTGTAGGCTAAATCCTAATTTGTATTATAAACCCTAGAAACCCTAGTTTGTATCCACTAATCTATATTTGACCAATCACTAATATCAAATGCAATGTCACCATTGACCACTATCTAATATCAAACATTCACACCATTAAGCCTAATCTAGCCCTAGAAACTTGATTTAGAAACATCGAACCCTTATCTAGCCATAGAAATCCTAGAAACCTAATCTATCCCTAGAAACACTAATCTAACACTAGTAACCTAATCGAGAAACCTAAAAATCTAACCTAGAAACGTAGAATCCTAGAAACCAAATATAGCCCTTGAAACCCTGTATGTATTTTTCATTCCATATTTTTTTATGGGTCACTATATATATTTTTCATTGCAAGCTCACCAATTAGGATTCCTTAATGGTATTGGATGCACATGTGAGATAAAGGCTGCATGCATGAAATTATGAGTGCACATGTGGCATTGGAGCATGCACATGCAAGCTTAGAGTGTGTGTGGGGGGAGAGATAATGTGTGTGCATGTTTTAGAATGTGTTGTGCATAGTTCCACTTGAATCAAATGTTGAATTTTTCATGTCATCATTACTATTCATGTCATCATCATTTCCATCATAATCCTCCTCCTCATTGATGTTGGAATTGGCATCATCATCCTCATCCTCACCATCCTCCTCATCATCATCACTTCCATCATCATCCTCATCCTCATTGCCATTGGCATTGGCATCCTTTTACAGTAGGGGTACATTTTATCCAGTTGAACATGACATTAGGGTTTTTCTTAGTGCAACACATGGCAACTCTTGCACTGGAGGAAAAAATTCCACGGAACCCACCATGAAAGGCTCTAGTGAACTTGACCAAATTTTCCATTCCCTGACACACATGCCCAAAATTCTGGAACTCGATTCCAATTATCGATGGTGGATTTAGGCCCCGAGTGTAACATCCCTCCAATCTGATCCACTATTATTATCATTATTATTATTATTTTGTAAATGTAATTATGTACATGGCCCTGGTGAGGAGCTCAAGGCCAAGGCCCTACCAGTGGACCATGAAATTATTGTTATGTTCGTAAGTGTTATTATATACCTAGGAGGTTAAAAAGTTTATGTCGCAACTAAGTGATGGAAAGAGCTACGGTATCTCTCTCTCTCTCTATACATATATCTACATACATAAGAAATATTATAAGAACTTCAAGAATGTTGAAGTTCACTATGACCTTAGCCATAATCATGACATTTCAGTATTGAGAGATACTTCAATAATTCCTTAGGATAGCCTTTTTCCTAGTAGTAGTAGAATTATTGAAGCATCTCTCTCTCTATATATCTAGATTGAAAACGAAACATAAAGTATATGTTTTAATATTACTGACGATGACATATAATATATAATTTTATGACATAAAGTAAATATATAAATATATGAAAAACAATAGCATATAATTGTTATGCATAAACATGTGCAAAAGAAGGGTATCATAAAAAGAGGTAGACAAGGCATAATAGCCATGAGTCAAATGGATTGTCTTTATATAATGATACAACACAAATGGTAAAGGATTATCAAGGGGTTCTAAATACTATATATAATACATATATATGACTATGAGTAAAAATGGAATTTTGATTCAAAGAACATAACTATATATATATATAGTTATGAAAACCTTGTCTTCTTATATACATAGATAGACTACACAAAACGGAATATATTATACATTACATTCACTAAGAATCACTAAGCCGCAAGGAATTCTATTAAAAACATTCCTATAAACATTAAATATTCATACTATTGTGTGACCTTCCTAAAGTACTATGATAAATAAAGAATTATGATATTCATCCTAATAACTACAAATATGTAAACCAACATTGTATTAAAAGAAATGTATTAATATAGGAGCTCCAAAGCATTAAAGTTAAGTGATAAACATCACTTATACATATATATATACTTGAATATAGATTGTTACCTAAAATAGTTGAGACCTTACTGCGTGAGGCACTCCAGAGGTAAATATCATTTAAAAGGAAAATCTTAAACTAACTAAAGGAGTGGCAGAGGATCTTGGGTAGAAGTTAGTGCAAGTTTTTCCCCTTAGCTGGGTAACAGAAATAATATGAACTGCCATTTGTCCCACTAGTGGAACAACCTAGCGCTCATCTGTACCTTTTGTCTCCTTAAGTGGAAAACCAAAACTCCTGTGGACAAGCACTTGTGCCTTTGTTCTGTGTTGACGGTTAGATCTCCCTCGTGTCACTCCTATGGAAGGAGGGAACCTCTTCTTAAAAGGGGATGCTGCGCATTTCACGGGACATGATCAGTAGTTCCATTCAGAAAAACCTCATCAGTGGGGAGGGCTGAGTGAATGTGAAGGGACGGTTTTGTTAATAGATCGATCCAAGTGCTCATTTGAGGGGGTGGCTCATCTCAGAAGAGTGACACACATTTACATATATATTGCTATGAGCTCTGCCATCGAAAATCCTGGAGAAGGGGGAAAAAGAAACACAGAGGATAGAGTCTGCATTGGGGAAGTGAACTACGCCTTGGATGAAGAATATCTGCATGTGATGAGGGATCGATGTGATAGATGATCCATGTCCACTATGGATGAGCGAATTATGTGTATGCAATCTCCATCCATGAAGAGTTCGAATCACAGCCACAACTGCTGCGTATATATGTTTATTGTTACCTTTTTCTGGAAAGGAATGGTCTGCAACTTGCTACGTAGAACCACTACTCTGGGATAATGTCCGGGTAGTATGAGTGTGAAAGGGAGGGCGACAGCTCCGAAAAGAACCAGACCCTATTTTCTTGAAGGGTATTGTATGCATAACAATAGGGGCAGTGGTTGTTTTATTCTGACTAGGAAATACCTACACTGAAAAGGGAGTCTAGTTTGTCTTCTTGTTTTGCTAAAGAATCCATGGGGAAAGTGAACCTTTCATCTTCCAAAACCTCATCTGGTAAAGTGATTTTGAATGCAATCTTGTAACACTGTTTTATTTATCGACATTCGGCCACTGCAAAGGTAACCCTCTATCCAGTATAGTGAACTCTGGTTTTCTTGATCCTTTGCATCTTTGTTAAAATTCCTATAGTAATATGCGTGTTAATGAGGTCTGCGTATGAAGTATGGGCCAGGGTTGTTCGATCCAAAATATTAATCTTTGTATCTTTTGATAGTTTTCAATATATTTACCTGAACGCTATGCTAGCTTTAGGAGATCTACTTTTTGATAATGGTTAGCCCCATGCATAAGGTATCTTCTGTTTATTTGAGATCGGTAGGATTCTCTGTGTGAATGTTGTCATTATACTATTTGTATTCAATTATTGTATTTATAGGTTTGTATAAACACTGGATTTGTGTAAGGAGATGTTGTCTTCCAGAAGAGCATAATTCTATCCCGATTCTTTGCTAGGGTGTCTTTCTGTATTTCTTATATCTCTACTTATTTTTGTGTCGCTGAACCCTGCATAGTTTTCAATCCTTGCATTTGAAGTTCGGTTGAATCTTTTGACAAAATCGTGTTAGGATAGAGATCTCCGTGTAAGATATTCGAGGAAGTTATTTTTGTTTGAATCATTATGTAGGTCGTGCAGTAATATTCCTTTTCGCTGGAGTTGTATTCCCTACCTCCTTTCAGGTTAGACACAATGCTAAACTCTACATAGGGTTTGACAATAAATCAATTTGTTTGATAGTCTTTGAAGAGAGGTACAACCTCTTTTTGTACGTAGTCTCAATTGTAATATTTCGCATCCCATTGCCCAAATAACGTTAAGCGAATTTATTACATATTCTTATTGAGGAAAAGGGGTTTCTACTTGGATAAAGGTCATGTGTATATATATATAAGTTTTAAGCAAACTGAAAGAGTTGTTTAGGAAATTTTGGTCTTAGACCATGTTTATAATGAAGAAAAATTATTATCCTTGGTTTTTATATCCTAGAGTTTAATAGAACTTGTCGAAAGGCAAATATAAAGAATATTACCCTAGTTCATGTAACTAAGAATACAATAATTTATGATGGAACTAGACCTTAACTTTGGGAAGGACTCTAACATTCAAAATTAAGAGAATATTAGCCTTTGTCTCCAATACTAAAAAGATGAAAGGTGGGTTTATATAATTTGAATTGGTTTATAACTCGAATGGCTTGTAGTTAGGATAGTGAAATATATTTATGTTGCCATTGTAAAGTTAGCATTGATAAATCTCTCTATGAGAGAAGTTAGGGGAAAGGTAGGAAAGTGGATGGCAACAACCTGGTTGCTAGATGTAACCTCTTCCTTGATTAAATAATACAAACACAACCCTTTGTGGACGTAGCCTGAGTTCGGGTGAACCACGTTACCTTTGGTCTCCTCTGTATGTCTTTGGTTTCTTGTGTATGTATGTACTTGTGTTGGGATTGATTATTTATATGTGTACCTTGTGCATCACTTGTTCATATGTTTATATATTGAATACCTATATGTATAATTTATTCTATTGGATGTGCCTCATATGAGTCATTGGAAATCTATATGATGAGTAAATATATTTAAGTTAGAAATCTTCGAATGTAAACAAAGATGAATGTGTTAGATATTATTAATTGCATGACTATGGGAAAATGTTGATAAAGTATAAAGTGAAGTTAATTTTCTATTGATCATGCAATGTATTTGAGTTTTAGGTTTGTACATGTATTACAGCTAAAATGTTGTATGCTTCAAATGAATCGTTGGGTTTACATAGACATGCGTTGTTAAAGCAAATTATCTATTTAGTAGGAGGTTATTCTCTTACTTATATAAATGTCCAAAGGGTGAAAAAGAGGTTGCATAAAATAGGCAGTATCACATCATTCAAATATAGAGTTATAGATACAGTTGAATGTCATTACGACATGTCAAAATTGATGATTGTATATCTAAGTATTACGATATTTTCTGTTTTCTGTTTTATTGTCGTTTAGACAATCAAATAATTAATGATAATTTATGAGATGTTTAAATGTTGCCTTTTATTTAAAACAATAAATTTAAATGTTGAAACTTTATACTTCCGCATAACATTTATAGGCGAATAGACTGTTTAGAAAAATTTTAAATTTTTACGAAATTTGGGGATGTGACAAATGGTATCAGAGCACTAGGTTACAACACTCGAGCCTAATGGGCTCAACATGAGATAGGTAATTATGAAATTGATAAACTAATCAATCCACTTGTTTTTGGTTTTGTTTTGGATGCATGGGTCGGATTGGATGAGGGAAAAATGTTATTCGAGTTCAACTCCAAGTTTCTCCAAAGAGTAAAGGTAAGTATTTTATCCTCATAAAACGGTGAGTCAAGCATGTTATCTTTGTCAAATTTTTCCTTGTTAGATAAAAGGTATAAATTACTCATACTTATTTAACTTTAGTTGTGTGAGCAATGTACTTCCATTTGAAATCTATAATAGTAAAACGCATATGCAATACTATGATCAATGATATAACCTTCCAAGACATAGTCATAAAGATCAAACTAATTGATGTGTGTACATTAAAGATGGTTAGTTGGGCAAGATACACATGAAGAATACATGAAAGGGTTTTGAAGTTACACTAGGATGTAAATTATTTCATACGAATGATAAAATGATATAGATGTGTTTTTGTGATTTTTCTTTTTAGATTGATGTGAAATACAAATGATTTCCGTATCATGATTTATTTAAACTTTGTTAAAAGGGATAGGAGCGTCATAATATTTTACGTAAGATTGTTGATTCTTAATTCCATTGTCCTTTGGTAAAGTGCTGGTCTAGAAGAAATAGATAAGGAGGTGTAAAGCTTTTCAAAATGTGTTTATGAAAAGTGTTGAGAAACCTGTCGATTAATAAGTAATTTCAAAATTGTATAGATATATCATTAATTCCACATTTTAATTGTTGACATTCTATTTTTCTATCAAAAATTACTAAGTGAATTACCTATGAACATCACTAGGTTAAAAGTATAGTTTTATTAGTATACTTCAAGGAAGTAAGTTTGTTTGATTAGGTGAAGTCACTTGAACGTTTTCAAATTCAATACATAGTTTTTACGATAGATTCATATAATGCCATCTCAGAAAATATTGCCTTCATAAGTATGATAGAATATGATCAGGTAAAACATTTGTTGGTGGAAGTTATATTTATTTCTTATTAAGTTCATTCTCCGTAATAAAAAGTTGGTCCTCAAGTATTAACAATAGTATGTACATCTTTTTACTTAGGTTTTTGATAGTATGCTTATTACAAAAAGATATGTTGTCTTTCTTTCAGTGCATTCAATAATATGGGTTTCCTAAGTAATTGTTACCCTTGAGTATTGATAGCCAGAATAAATTTGACATACTAGGTTACAAGTTATAGTTAAAGATATGAATGAATTCATGTGATAAAGTGATGTGTTTGAATATTACTTTTGCTTAAAATCGTCGTTTTATTACTTAAACATAAATTGTATTTCATTTAGAACTTCTTATCATTGAGTTTTAAGGATAACGGTGTATTATTGTATGAAATTGCAAGCAATGTTACTAGGGTTTAAATTAATCTTATTTTAGAAATGCATTATAATAGACCCCTGGTAGAGTATGTTATATCTGCTAACAAAGATTAATGAGTATCAAGATCTTGTTAATAGTTTGATTTAGGAAGAGAAGAATCCTGATCTTGTTGTGATTGATTGAGAATGGGATCTTTTAAAATCTTTAGATGATAAGTCTCAATTGAAATAAATCTATATGAAACTAAATGTTTGAAATATGATACTAACATGTTTTCGGCAAATTTGACCTTAGACTCACATTAAGGATATTGGAGAGTTTACATCAGGATAAAGTGAAGAGAATGCACAAGTTAATTGAATGAGCATGCATATAATGCTATGGAACTAATGTGTTCAATTGTTGAGCAATTGAAGCAAATAAATTTTTCTTTATACTAACATTTCAGGAAGTGATATTAACTTCGACTGATGACATGATCAAGGAGGAACGTTGATTATAAAAGCACTTATACAGATAAGTTGAGCTGAATCGCTCAAAAGTAAGTAACGATTTACTTTACAGGATTTTGTGAATCACGATTGGTGGTAAGACTTATGACTGATGATGTGAATATATTTTAATATTCTGTTGATATTATTATGTTGCATGTGGCATACAATAAATAATAAATGTTTGTTACAAAGAAATATTTCTTGGACTCAAACGAGAAGGTTTGAGGGGAAAAGGATGATTTCCTAGACTTAGGCAGAGGGACTACATCTCACACTCAGTAACTAGATGTTGTTATGGGACAACTACCCTAAATTGTGGTCATGTTCTCCACAGAAGTGGAACAAAGTAGGTGGACTGCTCGTTGAACGTTATACTGACCCAAAAGACCTAGGCAGTATTTATATCCATCAAAATGAGCAGAGGAATGGCTCATGTTTTCCTTGTGGTTTTGCTGGAAATTGCAGACAAGAGGTTCTCTGAGGAGTAACTTTTTCCTTGTAGTTTTGCTGGAAATTGCACACAAGAAGTTCGATGAGGGGAAGCTATGTTTTGAGTTGCAGAGTAAGATTGTCATGTTCATGCTGAAAGTATGCAGAGGTATTTCTGCTGAGTTGCAGAAGGCTCGTGTTTTGTATGCAAGTCTCCATGATTGTTGAATTACAAAAGAGTGTTTTGTATGCAAGTCTCCATGGTTGCTGAATTACAAAAGAGTTTGATGATCAAACAAAGTTTTGTTGAGAGAATTGTTTTATGATATAAGCAAACGTTAATGATTTGTCTTGTAACTAGATTATGAGATGTATTTATGTGTGAATGTTATGAATGCTAGAGTAAGCAAATATTCCCTCAAGGATGAGGAAGAATGATGAACATTTACTGTTTTGAAATTTTGTATACTTATGTTATGCTAAAGAACGCTGGAAGATCTTGTATGATGTGCAGGATATAAGTGATAAGAGATTGTCAAAATCGCAAAAATGAGAAGACGATCAAAGTAGAAAAATAAAGCAAGCGAAATATGGTGAAAGGATGCAAAAGACAAACTGTGGAACACCGAGGACGGTGTTATTCTTAAGGGGAGGAGTATGTAACATCCCTCCAATTTGACCCACTATTATTATCATTATTATTGTTATTTTGTAAATGTAATTATGTAAATGGCCCTGGTGAGGAGCTCAAGGCCAAGGCCCTACCAGTGAACCATGAAATTATTGTTATGTTCGTAAGTGTTATGATATACCTAGGAGGTTAAAAATTTTATGTTGCAACTAAGCGACGGAAAGAGCTACGAGATCTCTCTCTCTCTATATATACATATATCTACATACATATATTTACATACATATATTTACATACATAAGAAATATTATAAGAACTTCAAGAAGGTTGAAGTTCACTATGACCTTAGCCATAATCATGACATTTCAGTATTACTACTAGGAAAAAGGCTATCCTAAGAAACTATTGAAGTATCTATATATATATACCTAGATTAAAAACGAAACATAAAGTATATGTTTTAATATTATTGATGATGACATATAATATATAATTTTATGACATAAAGTAAATATATAAATATATGAAAAACAATAACATATAATTGTTATGCATAAACATGTGCAAAAGAAGGGTATCATAAAAAGAGGTAGACAAGGCATAATAGCCATGAGTCAAATGGATTGTCTTTATATAATGATACACCACAAATGGTAAAGGATTATCAAGGGATTCTAAATACTATATATAATCCATATATATGACTATGAGGCAAAATGGAATTTTGATTAAAAGAATATATATATATATATATATAGATATGTGTGTGTACATAAGCGGATCTAAGATACATAGTTATGAAAACCTTGTCTTCTTATATACATAGATAGACTACACAAAACATAATATATTATACATTACAATCACTAAGAATCATCTAAGTCGCAAGGAATTCTATTAAAAACATTCATATAAACATTAAATATTCATACTATTGTGTGACCTTCCTAAAGTACTATGATAAATAAAGAATTATGATATTCATCCTAATACCTACAAATATGTAAACCAACATTGTATTAAAAGAAATGTATTAATATAGGAGCTCCAAAGCATTAAAGTTAAGTGATAAACATCACTTAAATACATATATATACTTGAATATAGATTGTTACCTAAAATAGTCGAGACCTTATTCGTGAGGCACTCCCGAGGTAAATATCATTTAAAAGGAAAATCTTAAACTAACTAAAGGAGTGGCGGAGGATCTTGGGGAGAATTTGGTGCAAGTTTGTCCCCTTAGCTGGGTAACAGAAACAGTGTCCTGCCATTTGTCCCACTAGTGGAACAACCTAGCGCTCATCTGTACCTTTTTTCTCCTTAAGTGGAAAACTGAAACTCCTGTGGACAGCCACTTGTGCCTTTGTTCTGTGTTGACGGTTAGATCTCCCTCGTGTCACTCTTATGGAAGGAGGGAACTTCTTCTTAAAAGGGGGATGCTGCGCAGTTCAGGGGAAACGATCAGTAGTTCCATTTGGAAAAAACTCGTCATTGGGGAGGGTTGAGTGAATGTGAAGGGACGGTTTCCTTAAGAGCTCGATCCAAGCACTCATTTGAGGGGGTGGCTCATCTCAGAAGAGTGACACACATTTACATATATATTTCTATGAGCTCTTCCATCGAAAATCCTCGAGAAGGGGGAAAAAGAAACGTAGAGGATAGAGTCTGCATTGGGGAAGCGAACTACGCTTTGGATGAGGAATATCTGCATGTGATGAGGGATCGATGTGATAGATGATCCATGTCCATTATGGATGAGCGAATTCGATTTATATGATCTCCGTCCATGAAGAGTTTCGAATCACAGCCACAACTGCTGTGCATATATGTTTATTGTTACCTTGTTCTGGAAAGGAATGGTCTGCAACTTGCTACGTAGAAACACTACTCCGGGATAATGTCCGGGTAGTATGAGTGTGAAAGGGAGGGCGACGGCTACGAGAAGAACCGAACCCTATTTTCTTGAAGGGTATTGTACACATAGAAATAGGGGCGGTGGTTGTTTTATTCTGACTAGGAAATACCTGCATCGAAAAGGGAGCCTGGTTTGTCTTCTTGTTTTGCTAAAGAAGCCATGGGGAAAGCGAACCCTGCATGTTCCAGAACCTCGTCTGGTAAAGTGATTTTGAATGCGATTTGGTAACATTGTTTTATTTATCAACATTCGGCCACTGCAAAGGTAACCCTCTGTCTAGTATAGTGAACTCTGGTTTTTGTGATCCTTTGCATCTTTGTTAAAATTCCTATAGTAATATGCATGTTAATAAGGTCTACGTATGAAGTATGGGTTAGGGTTGTTCGATCCAAAACATTAATCTCTATATATTTTGATAGTTTTCAATATATTTACCTGAACGCTATGCTGGCTTTATGAGATCTAGTTTCGATAATGGCTTAGCCCCATGCATCAGGTATTTTTTGTTTATTTGAGATCGTTAGGATTCTCTGCATGAATGTTTCCATTATATTCTTTGTATTCAATTATTTTATTTATAGGTTTGTATAAACATTGGATTTGTGTAAGGAGATGTTGTCTTCTAGAAGAGCGTAATTCGATGTCGATTCTTTGCTAGGGTGTCTTTCTGGATTTTTTATATCTCTGCTTATTTTTGTGTTGCTGAACCTTGCATAGTTTTCAATCCTTACATATGAAGTTCGGTGAATCTTTTGACAGAATCGGCTTAGGATAGAGATCTATGTGTAAGATATTTGAGGAAGTTATTTTTCTTTGAATACTTATGTAGGTGGTGCAGTAATATTTCTTTTCGCCGGAGTTGTATTCCCTACCTCCTTTCAAGTTAGATAGAATGCTAAACTCTACATAGGGTCCTACAACAAATTAATTTGTTTGATAGTCTTTGAAGAGAGGCATAACCTCTTTTTGTACGTAGTCTCAATCGTAATATTTCGCATGCCATTGCCCAAATAACATTAAGCGAATTTATTACATATTCTTATTGAGGAAAAGGGGTTTCTACTTGGATAAAGGTCATGAGTATGAGTATATATATATATATATAAAAGTTTTAAGCAAACTGAAAGAGTTGTTTAGGAGATTTTGGTCTTCGACCATGTTTATAATGAAGGAAAATTATTATCCCTCGTTTTTATAGCCTAGAGTTTAATATAACTTGTCGAAAGAAAAATATAAAGAATATTACCCTAGTTCATGTAACTAAGAATACAAGAATTTATGATGGAACCAGACCTTACCTTTGGGAAGGACTCTAACATTCAAAATTAAGAGAAATTAGCCTTTGTCTCCAATACTAAAAAGATGAAAGGTGGGTTTATATAATTTGAATTTATTTATAACTCGAATTGCTTGTAGTAAGGATAGTGAAATATATTTATGTTGCCATTGTAAAGTTAGCATTGATAAATCTCTCTATGAGAGAAGCTAGGGGAAAGGTAGGAAAGTGGATGGCAACAACCTGGTTGCTAGATGTAACCTCTTCCTTGATTAAATAATACAAACACAACCCTTTGTGGACGTAGCCTGAGTTCGGGTAAACCATGTTACCTTTGGTCTCCTGTGTATGTCTTTGGTTTCTTGGGTATGTATGTACTTGTGTTGGGATTGATTATTTATATGTGTACCTTGTGCATCACTTGTTCATATGTTTATATATTGAATACCTATATGTTTAATTTATTCTATTGGATGTGCCTCATATGAGTCATTGGAAATCTATATGTTGAGTAAATATATTCAAGTTAGAAATCTTCGAATGTAAACAAAGATGAATGTGTTAAATATTATTAATTGCATGACTATGGGAAAATGTTGATAAAGTATAAATTGAAGTTAATTTTCTATTGATCATGCAATGTATTTGAGTTTTAGGTTTGTACATGTTTTACAGCTAAAATGTTGATGATTCAAATGAATCGTTGGGTTTACATAGACATGCATTGTTAAAGCAAATTCTCTATTTAGTAGGAGGCTATTCTCTTACTTATATAAATGTCCAAAGGGTGATAAAGAGGTTGCATAAAATAGGCAGTATCACATCATTCAAATATAGAGTTATAGATGTAGTTGAATGTCGTTACGACATGTCAAAATTGATGATTGTATATCTAAGTATTACGATATTTTATGTTTTATTGTTGTTTAGACAATCAAATAATTTATGATAATTTATGAGATGTTTAAATGTTGCTTTTTATTTAAAACAATAAATTTAAATGTTGAAACTTTATACTTCCGCATAGCATTTATGGGCGAATAGACCGTTTAGAAAAATTTTAAATTTTTACGAAATTTGGGGATGTGACAAATGGTATCAGAGCACTAGGTTACAGCACTCGGGCCTAATGGGCTCAACATGAGATAGGTAATTATGAAATTGATAAACTAATCAATCCACTTGTTTTTGGTTTTGTTTTGGATGCGTGGGTCGGATTGGACGAGGGAAAAATGTTATTCGAGTTCAACTCCAAGTTTCTCCAAAGAGTAAAGGTAAGTATTTTATCCTCATAAAATGATGAGTCAGGCATGCTATCTTTGTCGAAATTTTCCTTGTTAGATAAAAGGTATAAATTACTCATACTTAGTTAACTTTATTTGTGTGAGCAATGTACTTCCATTTGAAATCTATGATAGTAAAACGCATATGCAATACTCTGATCAATGATATAACCTTCCAGGACATAGTCATAAAGATCAAACTAATTGATGTGTTTACATTAAAGACGGTTAGTTGGGAAAGATACGCATGAAGAATACATGAAAGGGTTTTGAAGTTACACTAGGATGTAAATTATTTCATATGAATGATAAAACGATATAGATGTGTTTTTGTGATTTTTCTTTTTAGATAGATGTGAAATACAAATGATTTTCGTATCATGATTTATTTAAACTTTGTTAAAAGGGATAGGAGCATCATAATATTTTACGTAAGATTGTTGATTCTTAATTCCATTTTCCTTTGGTAAAGTGCTGGTCTAGAAGAAATAGATAAGGAGGTGTAAAACTTTTCAAAATGTGTTTATGAAAAGTGTTGAGAAACATGCCGATTAATAAGTAATTTCAAAATTGTATAGATATATCATTAATTCCACATTTTAATTGTTGACATTCTATTTTTCTATCAAAAATTACTAAGTGAATTACCTATGAACATCACTAGGTTAAAAGTATAGTTTTATTAGTATACTTCAAGGAAGTAAGTTTGTTTGATTAGGTGAAGTCACTTGAACGTTTTCAAATTCAATACATAGTTGTTACGATAGATTCATATAATGCCATCTCAGAAAATATTGCCTTCATAGGTATGATAGAATATGATCAGGTAAAACATTTGTTGGTGGAAGTTATATTTATTTCTTATTAAGTGCATTCTTCGTAATAAAAAGTTGGTCCTCAAGTAGTAACAATAGTATGTACATCTTTTTACTTAGGTTTTTGATAGTATGCTTATTACAAAAATATATGTTGTCTTTCTTTTAGTGGATCCAATAATATGGGTTTCCTAAGTACATGTTACCCTTGAGTATTGATAGCCAGAATAAATTTGACATACTAGGTTACAAGTTATAGTTAAAGATATGAACGAATTCATGTGATAAAGTGATGATGTGTTTGAATATTACTTTTGCTTAAAATCGTCGTTTTATTACTTAAACATAAATTGTATTTCATTTAGAATTTCTTATCATTGAGTTTTAAGGATAACGGTGTATTATTGTATGAAATTGCAAGCAATGTTCCTAGGGTTTAAATCAATCTTATTTTAGAAATGCATTATGATAGACCCCTGGTAGAGTATGTTATATCTGCTAATAAAGATTAATGAGTATCAAGATCTTGTTAATAGTTTGATTTAGGAAGAGAAGAATCCTAATCTTGTTGTGATTGATTGAGAATGGGATCTTTTAAAATATTTAGATGATAAGTCTCAATTGAAATGAATCTATATGAAACTAAATGTTTGAAATATGATACTAACATGTTTTCGGCAGATTTGACCTCAGACTCACATTAAGGATATTGGAGAGTTTACATCAGGATAAAGTGAAGAGAATGCACAAGTTAATTGAATGAGCATGCATATAATGCTATGGAACTAATGTGTTCAATTGTTGAGCAATTGAAGCAAATAATTTTTTCTTTATACTACCATTTTAGGAAGTGATATTAACTTCGACTGATGACATGATCAAGGAGGAACGTTGATTATAAAAGCACTTATACAGATAAGTTGAGCTAAATCACTCAAAAGTAAGTAACGGTTTACTTTACAGGATTTTGTGAATCACGATTGGTAGTAAGACTTATGACTGATGATGTGAATATATTTTAATATTCTGTTGATATTATTATGTTGCATGTGGCATACAAGAAATAATAAATGTTTGTTACAAAGAAATATTTCCTGGACTCAAACGAGAAGGTTTGAGGGGAAAAGGATGATTTCCTAGACTTAGGCAGAGGGACTGCATCTCACACTCAGTAACTAGATGTTGTTATGGGACAACTACCCTAAATTGTGGTCATGTTCCCCACGAAAGTGGAACAAAGTAGGTGGAGTGCTCGTTGAATGTTATACTGACCCAAAAGACCTAGGAAATCTTTATATCCATCGAAATGAGCAGAGGAATGGCTCATGTTTTCCTTGTGGTTTTGCTAGAAATTGTAGACAAGAGGTTCTCTGAGGAGTAACTTTTTCCTTGTGGTTTTGCTGGAAATTGCACACAAGAAGTTCGATGAGGGGAAGCTATGTTTTGAGTTGCAGAGTAAGACTGTCATGTTCATGCTGAAAGTATGCAGAGGTATTCCTGCTGAGTTGCAGAAGGATCATGTTTTGTATGCAAGTCTCCATGATTGCTGAATTACAAAAGAGTGTTTTGTATGCAAGTCTCCATGGTTACTGAATTACAAAAGAGTTTGACGATCAAACAAAGTTTTGTCGAGAGAATTGTTTTATGATATAAGCAAATGTTAATGATTTGTCTCGTAACTAGATTATGAGATGTATTTATGTGTGAATGTTATGAATGCTAGAGTAAGCAAATATTCCCTCAAGGATGAGGAAGATTGATGAACATTTACTGTTTTGAAATTTTGTATACTTATGTTATGCTAAAGAACGTTGAAAGCTCTTGTATGATGTGCAGGATATAAGTGATAAGAGATTGTGGAAATCGCAAAAATGAGAAGATGATCAAAGTCGAAAAATAAAACAAGCGAAATATGGTGAAAGGATGCAAAAGACAAACTGTGGAACACCGAGGATGGTGTTATTCTTAAGGGGAGGAGTATGTAACATCCCTCCAATTTGACCCACTATTATCATCATTATTATTATTATTTTGTAAATGTAATTATGTAAATGGCCCTGGTGAGGAGCTCAAGGCCAAGGCCCTACCAGTGAACCATGAAATTATTGTTATGTTCGTAAGTGTTATGATATACCTAGGAGGTTAAAAATTTTATGTTGCAACTAAGCGACGGAAAGAGCTACGATATATATATATATATATATAAGAAATATTATAAGAACTTCAAGAAGGTTGGAGTTCACTATGACCGTAGCTGTAATCATGACATTTCAGTATTACTACTAGGAAAAAGGCTATCCTAAAGAACTATTGAAGTATATATATATATATATATATATATAATCCTAGATTAAAAACGAAACATAAAGTATATGTTTTAATATTATTGACGATGACATATAATATATAATTTTATGAAATAAAGTAAATATATAAATATATGAAAAACAATAACATATAATTGTTATGCATAAACGTGTGCAAAAGAAGGGTATCATAAAAAGAGGTAGACAAGGCATAATAGCCATGAGTCAAATGGATTGTCTTTATATAATGATACACCACAAATGGTAAAGGATTATCAAGGGATTCTAAATACTATATATAATACATATATATGACTATGAGGAAAAATGGAATTTTGATTAAAAGAACATATATATATATGTGTGTGTGTGTGTGTGTGTACATAAGCAGATCTAACATACATAGTTATGAAAACCTTGTCTTCTTATATACATAGATAGACTACACAAAACATAATATATTATACATTACAATCACTAAGAATCATCTAAGTCGCAAGGAATTCTATTAAAAACATTCATATAAACATTAAATATTCATACTATTGTGTGACCTTCCTAAAGTACTATGATAAATAAAGAATTATGATATTCATCCTAGTACCTACAGATATGTAAACCAACATTGTATTAAAAGAAATGTATTAATATAGGAGCTCCAAAGTAGTAAAGTTAAGTGGTAAACATCACTTAAATACATATATATACTTGAATATAGATTGTTACCTAAAATAGTCGAGACCTTATGCATGAGGCACTCCCGAGGTAAATATCATTTAAAAGGAAAATCTTAAACTAACTAAAGGAGTGGCGGAGGATCTTGGGGAGAAGTTAGTGCAAGTTTGTCCCCTTAGTTGGGTAACAATAATAGTGTCCTACCATTTGTCCCACTAGTGGAACAACCTAGCGCTCATCTGTACCTTTTGTCTCCTTAAGTGGAAAGCCGAAACTCCCGTGGACAACCACTTGTGCCTTTGTTCTGTGTTGATGGTTAGATATCCCTCGTGTCACTCTTATGGAAGGAGGGAACTTCTTCTTAAAAGGGGGATGCTGCGCAGTTGAGGGGAAACGATCAATAGTTCCATTCGGAAAAAAGTCATCATTGGGGAGGGTTGAGTGAATGTGAAGGGACGGTTTTCTTAAGAGCTCGATCCAAGCACTCATTTGAGGGGGTGGCTCATCTCAGAAGAGTGACACACATTTACATATATATTGCTATGAGCTCTTCCATTGAAAATCCTGGAGAAGGGGGAAAAAGAAACACGGAGGATAGAGTCTGCATTGGGGAAGCGAACTATGCTTTGGATGAGGAATATCTGCATGTGATGAGGGATCGATGTGATAGATGATCCATGTCCATTATGGATGAGTGAATTCGGTGTATGTGATATCCATCCATGAAGAGTTTCGAATCACAGCCGCAACTGCTATGTATATATGTTTATTGTTACCTTGTTCTGGAAAGGAATGGTCTGCAACTTGCTACGTAGAATCACTACTCCGAGATAATGTCCGGGTAGTATGAGTTTGAAAGGGAGGGCGACGGCTACGAGAAGAACCGGACCCTATTTTCTTGAAGGGTATTGTACACATGGAAATAGGGGCGGTGGTTGTTTTATTCTGACTAGGAAATACCTGCACCAAAAAGGGAGCCTGGTTTGTCTTCTTGTTTTGCTAAAGAAGCCACGGGGAAAGCGAACCCTGCATCTTCCAGAACCTCGTCTGGTAAAGTGATTTTGAATGCGATTTGGTAACATTGTTTTATTTATCGACATTCGACCACTGCAAAGGTAACCCTCTGTCCAGTATAGTGAACTCTGGTTTTTGTGATCCTTTGCATCTTTGTTAAAATGACTATAGTAATATGCGCGTTAATAAGGTCTACGTATGAAGTATGGGTCAGGGTTGTTTGATCCAAAACATTAATCTTTGTATATTTTGATAGTTTTCAATATATTTACCTGAACGCTATGCTGGCTTTATGAGATCTAGTTTCGATAATGGCTTAGCCCCATGCATCATGTATCTTTTGTTTATTTGAGATTGGTAGGATTCTTTACGTGAATGTTGCCATTATATTCTTTGTATTCAATTATTTTATTTATAGGTTTGTATAAACATTGGATTTGTGTAAGGAGATGTTGTCTTCTAGAAGAGCGTAATTCGATGTCGATTCTTTGCTAGGGTGTATTTCTGGATTTTTTATATCTCTGCTTATTTTTGTGTTGCTGAACCTTGCATAGTTTTCAATCCTTACATATGAAGTTCGGTGAATCTTTTGACAGAATCGGCTTAGGATAGATATCTATGTGTAAGATATTTGAGGAAGTTATTTTTGTTTGAATACTTATGTAGGTGGTGCAGTAATATTCCTTTTCGTCGGAGTTGTATTCCCTACCTCCTTTCAAGTTAGACAGAATGCTAAACTCTACATAGGGTCCTACAACAAATTAATTTTTTTGATAGTCTTTGAAGAGAGGCACAACCTCTTTTTGTACGTAGTCTCAATTGTAATATTTCGCATGCCATTGCCCAAATAATGTTAAGCGAATTTATTACATATTCTTATTGAGGAAAAGGGGTTTCTACTTGGATAAAGGTCATGAGTATATATATATATAAGTTTTAAGCAAACTGAAAGAGTTGTTTAGGAGATTTTGGTCTTAGACCATGTTTATAATGAAGAAAAAATATTATCCCTCGTTTTTATAGCCTAGAGTTTAATAGAACTTGTCAAAAGAAAAATATAAAGAATATTACCCTAGTTCATGTAACTAAGAATACAAGAATTTATGATGGAACCAAACCTTACCTTTGGGAAGGACTCTAACATTAAAAATTAAGAGAATATTAGCCTTTGTCTCCAATACTAAAAAGATGAAAGGTGGGTTTATATAATTTGAATTGATTTATAACTCGAATGGCTTGTAGTAAGGATAGTGAAATATATTTATGTTGCCATTGTAAAGTTAGCATTGATAAATCTCTCTATGAGAGAAGCTAGGGGAAAGGTAGGAAAGTGGATGGAAACAACCTGGTTGTTGGATGTAACCTCTTCCTTGATTAAATAATACAAACACAACCCTTTGTGGACGTCGCTCGAGTTCGGATGAACCAAGTTACCTTTGGTCTCCTATGTATGTATTTGGTCTCTTGTGTATGTATGTACTTGTGTTGGGATTGATTATTTATATGTGTACCTTGTGCATCACTTGTTCATATGTTTATATATTGAATACTTATATGTATAGTTTATTCTATTGGATTTTCCTCATATGAGTCATTGGAAATCTATATGATGAGTAAATATATTCAAGTTAGAAATCTTCGAATGTAAACAAAGATGAATGTGTTAGATATTATTAATTGCATGACTATGGGAAAATGTTGATAAAGTATAAATTTAATTTAATTTTCTATTGATCATGTAATGTATTTGAGTTTTAGGTTTGTACATGTTTTACAACTAAAATGTTGTATGATTCAAATGAATCATTGGGTTTACATAGACATGTGTTGTTAAAGCAAATTCTCTATTTAGTAGGAGGTTATTCTCTTACTTATATAAATGTCCAAAGGGTGATAAAGAGGTTGCATAAAATAGGCAGTATCACATCATTCAAATATAGAGTTATAGATGTAGTTGAATGTTGTTATGACATGTAAAAATTGATGATTGTATATCTAAGTATTACGATATTTTATGTTTTATTGTTGTTTAGACAATCAAATAATTAATGATAATTTATGAGATGTTTAAATGTGTCCTTTTATTTAAAACAATAAATTTAAATGCTAAAACTTTATACTTTCGCATAGCATTTATGGGCGAATAGACTGTTTAGAAAATTTTTAAATTTTTACGAAATTTGGGGATGTGACACCGAGACCAATTTGGCATGTGTCCCTGAATGGCTACAAAGGGCCACTTGAAAATGTACATAGATAAAAAACCATGCATTGGATCACGAAACCATCAATTATGTTGGATTCCAATGTTTGGTTATAGGTAGGGGTTCCCAAATATTGTTATTTCCATGGCTGTAGTTTTCTTTTAGTCAATCCAACAGGACACTAGCATTTTGCTCAATGGAACACATGGAAATTCTTGCATTTCAAGATAAAAATCCAAACTAGCAAGCATAACTTGGTTACGTCTGCTCCCACTATAGTTTTTTTCTATTGTGTATGTGGTTATGCTTCCCGTGGTTGCATGAGATATTTCGATTAAAAATTGACCCCCTTGTGGAAAATTGGCATGGCCCCTTATTGAGCAAAATAGTAGTTTTGGATATGGTATAATGCGACCATTTATGGTAAATTTAATAATGATAGAGGGATTTCTAGTTCCTCTAGATGAAACTTGGCATACTGAGTCCATCAAAATGATGGTTTCATGATTTGAGTTACAATTTATGTTATGTGGCCAATTGCAACTCACCTATTGGGGCAATTCATTGACAATTTTTGAATTTGCTTGGGGTCCACAAATAAAAAGTGGGTATCATAACTAGGGTTTCGTCAACTCCCATAGATGTGTTTAGCCATTGTGGACATGGTCACCCCACCCAGAGTCTCCTGAGATATCTCAATTCGAAATTGACGTCATTGTTAAAAAAAGGATGTACACTTTCTCACCATCCTACTACCCTTAATATCCATGGTTTGTATATCCTTTCCCAAAAATACATGCAGGAGTATACATAACTGATTTCTATTTCTCAGTTTGAATTCTATGCCCTAGGATTAGATTCACCATGTGTCCCTAAAAGGCTTTAGGCTACAAGTCGCAACTGGCCACAGAATGATGGCCATGGTTTGGATTGGTGAACCATCAAATATTTTGGATTCATGATATTAGAATAATGATAGATTTGCCTCTCCACCATGGGTCCATGGCACAAAAATTGTCTTGTTATAATATTCTATAAATTAGGGTTTTGGTGAGTAAGAGGCAATGCAATTTCTGCACTAAGGGGTCAACCTAGGAAACACTTCAAACGTAAACTTATGTCTATCACTCCCATGTTGACCCTAGAAAAACACACTTGTAGGATGTCATGAATCTAATATTTTTTGTGTGGATTGAATCTTATGCCCCCGGTAGGGATTCACCATGTGTCTTTGAAAAACCTCTAGGAGCTGAGCTACAACTTCCCATAAAATAATGATCCTGGCTCCAGTTGACAAAATTTCCATTGCATTTGAATCATGATATTGTAATTATTATGGGTTCCTCTCTCCTACAGGTACATGGGCCCAATATCATCTTGTTTGACAATTTCCAAAATTAGGGTTTCCCTTAGTAAGAAGCATTGCATTTTTTGTACAAAGGGATCAACTTGGAAAATACCTTGACCATGAACTGGTGGATAGCATGTCCACATTGATCCTACCCAAACACACTTGCAGGATGTCACATAACTTAAATATGTTTCCCAGATCGAATCCTACGCCCTTGATAGGGATTAACCATGTGTCCCTGAAAGCCTCTGGGAGGCGAGCTCTAATAGGCCATAAAATGATGATCGTTGCTCATATTGAGGAATCATCAACTCCATTGGAATCATGACATTGTAATAATGTTAGGAGTTCCTCTCTCCTCTGGTTCCATGGTTCAATGGTCATCTTGTCTGACAATTTCCGAAACTAGGTTTCTCCTCAATATGAGACATTGCATTTTTGCACTAAGGGGTCAACCTCAGTGTTGGAGATACTCATTATATGGTCACCATGTCTATCATGAAGCCCTAAAAAAGGATATGACTAATTGTTGTGCACTCATGGGTAACTTTGGCCGAGTTAATAGAAATATTAAATGTACAATATACCTTTAAGTTTATAAAATTAACTCATATTTTGAGTTGGAAAATGATTTACAACTTTCAATGATGGACTTATAATAACCTCTTCTCTTTCAATTTCTAATTTTGAGCAATATGATGTTGTGATGATAGGATTGGGACTTTGCTTATCTTTTACCATGAGTTCTTGAGGTTATTTACCTAAATGCAATCAGGTCCACAAAATGAAAACTGAAAATCGAAAATAAGAGTAGTGATACGAACACATATGTGGCTAAGAATGATCAAGTTATCTCATTGAGTGCATGAAATACATAGAAATATATCACAACACGTGGTTTTAGGGAGAAGTATATAGGGCATCAGTCCTAAGGGTTTGAAAAATTAAGGGTCATTCACTTCAAACAAGCCATGCTTAGGGTTTAAAAATATGGTTTATGGAGATATGTTGACTTGTGAAGAAATTAAGGGCTTTTAAATACTCTAAATTGCAAAAACTAGAAATTGGGCCATAAATTCGAGATCTAGGGAACATGAGTAATGCAGGTGTTGAGAAAAGTGTTTTCATTGATGTCAAAGTGTAGTAATGATATGATGATGTGCCATTAATGATGATGTGGTAGATAAGTGACAATAAGAAGACACAGTACATCTTCAGAATTCTAGTACTAGTTTTGGTACCAGCAGCTATAGGATTTCGATGCTGCTCAAAATTATTTCATTCTTTTAGTCATGAAATCCTTCGATCATATCTATCTATGGATTGATTTTATTATGCCCTCCAAGGTCACCTAAATTCTTTCCAAGTCACTGAAATGAACTCCAAGTCTCCTAAATTCCTACCAAGGTCACCTAAAATTCCCACCAAGGTCATATAAATTCCCTCCAAATCACCTAAAATCCCTCCAAGTCACCTAAATTCCCACTAATTCAATCTAATTCCAGCTAAGTCACCTAAATTCCCACCAAAGTCACCTAAAATGACTGCCAAGGTAATCTAAATCCCCTCCAAGTCACCTAAATTCCTTCCAAGTCACCTGAATGCCTACTAAGTCACCTTAGAAATGCTCTCCAAATTAACACATTTTTTTTAAAATTTCACGGAAGTCATTACTCAACATATAACTCGTCACTATCTCAAGTAGGTGAATTTCAACTCAATTTTTCTATGGAACTGATTCATTTACGTGCTTTCAATGTCCCTCATCTTAGTTTGCAAGTGACATTAAACACCTACTTAATATTATGTCCAGGGTCTGAATTATAGTTCATTCTTCCAACCCATCTTTAACTATAGTTAGAATTATAAACGATGTGATAATGTTCATGGATGTTGGTCATGGGAATGTGTAATGTCCCCATTCAAATAATTGCATAACAAGACAATTCCATCAATCCTACTAGTTCCCTAGGTTGGATGGATACATTTGGAATTGTAATAAGGTAGCTAATAAATGATGTTTATACATTAGAATAGTTCAAGTATTTAATAAAGAGGTGGAATAAATAAATTCAAGATAAATTCTAAGTGGCAATTGGTTTTGCAGACATATGGAGGATGTGGGACCCACTCTAGCTTGATTTTTCAATGCCACATGGCATCTCTCTCTTGCCATTTTGAATTCATGAGAAGGAAATCATTCTTGGATGAGTTGGTAGGATCATACACATGACATTTAACATCATAGGTCGAATTTGGATGGAATGGTAACTTCCATGGAAGAGGAAGAGTCAAACTAGGAGTTTGTGGACACTTGGGCTAGATTCCCTAGCTCCTGTGGCAACAATGACAAAGAATCTATGAAATCTATGACATATTTCAGATCTGATTGCTGAAATATGACCAATATGACATGTCAGGTCCAAAAATAGACGCCAAGGTGGCGCTCATGGGAGTTGGAGAAGCTGAAGAGACTCCTACTCAAATTGGGAGAAGGTGGAAGGTTGGAACTTGGGAGACAAGTGGCATAATGTGGAATATTTCCTAAATGGAAATCCCTATAAGCTAATGAGAGGAATTCTAACCATAGGAGGCTAGTGTTTATTATAAAATACATGAATCAAGCATGAAAAGGGCTTTTTATCATTTGAGAAAATTGCATTTGTGAAGAGAGAGATCTAGTGGAAAACTAGTCTTCTTTCCTTAGCCAATTTCGAGGGTGAAATATTCCCATCCAAGTTGGTGTGTGGAGAGGACATTCAGGTATTTCATGGAGATTTAATTGAGTCATAATTTATAGGTGCAGCTACATGGAAGCTTGTGGTATCTTCTAGTGAAGCTCATTCACTCAACCATTTCCAGTTTTCATTGCATATTCTTGCTCCTTGAGGGAGGGTGCTTTTGGTGAGCTATTGTACTCTTTGGGGGAGCTTACTATGCCTCATTTCTGTTGTAATAAGATTAATATACTCTTTTCTTCATCTTAAGAAATTTATCAGGTCGAAAATATAGTTGGAATGATGTAAATCTAATGTTTAATGAACAAACAGTGCCATTTCCCCACTACCTTGTTGTGAACCAATGTAATGTGGATGGATTCGAATGAATAAGTAAAAGAATGATGGTTTATTGATGTATTATCATAGTTTCATATTCAGTATCTAAGCATTTGAAGTCATTTTGTGAAGTTTCATTGCATTTGGGGAATATTTGATGCCATTTCCCCCAAGGTCGAACTAGTGATTTTTGCTGCTGTTTGGGAGAAGGTTAGAACATAATTAATAACTGATTAATGGTGCACATGAGAACTTATTAATGTGACTTAGACATACCCTATATCTTTTCTTAATTTTTAATGGTTTTGGAGGCATCTGGAGAGCCATTTTCAGTACTTACCCTGGGGGGATTTGTACCTCAAATTGCTAGTTAAATTCCATACTTTGTCCATAATATTAAAGGGGTTTGCAGAAGTATTTTGGTGGTCCTATATATTTTCTGAATATCATATTCAAGTCCTAATATCATTCATATACCTTCTCAGAAACTTTGGGAGCATTTGGAGCAAATTGGAGACCTAGACATCAAAATTAGTCAAAGGTTGAATTAGGGAAAAAAGAGAAAAAATTGCAGTTTTAATAAAATTATTAAAAAGGGAAATTACAAGTGGTATCAGAGCATGGTCTTGGCAGCTGATGGTCTTGACAAGGATCTAAATAAATAATACACCACCCTTAGAACCTATAGTTGAAGAGGTTTTTGTTGAAGAGGAAGTAGTAGGAGAAGAAGAGCAATTTTTTGAAGAAATCATGTCTGGGGATGAAAATGGAAACTTGGAACCTAAGGAGGAATTTATTGCAGTCCTAAAACCTTTCTTTGAAGACATGACCAAAAATATGATGAAGGGATTCTAATTAATGGCTAGTCAACTAGCAAACAAAGGAGTCATGGGAGGCAGCAATAGCTCACACTCAGAAGAAAAGCAAACAATGGGTGAGCCTATTTTTTCAAGCAGAGGACCCCATATTAGACCCAAAAAATTTCAAAGTACACCAAGGCCTAATGCACCAAAATTTATTATACCCAAATAAGAGCCTAAAATTCAATTTGAACTTGATACAATGGTGAAAGAATGGGAGAAATTGGGTGAATATTGTAAGAAAATCCTACCATTTGATCAGTACTTTACTGTTGCAAACAAACTCAAAAAGAAAGAAGATAATAGGGATCTATTCCAAAAAAAATAATTAAATAGTGCTATTGGTAAAATGCTAATTCCTACTTTTGATGGTTCCTCTCAAATTTCTACTAATACTTGGGTGCAAAAACTAGATGTATATTTTCAGCTGAATCCAATGGTGGAAGAAGATGCCTTAAAAATGGCCATTTTGCATTTGGAGGGAGATGCCAATGAATGGTGGTTCCATGGTCTGAAAACTTTGGGTCATGATCAGGTTAAAACATATCAAGAATTTGTTGAAAGGGTACTAGAGAGATTTGAGCAAAAAGATCCAGAAATGCCTTTCAAAGAACTAGCTCAATTGAAGCAAGTGGGAAGCCCTGCTGGTTATATGATGGACTTTCAAAAATTATCAGTCAAGGTGGCTGATATATCTATGGGAAGGTTAGTATTGATGTTCAATGAATTTTTTTTTGAACCCTTAAAAGGTTTGGTCAAATCCCACAAGCCCACTACATTAAATGATGCAATGAGCTTGACTAGAGATCTCCAAAATGTGCTTCCTAGAACAAGATTTCCTCCCAAGCTTAACTTCAGATTTGAAAAGAAAACTTGGAAAAGAGATGCATATGATAAGAAGACTTGGCAAAGAGATTCATTTGAAAAATAAGAAATATGGACTAAATAGGGAACAACTTATAAGGAAACAATTGTGCTACACATGCTTCCAACCATGGGCATCGCGGCATAAATGTTCAAAGGGAAAAGCTCAATACGTAGAAGTATTTTTTTATAATGATGAGTATGAAGGGGGCATGGATGAAGAAGGACATATTTCATATCAATAGGAGGCATATGAGACAGAAGTTGAAGAATAAAGACAAGAAGAAAATCAGCCTTCACCGGACTAAGAAAGAATGGTAGTGCTTTCAGCAGTGCCTCGTTATCACACTATTCGATGCAAAGGTGTGGTACTAGGACAAAAAGCTTCAATTTTGGTAGATGGAGGAGCCACAAATAAACTCATTGATGCATAAATGGTGGAGAGAAGAAAGATACCTATTGAACCATTTGATGGCTTCACAGTTGTCATTCCTGGTCACAACACAATGCAGTGCAAAACATGGGTTCCAAAGCTGCAAGTCACCGTAGGTAACTATACTTTTGTTGATAGTTTTTATGTGGTTGATGTTTCTGATACTAATGTTCTTTTGGGAGTGAAATGGCTGTCCTCTATAGGGGAACATATAATAAACTATCAAATTCCTGAGATGCAATTTCAAGATTCGAAAGGTGTACTAAGGGTTGTGAGAGGGCAGCACACTTACCCAAATCAAGTAGTGAATTGCAATAGTATGAGATCTATATTGAGGCATGGGGACATAGAATGGGTTTCCGAATGTCATATCACATCTACCAAGCCAAACATAAAGTTTTTTGAACACCCAAAGGAGATAGAGAAACTATTGCAAAAGCATGAAAAAGTTTTTAGAGATATTCCACATGGTAGACCACCTGATAGGGGGGTTGAGCACAACATTGTTTTGGAGGAGGGTACTTCACCCATTCAAATACCACCTTATAGACATCCCAAGAAATTCAGAGATGAGATTGAGAAGTCCATCCAAGAACTCTTAGAGTTGGGACTCATTAGACCAAGCTCCATGCCTTATTCTTCTTCAGTAGTGTTGGTAAAGAAAAAAGATGGAACCTTGAGGATGTGTATAGATTTTAGAGACTTGAACAAGAAGACCATCAAGAATAGGTATCCTATTCCTAGGATTGATGAGCTCATGGATGAGCTATTTGGGGCCAAATATTTTTCCAAAATTGACCTTAGCTCAAGTTATCACCAAATTCGAATGAAGGAAGAGGATGTGCAAAAGACTGCTTTTCGATGTCATTATGGTCACTTTGAGTTTCTTGTTATGCCATTTGGATTAGCTAATGCTCCAACAACATTTCAAGCATGCATGAATATAATATTTTGCAAGCATCTTAGAAGGGGGAGATTATGAAGAGACTTTTGCACCTGTAGCCAGATACACTTCCATCATAATAGTACTTGCTCTGGCTGTAGTAATGAAGTGGAAGATACACCAGATGGATGTCAATACAGCTTTCTTGAATGGTGTAGTCAAAGAGGAAGTGTATGTGGAGAAGCCACTTGGTTTTGAGACACATGACAGGGAGTCATATGTGTGCAAGTTAAAGAAAGCCTTGTATGGATTAAAGCAAGCACCTAAGACATGGTACGACATGATAGACAACTTCCTAGCCAGTTTGGGTTTTACCAAAAGTAAAGCATATTCCAACCTTTACTACAAGGTTGAGGAAAACAATCTAGTGATACTCCTATTGTATGTGGATAATCTGTTTGTGACAGGTGAGGATAGGTTGATTGTCGACACGAAGAGGAATATTGCTGTCGAGTTCGAGATGAAGGACTTGGGTATGATGCATTAATTTCTAGGTATGGAGGTGTGGTAGAGTACAGATGGAATCTTCCTTGGACAAGGGAAGTATGCAGTAGAGATCCTGAAGCGGTTCGGGATGATGGACTGCAAGGCCATGGCCACACCTCTGGCATCGAACCTGAATCTATTGAGTGATGCTTCATCAGAGTCAGTTGATGCCACGATGTATCGTCAGATGATTGGGTCCTTGATGTACCTGACGAACACGAGACCAAATATTTGCTTTATGGTGAGCACCTTGAGCCAGTTCCTGATGGATCCTAGACATGTTCACCTGATTGTTGTAAAGCATATTCTGAGGTAGCTGAAGGGTACGATTGATTATGAGGTCAAGTATGATGCGAATCAAAAGGTTAACCTGGAGGGTTATGTTAATTCAGATTGGGCAGGCAGTGTTGCAGATAGGAAGAGCACTTCGGTGTGCTACTTCAGTATGGGATCAGGTGTGATCTCTTGGCTTAGCAGGAAGTAGTCCTGCATAACACTGAGTACAACCGAAGCAGAGTATGTCGCAGCCTGTTCGGCTAGTTGTGAGGAAGTATGGCTAAGGAAGCTACTGTCTGATTTATTTGATCTCCAATTGGATGCTACTTGTATCTATTGTGATAACTAGAGTTGTGTGAAGTTGTCAGAGAACCCGGTGTTCCATGACAAGTCGAAGTATATCGAGATCAAATATCACTATATCAGGGATATGGTGCAGAGAGGAGTAGTGAAGCTCCTGTATGTTGCGAAGGATGAGCAGATTGTAGATGTGTTGACCAAACCACTAGCTAGAGTGAAGTTCGAGTACTTCAGAGAGAGGCTTGGTTTTCTTCAGATAGAAGATACTTCGAGGAAGAAGTGATGGGACACATTTACAGGAGCCATTCCAAGCATGGTGGTAGGAGGATCCTTCCCATGGATGTGGATGTAAGCATTGTGTGATGAGCATCAGGACGATGTTCCAGTTACTGCTATGTATGATGATCAGGATGATCATGTGTGATGAGCATCAGGAAGATGCTCTAGATAATATGCATCAGGATGATGTTGTGACGATGATCAAGATGATCATGCGATGATGATATGCATCAGGATGATGTTGTGACAATGATCAGGATGATCATGTGATGATGATGTGCATCAGGATGATGTACTGTATGATGATGATCAGTATGATCATGAGCATCAGGATGATGCTTTGTGCGAGGATGATCAGGTTGATATTGAGTATCAAGATGGTACTCTATGGCCGTGGACAGGTTGTGCAAGGGTAGCATGTAATACGTCCTGGAGATCCAAAAAGGTTGTGCTAGTCATGTAAAAGGCCTCGGATGCTCTTTAGAGATCTTGCTAGGAAAGACACTCTTTTAAGGTTTTGCTAGACCACATGTAATACGTACTGAAGATCTGGATAGGTTGTGCTAGTCACGTAAAAGGCCTTAGATGCTCTTTAGAGATCTTGTTGGGCAAGACACTCTTTTAAATTTTTGTGGGTACCACATGTAATAAGTCCTGGAGATCCGGATAGGTTGTGCTAGGCACGTAAAATTCCTCTGATGCTCTTTAGAGATCTTGCTTGGAAAGAAACTCTTTTAATGTTTTGTGGAGATCACATTTAATCAGTCCTGGAGGTCCGAACAGGTTGTGCTAGGCACGTAAAAGTCCTCGGATTCTCTTTAGAGATCTTGCTGGGCAAGACACTCTTTTAAGGTTTTGTGAAGGTCACATGTAAAAGATCCTGGGAGATCCGATAGGTTGAGATGTGTGCTCGTAAAATTCCTGGGATGCTCTTTCGAGGTTTTGTTGACGCACGTAATCAGTCTTGAGGATTCCACAGGATGGCCAGCTCGCAGAGATGATGAAGACCTACAGGAGGCTAGGCCTACAACCAGCATGAAAAAGGGATGGCTCTGTAGAACTTCCTATGACGAGAAGAATTGAGAGATAGCACCAATGATCGAGATGAAGAGTACAACAGTAGTGACGATGATACTCCAGTGATCCAGTGACGATGATCTAGCTTCAGTATTGAAGACTTGTGTCTATATGTATTGATGCCCGTGTCGAGAGAATACCTTCCTAGTTAAGAGGGAGTGTTGATGTATTTGTAACTTTGGAATATATTCACCTGTATATTGTATGTATTACATTTGTACTTTATTGTATCCCCAACGGAGATGTATTATTCCTCCAGTTGGAAGTGTCGTCATTTGTACTTGCAAGTGTCGCAAGTTATATTGTGAGTGTCGTAACTTATATTTGATGGGTTATTAGACCACCTTGGTGGGGTCTACCCTGTATGAGTTGTGTGGGTCAAAGGGTTATTAGACCACCCTAGTGGGGTCGACCCAGTTAGCATTATGTTAAGTGGTTAAGTTGGGGCCGACCTAGTTAGAGTTAAAAGTCAAGTGAAGTAAAGTATAAATAGAGAGTGTGAATCTCTCATTTATTCATTCACACACTCACTCACTTCACATTAGTGAGAGAGAGGAGGAATGCACACAAGTGGAGGAGGAGCAGTTGCTAGGAGAATATCTCTTGTTGTGGGGTTTGATCTTTGTGATCTTTGTATTGATGCTCATTCTATCTCTGAGGAAGTTGCGTGTTTTTTCACCTTCTTGGTTTTCCCCGGTGAAATGTGTTGTGTCTCTTGTCTCTTGTGTTTGATATGCTGTACATGTTGTTCTCTCAGTTAAGATCCTAAATCAAATTGAATTAAATGCTAAAAAACTAATAGCTTAGAAGGTCTCCTTTGATGATATTCCCATTTACAGTAAAACTTGGGAAGAGCACTTGCAACATCTAGAGATTGTGTTGAAAACTTTGTAAGAACAGTCCTTGTTTTCTAAGATGTCTAATTGTGAATTTGGGATGAAGGAACTATTATATCTTGGGCACATTATTGGGCAAGAAGGAGTGAAGGTACACTTGGAACAAATCAGGGCTATCTTAGAATGTCCATCACCAAAAAAAATCACCGAATTAAGAGGATTCATTGGAATATGAACCTATTATAGAAAGTTTGTGAAAGGGTTCTCCAAGTTGACTTCTCCACTCACTAATTTGACTAGGAAGGATGCTTTCAAGTGGGATGAAGAGGCTGAAAAGGCCTTCCAAAAAATGAAAGAGGTAATGAGTAGTTGTCCCATACTTGCATTACCTGATTTTTCTAAGCCTTTTGTTGTTGAATGTGATGCTTTAGGTGGAGAATAGGGGTTGTCCTAAAGCAAGGCCAACACCTTATAGCCTTTGAGAGCTGAAAGTTGCAGCCTCATGAAAATATTTACTCCATTTATGACAAATAAATTTTGGCCATCATGCATGCATTGGACAAGTTTCGACAATACTTGGTAGGAAACAAGCTTGTGGTGAAAACTGACCACAATAGTCTAAGGCACTTCCTCACCCAAAAGGATCTAAATGAAATGCAACAAAAGTGGGTAAGCAAGATTCAATCTTATGATTTTGATATTGAATATGTGAAAGGAAAGAATAAAATTGTAGCAAATGCATTATCTCGAAGACCTTCTTTTTCTCTCATGGACATTGCCAAGAATTGGAAAAACATGCTACTAATTGAATATGCCAAAGATAAATTTGCTTGTGATGTATTAGATAGAATCAAAGGGGATGATAACTACAGGATTTTGAATGGGCTAATATATTATAAGGGCATAATTTATTTGGTTCAAGATTCAAAATTCAAGTACAAAATTTTGCAAGAAGCACATGATTCCCCACTAGCTGGCCATCCAGGGATCTTCAAAACTTATAGGAAATTAAGGAAAATATTTTTTTGGAAGGGGATGAAGGAAGATGTTCAGAAATATGTGAATGAATGTAAGGTATGTCCGCAAAAAAAATCAAAACTTGCATGCCCAGTTGTCCTATTTCAACCATTGCTCATTCCAGGGGAAAAATGGGACAGTATCTCAATGGACTTCATCACCCGTTTGCTCAAATATTTGGGTAAAGATTGCATATATGTGGTAGTGGATAGGTTGAAATTTTTTTCTCATTTCTTTGTTGTTACATCATCTTTTAGTGTTGCATAAGTGGTTGATATTTTTTTCAAAGAAATCTTTAGATTACATGGGCTCCCCAAGAGCATTGTAAGTGATAGAGATAGTAGATTCATGGGTGACTTTTGGAAAGAAATTTTTAGATTGGTGGGCACTCAATTGAGTCCAAGTACAATCTATCATCCACAAACTGATGGAAAAATAGAGAGGGTGAATCAATGGTTGGAAGGGTACCTAAGAAACTATGTGGGAGAGAAGCAAACAACATGGGAAAAATGGCTACACTCGGGTGAGTTTTGCTACAACACCACTTTTCATATGTCCATAGGGATGTCTCCTTTCAAAGCATTATATGGTTATGATGCACTTACCTTTTTTGAAATTGTCTTTGGTGAGAGTAGAGCCCCAAAAGCTAAAGATTGGGTGGAAGAGAGCCAAGAAATTTTAAAGGTTTTGAAAGACAATTTGCAGGTTTCCCAAAATCAGCAAAAACAATATGTAGATAGACATAGAGAAGAAAGGACCTTTCAGGTTAATGATTTAGTATATTTGAGTTTGAATCCATATAAACAAACATATCTCAAAAATAATGGAGCAGAAAAGTTAAAGCCAAGATACTATGCCCCCTACAAGGTGGTTCAGAAGATTGGGGAGGTGGCATATGAATTAGAACTTCCGGAAGGAAGTAAAATCCACAATGTATTTCATTTTTCTTGTCTCAAGAAATCTCTTGGTCAACAAATTGTCACTTCATAAATATTTCCTCCTTTGGATGATGAAGGTCAGCACATACTTGTTCCGGAAAATATTTTGAAGACAAGGGAAAGGAGATTGAGAAGCAGAAATATCAAATAATACTTAGTACAATGGAAATATCTACCAAGTGAATATGCCACATGGGAAGAGGAGAATATTTTGTAGCATCCAAATCTGAAATTTGTTGAGGACAAGCAATCTTGGGTGGGGAGGACTGTAATGTCCCCATTCAAATAATTGCATAACAAGACAATTCCATCAATCCTACTAGTTCCCTAGGTTGGAAAGATACATTTGGAATTGTAATAAGGGAGCTAATAAATGATGTTTATACATTAGAATAGTTCAATCATTTAATAAAGAGGTGTAATAAATAAATTCAAGAGAAATTCTAAGTGGCAATTGATTTTGAATACATATGGAGGATGTGGGACCCACTCTAGCTTGATTTTTCAATGCCACATGGCATCTCTTTCTTGCCATTTCAAATTCATGAGAAGGAAAACATTCTTGGATGAGTTGGTAGGTTCTTACACATGGAATTTAACATCATAGGTCGACTTTGGATGGAATGGTAACCTACATGGAAGAGGGAGAGTCAAACTAGAAGTTTGTGGACACTTGGGCTAGATTCCCTAGCTCCTATGACAACAATGATGAAGCGTCTATGACATCTATGACATATTTCAGATCTGATTTCTGACATCTGACCAATATGACATGTCAGGTCCAAAAATAGACTCCAAGGTGGTGCTCATGGGAATTGGAGAAACCAATGAGACTCCTACTCGAATTGGGAGAAGGTGAAAGGTTGGAACTTGGGAGACAAGTGGCATAATGTGGAATCTTTCCTAAATGGAAATACCTAGAAGCTAATGAGAGGAATTCGAACCATATGAGGATAATTTTGATTATAAAATACATGAATCAAGCATGAGAATTGATTTTTATCATTTGAGAAAATTGCATTTGTGAAGAGAGAGATCTAGTGGAAAATTAGTCTTTTTGCCTTAGCCAATTTCGAGGGTGAAAGATTCCCATCCAAGTTGGTTTGTGGAGAGGGAATTTAGGTCTTTCGTGGAACTTTAATGGAGTTATAAGTTATAGGTGCAGCGACAGGACAGCTCGTGGTTTCTTCTAGTGCAGCTCACTCACTCAACCATTTCCAGTTTTCATTGCATATTCTTGCTCCTTGAGGGAGGGTGCTTTTAATGAGATATTGTACTCTTTGGGGAATCTTCTTATTCTCAATTTATATTGTGATAAGATTCATATACTCTATTATTCATATTCATAAATGCATCAGTTCGAAAATACAGTTGGAATGATGTAAATCTAATGTTTAATGAACAAACAGTGTCATTTCCCAACTACCTTGTTGCGAACCAATGTAATGTGGATGGATTCGAATGAATAAGTAAAATACTGATGGTTTATTCATATATGGACTGCTAATGATGTATTATCATAGTTTCATATTCAGTATCTAAGCATTTGAAGTCATTTTGTGAATTTTCATTCCATTGGGGGAAGATTTGATGCCATTTCCCCCAAGGTCGAACTAATGATTTTTGCTGCTGTTTGGGAGAGGGTTAGAACATAAATAATAAATGATTAATGGTGCACATGAGACCTTATTAATTTCCCTTAGACATCCCCTACCTCTTTTCTGAATTTCGAATGGTTTTGGAGGCATTTGGAGAGCCATTTTCAGTACTTACCCTGGGGGATTTGCACCTCAAATTGCTAGTTAAATTCCATACTTTGTCCAGAATCTTAAAGGGGTTTAAAGAAGTATTTTGGTGGTCCTATATAATCCATGAACATAATATTCAAGTCCTAATATCATTCATATACCTTCTCAGAATATTTGGGAGCATTTGGAGCAAATTGGAGACCTAGACATCAAAACTAGTCAAAGGTCGAATTAGGGAAAAAAGTGAAAAATTTGCAATTTTAATAAAATTCTTAAAAAGGGAAATTACAAAATGAACCTAGCCACCACATCTCCTTACACTGAGGGGAATACTTTTGAAAAACTTAGTATAACTTGAACCAACCCTTGGATCCACATTACGTGATTTCCATCTCAAGGAAGAGGATGGGATACATAGGTGGCCATGCTTTTGGCCTCCACCTGGACCATGCATTTAAAAACATAGTACATCTCCTAGTGGAAAGCACTGGGTTTTTAACATAAAAACATAGTACATGTTCAGAGCACCTCAAAACATAAAAATGAACTTTAGAACATTAAGCTCAGATTTATGTTTTTAAAGCGGAGCTCCACCTCCTACAATGTTGGTTGTTTCGGTCTTTAACTCGGGCTCTGGCAAATTCCATACTAAAAGGAAATTATCCCTCTGTATTATTATCAGCATGTTCGACATTGCTTGTGTGACTGGGCCGGGATTTGTACATGACATCCAAGACATACCCTAGGTAACTTTTCCTTCTCAGAGTTTATGTCATGTATTAAACTACCTAGTTATGATCATTCTTTGGGTTTTTTTTTGTTGGCAAGTGGAAATACCCCTTGACTAGCAGGGTTTTTCATTGTCTGAGAGACCACGAACCAGGGGCATCTAAGCCTTCAAAATCACTCGGGGATCTCACCCATCCTGGACTGCACCAACCCTTAACATGGTTGTATTTTAGTATCCACGGGGTTTCGAACCGACAAACTTTCCGCTTAGGGGTGTCTTAACCATCACCCGCCACCAACTGTTCTACATATCATGGATATGATCATTCTTTGGTTTATGTGTTATACATTTATTCATTTAAATAATGACTATGTTTATGACTTGTTTCCTAGGCACATTCCACAACATTAAGGTTTGAGGGTTGAGTTATGCAAATGGCATGATGCTCCCCTCTGGGTAAGCTCACAGCCTATGGGATTAATTCCCCATGCAGATTTGAATGAGAATAATTTCTTAGCACACTTGTGTTGTTTCATGTATTTAGTTATGGGTTTTCGTGTCCATGTTATGAATATTTGGTTACAGGATTCCATCCCCATTGTTGGTGATAGGCTCGGATTTTCCCGGCATTGTAGTTAAACTTATATAGTATTTATATAAACAAGGTTTCCAAACTATACTCGATGTATTTGGTGTCCATCCTTCTAGTTATTGTAATGTTTAAATGTATTCTTTTAATGGCCACTCTGTGGGTATTAACCCAAACTTCCATTTGCATACTGTTTATATTTTATTTAATGCACGAAATGTGGAATGGCCTAGAGACGAACTCTAACATATGAAATGTTTTTAAATTCCTCTATAGTGTATTGACAATATATCTTGTTAATCTAGTTGTGAGGCATGGTGTGAATGAACAAACTTCACGAGCTTCGCGTTTCAATGATAGCTGTTACAAAGTTGTAAAATGATATTTGTTGTTTCTTATTAAAATATTTAGAATGAATCCATGGGACTAGATCTCGAGAATGATATAATCATCGTGTTGAAAGACTTAGTTCCATTTTTTGTATACTACTTCATGAAATCTTGTGTAATGTAGAGGAGGCCCTCGGGCTTGACCTCGGGTTTGTATTGTAACTATAAATATTAAAACGATTTGAAATATATATTTTATGCGTATGCAGGGTTCAAAACCCCTAGGGTTTGATCTTTGGTGAAATATTATGCATTAATATTTCTTACATAGGGTTTGTATAATTGTTTAGGTTACATAAAAGGGTTTTGAGACCCTTAGGGTTCGAACTGGAATACATTGTTTATTATTTGAATTACATTGCATTTACCACTTTTTTGTGTCAATAGTTTAAATAATAGGATATCGACCATGTGTTATATTTATGGTTTCAATGTAATATATATAGTTTTGTATAACGAATCAAGGGTTTGAATTGTTAGATGTTATATATATAGATACAATGGTATGTACATGGGGATTTAGGGCAATTCCCAGGAATAAATTCCTTTCCCTATCATACCATTGTTTACTTACGTGAGTTTTTTCCATACGGTTTAACCCTATACTCATAAACATTAATTCCTATATGTACAATTATTAATTTTATCATTGTTATCTCGATAATAATTATTTTATTTATTTATTTTTGACTTAAGAATATCACTAATATTTAGAGAAAAGCCAAACCATTATAAAGACATAAATAAATAACTAAACAAAATTATCAAATGACCTCTTTTAAACTTTAAGAAAATAATAATATTAACCACGAGTAGTCCTTATTATGTAACATCCTAGGTATATTAAGTTAGATAAAACAAGTAATAACACATAAAATGAGCAATAATAATTTCCACACTTTAACTATGTTACAAAATAATAGAACACATAATAATCATTTACAATACAAATTTACCAATACAATATCTTAAATTTGCTATGTTAAGGAAAGAACATAAATAATTTCTAAAACATAAATACACTAGGCATTTCCTATCCAATAACTCTGGATATTTTTACTAATCTTATAAAAATATAAATCGATAACACTACTAATGTGAATATTAAAGAAATAAACAAACTAACTTCATTAACTTATCTGATATCCAACCAATTTTCCATGGAACAAGCCTATTCCTCCCAACCTTAGATTCCACAAGGATTCATAACCTCTCAACCCATGCAAATATCACCCCTCATCCAGACCAAGATTACTAAAGGAAAATGAATTAGGGACAATATGATATAGTTATTATGGATTAGGTAGACATGCCAATAGGACCTCTTTAATCAACTCTCGTTATGCAACAAATTTCACCTCTTTTTATGCAACAAATTTTAGAAAAGAGCATGAAAAGAGAAGAAATAGACCAAAGAGAGTACTCCATGCCTTAATAATGAAGAATAGAGATGAACAACAAGTCACTTCAAGGGGGAACCTCCTTATACAATGTACTAAGTACACAAGATAAGAAAAGACAAGATGCTAAAATGAAAAAGACATCCTTCCTATATATAAGATATTAAGAGTTACAATTACAACTCACTAACTGAAGCCAACATAACTAATATAACCGTACTAATGACAATTACAACTAATGTACCAAATTAAACATCAAAACTAATGCAATGCACCACAATATAGGGGGGAATGTGCCCATATTTAGGGCTTAGCATGCCCCTCCTCTTCAGACAAGTGTTGTCCTCAATTCTTCATTAGTTGCAGATGCTTCTGTATGAAGGAATCATCTTCCCATGTCGAATCTTCAACTAGTAAGTTCTTCCACTTGATGAGGTACTCAGTAACAACCCAATTTCTTAGTTGTTTGGTTCTCCTTTTAGTGATTTGTTCAGGTTCCAATGTGACTTTTCATTCTTCATCAATCTCTGGCAAGATTGTTTGAATTGGGATATTATCTCCTATTACCTTCTTTAATCAAGAAACATGGAAAACTGGATGTACTCTTGAAGATGATTCAAGGAGCTCCAATTTCTAAGCCATACTACCAATCTTTTGCAACACTTTATAAGGACCATAATACTTGGGTACTAATTTATTGTCCTTATTTAGTTTCTTGAGGGGCATGTTCTTGTAAGGTTGTAGCCTTATAAATAACCAATCCCCTTCTTCGAAAATCCTTTCATTGTGATGTTGATCAGCTTGTTGTTCCATCCTATTATTTGACATAGCTAGGTTGTCCTTAAGTATCTGGAGAACTTCTTGCTGGTGCTCTATGTGATTTTACACGGATTGAACTTTAGAATTTCCTTTTAATAGAGATTTTGATAGATGTCATCATAGGAGATCCATTCTCCTTAGCTGCATATTCTTGGAGAACCCTAAAATGAAAGGCCGAGGTGATGTGGAAGAGCGTGCAGAATGGTGGGTAGCTGCATGGAGCACTGGGCACAATGGGTAACAAGGGTGTCATGTCCCCTCCCTAGTGACCATGGTCACATCCTATCTCCTTCCATCCCTACGGGTTCTAGGTGATTAATTAATTATGATTTTTATTCATGGGTATATTTTGAGGCAAATACACCTTAGGAGAATAATTAATTATTAAGTTATTTAATTAATTATGAAAGTTGGAATTAATATGAGAGGTATTTTGGTATTTTTTATATTTAAATGCTAATAAATGTTGCCAAGTTGGATAATGAAGGCTAGGAGGGCGAATTGGTGGCAAGAGGATAATCTTTCCCAAGTGGAGAACATCTCAGAAAGGAAAGAAAGTCAGAATGGAATTAGAAACTGACAAAAGCTGGAAAAGTTGGCAAAAGCAAAAAAGTAGAAAGTAAAAGAAATGGAAAGCATCAGGAAAAGCACTCAGAAAGGATTTAGCAACATCCATAAAAGTAGCTAAGGCGCACTTGCCAATTCTGACTGGAGGAGGTTGAGGAAAGAAAGTGGAGAAAGCTCGGAAGTTACCAATCTCAGAGAGGGTGCGCCCTACCTCACCCACACATGTGGAATGGCTTGCCAAGCAAGCTATCTCATCTATTTAAGCATAATTCTACATTCATTCAAGAACTTTGTCATTTAGAATTTTGGTTTGAGAGCTCTGAGCCTCTCTAGTTGAGTGATGTGCCTCAACTGTTTCTCTTGGGTGATGTGCCCCAAGGTATTTTAGTTTCCAGAGAGTTTTATGCAAGTCTAGACCATGTAATGGAGACCATTATCAGCTATTTGCATCCATCATTGAAGATTTGAAGTAAAAAAAAGAACAGATCTAACAGACAGTGAAACTATAGCTAGTTTTAGTGAAGATTCTCCTGTTCGAGGAGTTTGAGCCAGTGAATGCACCCAAGACTTCATGGAGAGATGGTTCAGCTATTTTTGCAGTCATTAGAAGGGCCACATATCAGAAATCAGATGCAGAAATGAACTATCCTTATCTTCCCTCTCATTCTCTCAACTCCGGCTAGATTTAGAGGTGATTCCTCTGCTAGAAGAAGAAGACAAGTGAAGGATTCTATATTCTTTCTCAGAGAGTCATTTCTCAGCTCATACTCTGTTCCAGATCTGTAGATGATCACCATGTACTTTCAGATCAGATATTTAATCATTTCATATCTCACATAGTCCATCCTAGTCTCTATGTGAGGTTTTCCTAGTCATTGAGATACTATTCTACTGGAGGACCATTAAATGGACACAAGCTTGGTCCAGTGAGGTATATTTCGACCTGCTGATGTCATAAATATGATATCAGAACCACTTAACACCTCAGAACTGATTATTACATTTAATGAAGATCATTTAATAATCCAGAATGGAAGACTAGCTCATTAAGCACTGTTTTATGACTAGTTTTACTGAAATAACTGCCAAATCTATTCTAAGAGTTAATTTTGATTTTTGCAAGTTGTAGGTGGTCAATGATATAGTATAATATCCATAACAGTCATTAATTTCAGAATCTGGAAGCATTTAACCTTTGTTTGTAAAGTCTGGAAAATTCCTAGCTCAGTAATCCCGGAGTGGCTTAAGTCTCCCAAATCACTCCTGCATATTCCAAATCTTTTTGTATGCTTCCCAATGAATCCATTGAACTTATTTGACTGTCATAACTCAGCCTTGGACCCTCAGTGACCCGCCCAGTCTAGTAAGCATGTGCTGGTGTGCCCAGGAAGCTTTGTAGTAGGCTTCAGCGGTAGCTGATGTCTGAAACATAAATGGCCCCAGTGCTTTGTGCTTAGGAATCTCCTTCTGACCTGATTTGCTGCTGCTGCACACATCTCATATAAATTCCAGAATTGAATGTTCATCTCACCAAACTTAGTTTCAAGTCTCCCTACCTGTCACTGACTTCCTGCTCTATTCGATGAATTGTTAAAAAAATGGTTAAGTAAATTTTATTAAAAAAATTCTAAACTTGAGTTAATATCTGGGTTAAATATTCCTAGGATATTACAAAGGGTAAGAAGCATGGTGTGTAGGCTGAGTGGAGTTGAGGTGACACAAAAGAGTGGTGGAGTATGGTTGTGCAGCTGCATGGGGGATGAATGGGAGCTGTGTGAAGGGAGAAGCTTGTGTAGATGGAGTTGGGAATGATGGGAAGCAGCATGAAGGTCGAGCTGCTTGTGTAGATGGGGCAGTGTGAAGAAGGCTCCCAGGTAAAGTGTGAAGGCTGGAGGGAGAGGGTGTGCACAAAAGGACAACAAGAAGGAAGGCTGCCAAGGCATGCGCAGGATGGATGTGTTAGGGTATGCGCAGAGGGAGAGGAGATATGGGAGAAGCGTGGAGAGTTTGGGTTGCATGTGGAGAGAGGAGAAGAGCTGGATATGGGCATGATCAGCGTGGAGAGTTTGGAGATGGGAGGTGGAAGGAATGCCCAGTGTGGAAGAAAGGGGTAAGAATGGTGAGCATGGAGAGATGGGAGGTGGAGCCGTGTGGGAGATGGGCTTGAGGGAAGGAATGCCTAGCGTGGAAGAAAGGGGGCCGAATGATGAGCATGGAGAGATAGGAGGTTGCAGAATGGTGCTAGGTGAAGGAAGGAATACACCACATCCAAGAAAAGGCAGGTTGAAGGGGGCAAGATGAAGCTACGTGAAGGTGGAAGGATGGAGCAGCATGAATGTTGGACGAGTGGGAAGCATGAATACTGGAAGAGTGGGTAGCGTGAAGGCTGGAGGTTGCAGCTGCGTGAATGGTGGAGTAGTGGAGCATCCTGGAGATTAGGGTTTGCAGGATGCATGAGGCAGCTGGAAGAGAGTGCTAAAGTGAATGTTGGGCGTGGATGTTGGTTGGGGGAAGCGTGAATATTGGGCATGAATGCAGAACCAAGGGGTGGCCCAATTCCTCCCTATTTAGATCTGGAAGCATCCCTGCTTCCATGAGAAGATGAGGAAACTCGGACGCCTTTGTTGCTAGTCTGTGATTGAAATTATTGTTGTCCTTCATTAAACCCTTGTCTATTATCTCTCTTTTGTTGGAAATATGCAATCAATTGTTATACTGCATTTCTTATCTTTTTTATCCTTTCCAATTTCTCACCTAGCAAAAACGTTTTGACTAGATGCTCAATGGTATCCTCTGCAACTTGTTTTTCATCCATCCTAAGCGCAAGAGATATAGTTTGAGATCCATCGTGTCTGACAAGATTTTGTGCAAGGTTTGGAGAGGATGTGACCAAAAGAGGAGAAGAAGTTCCTGGCGTGCCAATAGTTAGAGTTTGACCATTGGCAGATGTAGTAACTGACTATTGAAGACCCTGAGCATTCCCAGTATTTGAGACAGAATAGACAACAAGAGAAGACTTCATATCAACCTTCTCCATTAGGGTTGAAGGCATTGGAAGAGTTGAAGGGGAATGCTGAGAAACTTGAGAAGATTCCTGAAAACGATGTGGTGTAGGGAAAGGAAATGATGTTGTATCATTAAGCTGCTCATGTTGTCGTTTGTGTGGCTGATAAATTGATACTTGACCAAGCTACTGATGTTTGAAAGATGTTGGTTTGAATGTAGTAACTAGTTTTGTCTTGACTTCACTATTTATATCACTCCTCAATTGAACTGGTGTTGTTTGTTGTTTCATAGTTGTAGACCCATGTTGTATTGGTACCAAAGAAGCCTGTGAACTGAGCTTTTGTTGTTGAAAACCATTCTTGTCTGGTTGTTGAACTTGAGGTATTTGGTGCTGGTGTGATTGTTTCATAGGTTGAATGGGGCGGACCAGACAAAGAGATACACATTGGTTGAGATGGACATGAGGGATTTTTTCTTTTGTTGGCTTGGGTTTGGGTGGGGCTACTGTAACGATATAAGTGTGGCCAGCATTGGTAAGTTTATACTGGTGATATTTGATTATATAAATGGCATTTCATCGATCCTGGTAAGGGAGGCTGAGAAGTAAGTCAGCACAATCTAATGGTGATACATAACAAAGGACAAAGTCTTTAAATTGACCGATGGAAAATGTTACCAAGCAACGATGAGAAACCAGAAGACGAGGACCATCCTTTTGGACCCATCGTAGATGATATGGTTTTGGGTGAGGAGTGGTGCGTAGATGGAGGCGTTGCACTAGATCTTGTGAAACCAAGTTTTTCTGGCCATCGTTGTCCAGGATGAGAAAGGCCAAGGAATTTTTTATTTGGCAGTTATGAGTAAAGAGGGGTAGGGTAGATGAGTGGGAATACTCAGATGTCATTAAGATCAATGAGGGATCTACTTCAGTAGGATTCTCAAGAGAAATGTTATCAATTTCATCTACAGGTTGGGATGAAGTAGCTTCTATGCAGAGAGTTTTGTTGGTCTTGAGAGATTCTAAAACATGACAATCTGAAGTGTTGTGGGAAATAGTCTTGTGGAAGGAACACCACTGTGTATTGGAATTTTGGTTGGTAGGACAAGTGGAGGGAAAGCGAGATGAAGTATTGGGTGGGGGATTTTATGAAGCAAAGGGATTCTGGTTGGGATGGGATTGAGGAGTATGACGCCGAGAAGCACAATATAGAAATCAGCCACGGAGTGGGCATAGGAATTCAACATATAATTATGAATTAAGAAATGCTATTGGTAAGGTTTAGCTAACCTTCTTTGGCGGGTCAGCAAAATGCACCGCTAACTCATGGGTGCAGAAGATGGACACATATTTTCAGCTGAATCCAATGGCTGAAAGGGATGCCATCAAAATGGCAACCTTGCATCTGTAAGATGAATCCAATGATTGGTGGTTCCATGGCATGAATACTTTAGGCCATGACCAAGTGACCTCATATGCAAAATTTACTAGAAGGTTGATGGAGAGATTTGACAGAAGGGATCCTGAAATTGCATTTCGGGAACTAGCACATGTTAAGCAGACTGGGACCCCGAAAGCTTATATTTCTGAGTTTTAGAAGTTGGCAGTAATGGTTAGTGATATATTTGAGGCTTGAATGATTCTGTTGTTCACAGAAGGATTAGTAGAACCCTTAAAAGGGCTGGTTAAAGCCTACCGACCAACAACTCTCCAAAAAGCACTAAGCAGAACTAGAGATTTGCAAGATGCAATTCCCAGGAATAAACATCCACCAAGATTTAGTACACCTATTAAAAATCAGAACCAAAGGCCACCATTCATAAGTGTGGCTGCACCAAACAGAAAGGATTATTCATTATGAGATCGGGATGAGTTAAGGAAGAAAAAGATTTGTTTTTCTTGCTAAGAACCTTGGGTTCCTGGGCACAAATGTGCCAAGGGTAAGGCTCATTACATAGAATTTTTTTTTGAAAGTGAGGAGGAAGAAATGGGTGCTGAAGTTAGAGAAGAAGAACCAGTAGAAGAAGTGTATGACACAACAGAAGAAGAAGAACCCTCACAGCCAGAAGGAAAAATTGTTGTTTTAATTGGGGTCCCTCGCTACCACACTATGAGAATTAAAGGAGTGGTAGAAGGGCAGAACGTTTCAGTATTGGTGGATGGGGGTGACACACATAACTTTATAGATGCATCCATGGTGGAGAGAAGGAAACTCAAATCAGAAAAATTTGGGGGTTTCACAGTCATTATACCAGGAAAGAACAACACCATGCAGTGTAACCGGTGGATTCCCAAGCTGCAACTGACTATTGGAGACCATACTGTGACTGACAGTTTTTATATTGTTGATGTAGTTGATACTAATGTTGTTTTGGGAGTACAATGGTCATTTTCCATTGGTGAACATGTAGTAAATTACCAGATTCCTCAAATGTGCTTCAGAAACACTGAAGGGAAACAAGTGGTTTTGAGGGGTGTTAACACCTACCAAAAACAAATCATTTCTGCACACAATATGAGGTCTGTTATGAGGCATGGTGACATAGAGTGGGCTGCAAAATGCTTTATCAGTACCAAAGGTACCACCATTGATGTGTCACAACATCCGGAAAATATCCAAAGATTACTCCAAAAACACAAAGGGGTGTTTGAAGATCTGCCACACGGAAGGCCTCCTGATAGGGGTACTGAACATGGGATAGAGCTGGAACCGGGTACACTCCCTATAAAAATCCACCCCTATAAACATCCTAAGAGATTCAAAGATGAAATAAAGAAAACTATAAAGGAGCTGCTTGAGATGGGCTTCATTAGGCCAAGTTCTAGCCCCTTTGCTTCATCAGTAGTTTTGGTCAAAAAGAAAGATGGTACAATGTGAATGTGCATTGACTACAGAGCTTTAAATAAGAAAACCATTAAGAATAGATGTCCTATCCCAAGGATAGATGAACTGATGGATGAACTACATGGAACCAAGTATTTCTCAAAAATAGACCTCCGTTCTGGTTACCATCAAATCGGAATGAGAAGTGAGGATATTCAAAAAACTGCCTTCCGGTACCATTTTGGGCACTTTGAATTTCTAGTCATGCCTTTTGGTTTGACCAATGTACCTGCAACATTTCAATCATGTATGAATAGAATATTCAGCAAACAACTCCGTAAGTTTGTACTTGTGTATTTTGATGACATTCTTATTGATAATAAAACTTGGGAGGAACATTTGCAACATTTGGATAGTGTTCTAACCCTTCTTGCAGAACAATCCTTCTTTGCTAAATTGTCCAAGTGTGAGTTTGGTATGAAGGAGTTACTCTATCTTGGCCACATCATTGGGAAGAAGGGATTTAAGGTACACATGGAAAATATTCAGGCCATTCTTGATTGGCCCTGCCCGAAAAATATAACAGCTCTACGAGGATTCATTGGCCTATGTACATACTACAGGAAATTTGTGAAGGGATTCTCCAAACTCACGTCTCCCTTAACTGACCTTACCAAGAAGGGAGACTTTTGCTGGAATGAGGAGGCTGAAAAAGCTTTCAGCAGAATGAAAGAAGTGATGAGCAGTTTTCCGGTACTGGCACTTCTAGATTTCAGCCAGCCATTTATTCTTGAATGTGATGCCTCGAGTGAAGGCATAGGAGGAGTTTTAATGCAGGACAGACACCCCATTTCTTATGACAGCAGGAAATTGCAGCCACATGAAAAGTTGTATTCCATCTATGATAAAGAGATGTTAGCTATCATGCATGCACTGGTGAAATTCAGGCAATATTTGGTGGGAGGAAAATTTATACTCAAGACTGACCACAATAGCTTGAAACATTTTCTGACTCAAAAGGAGCTGAATGATAGGCAGCAGAAATGGGTGAGCAAAATCCATTCATATGATTTTGATATTGAATACAATAAGGGTAAGCTAAATGTAGTAGCTGATGCTTTATCCGGAAAACCTGCTTTGTCAACAATGCAAACTCCTTCTGATTGGAAGGATCAATTAATTAGTGAATATTCAAAAAACTAGTTTGCATGTGAAATTTTGGATAGGTTGATTTAGGATGACTCATACCAAGATGCCAATGGTGTAATTTATTATAAGAAAAGAATTTTTTTGATTCCTGAATCCAAACTGAAAGAACAGATTTTGATGGCTACCCACAATGCACCTATAGCAGGCCGTCCAGGATTTTTAAAAACTTACCAGAAGGTAAGAGAGAGGTTCACATGGAAGGGCCTCAAGGAATATGTTTTGAAGCATGTGAAGGAGTGTACTGCATGTCAGTAGAACAAGGTAGAACACACTCATCCGGCTGGACTCCTTCAACCATTTCCCATTCCTGAACAGAAATGGGAAAGCATATCCATGGACTTCATCACTGGTTTATCGAAATCCCAGGGTAAGGACTGTATTTTTGTAGTAGTTGACAGGTTAACTAAATATGCTCACTTATTTGCTGTCACTTCTACCATTTCTGCCAGTCAGGTTGCTGCACTTTTCTTTAAGGATATATTTAGATTGCATGGGCTGCCCAAAGTTATAATCAGTGACAGGAATAACAAGTTTACTAATGCCTTTTGGCAATCTTTGTTCGAATTGGTGAAAACTAGTTTAAATCTCAACACCAGCTATCACCCCCAGATAGATGGGCCAACAGAGAGAGTTAATCAATGGCTAGAAGGTTACCTCAGAAATTATGTCATGGGGCAGTAGAAGGCATGGGTCAACTGGCTGCACTTAGGTGAGTTCTGCTACAACACCACATTCCACATGTCCATTGGGATGACTCCATTCAAAGCTTTGTATGGGTTTGAGTCTTCTACTTTTGAAAATTTGGTCTTTGGAAATTGTAGGGCTCAGAAGGCTACGGATTGGCTGCAAGAAAGCCAAGATATCCTTAAAGCACTGAAAGAAAATTTGTAGGTTGCACAAAATCAACAGAAAATCAATGTAGATAAGAATAGAATGGACCAAACCTTCCAAGGAGGGGATTTGGTTTATCTAAGGTTGCAACCATATAGGCAAACTACTCTTAAGACCAAGGGAGCTGAAAATTTATTGCCAAGGTTCTATGGACCCTATCAGACAATCAAAAAAGTGGGTGAAGTAGCATATGAATTGGATCTTCCAGCTGGGAGCAAAATCCACAATGTCTTCCATGTGTCCTGTTTAAAGAAAGCAGTTGGCCAACAAGTTAAGGTTTCATAAATTTTGCCTCCACTTGATGATGAAGGGAACCTGGTCTTAGAACTGGAAGAAATTTTGAAGGAAAGAGAGAGGAGGTTGAGGAGAAGAGTCATCAAGGAATATCTAGTATAGTGGAAAGGTTTCCCCAGTGAGGATGCCACTTGGGAGGATGAGAAGGTTTTGCAGCATCCTGGTTTGAAACTGCTTGAGGACAAGCAGTCTTGGGAAGGGAGGAATGTCATGTCCCCTCCCTAGTGACCATGGTCACATCTTGGATCCTTCCATCCCTAGGGGGTCTAGGTGATTAATTAATTATGATTTTTCTTCATGGGGCTATTTTTTAGGCAAATACACCTTAGGAGAATAATTAATTATTAAGTTATTTAATTAATTATGAAAGATGGAATTAATATGAGAGGTATTTTGGTATTTTTTTATATTTAAATGCTAATAAATGTTGCCAAATTGGATAATGAAGGCTAGGAGGGCGAATTGGTGGCAAGAGGATAACCTTGCCCAAGTGGAGAACATCTCAGAAAGGAAAGAAAGTCAGAATGGAATTAGAAGTTGACAAAAGATGGAAAAGTTGGAAAAAGCAGAAAAGTAGAAAGTAAAAGAAATGGAAAGCATCAGGAAAAGCAATCAGAAAGGATTTAGCAACATCCAAAAAAGTAGCTAAGGCGCACTTGCCAATTCTGACTGGAGGAGGTTGAGGAAAGAAAGTGGAGAAAGCTTAGAAGTTTCCAATCTCAGAGAGGGTGCGCCCTACCTCACCCATACGTGTGTACTGGCTTGCAAAGAAAGCTATCTCATCTACTTAAGCATGCTTCTACATTCATTCAAGAACTTTTGTCATTTAGAATTTTGGTTTGAGAGCTCTGAGCCTCTCTAGTTGAGTGATGTGCCTCAACTATTTCTCTTGGGTGATGTGCCCCAAGGTATTTTAGTTTCCAGAGAGTTTTATGCAGGTCTAGATCATGTACTGGAGACCATTATCAGCTATTTGCATCCATCATTGAAGATTTGAAGTCAGAAGAAGAACAGATCCGGCAGATAGTGAAACTACAGCTAGTTTTAGTGAAGATTCTCCTGTTGGAGGAGTTTGAGCAAGTAAATGCACCCAAGACTTCATGCAGAGATGGTTCAGATATTTTTGTAGTCATTAGAAGGGCCACATATCAGAAATCAGCAGCAGAACTGAACTATCCTTCTCTTCTCTCTCATTCTCTGAACTCCAGCTAGATTTAGAGGTGATTCCTCTGCTAGAAGAAGAAGACAAGTGAAGGACTCTATATTCTTTCTCAGAGACTCATTTCTCAGCTCATACTCTATTCCAGATCTGTATATGATCAACATGTACTTTCATATCAGATATTTAATCATTTCACATCTCACATAGTCCATCCTGGGCTCTATGTGAGGTTTTCCTAGTCATTGAGATAGTATTCTGCTGGAAGACCATTAAATGGACACAAGCTTGGTCCAGTGAGGTATATTTCGACCTTCTGCTGTCATATATATTATATCAGAACCATTTAACACCTCAGAACTGATTATTACATTTAATGAAGATCATTTACTAATCTGAAATGGAAGACTAGCTCATTAAGCATTGTTTTATGACTAGTTTTACTGAAATAACTGCCAAATCTATTCTAAGAGTCAGTTTTGATTTCTGCAAGTTGTAGGTGGTCAATGATACAGTATAATATCCATAGAAGTCATTAATTTCAGAATTTGGAAGCATTTAACCTTTGTTTGTAAAGTCTGGAAAATTCCTAGCTTAGTAATCCCAGAGTGGCTTAAGTCTCCCAAATCACTCCTGCATATTCCAAATATTTTTGTATGCTGACCAATGAATCCATTGAAATTATTTGACTGTCATAACTTAGCCTTGCACCCTTAGTGACCCACCCAGTCTAGTAAGCATATGCTGGTGCACCTAGGAAGCTTTGCGGTAGGCTTCAGCGGTAGCTGATGTCCGAAACATAAATGGCCCCAGTGCTTTGTGCTTAGGACTCTCCCTCTGATCTGATTTGATGTTGCTGTACACATCTCATATAAATTCCAGAATTGAATGTTCATCTCACCAAACTCAGTTTCAAGTCTCCCTACCTGTCACTGACTTCCTGCTCTATTCGGTGAATTGTTAAAAAAATGGTTAAGTAAATTTTATTAAAATTTTTTTGAACTTGAGTTAATATTTGGGTTAAATATTCCTAGGATATTACAAAGGGTAAGAAGCATGGTGTGTAGGCTGAGTGGAGCTGAGGTGACACAAAAGAGTGGTCGAGTATGGTTGTGCAATTGCGTGGGGGATGAATGGGAGCTGCGTGAAGGGAGAAGCTTGTGTAGATGGAGTTGGGAATGATGGGGAGCAGCGTGAAGGTGGAGCTACTTCTGTAGATGGGGCAGCGTGAAGAAGGCTTCCAGGGAAAGTGTGAAGGCTGGAGGGAGAGGGTGTGCGCAAAAGGACAACAAGAAGGAAGGTTGCCAAGGTATGTGCAAGATGGATGTGTTAGGGTATGCGCAGAGGGAGAGGAGATATGGGAGAAGCGTGGAGAGTTTGGGTTGCGTGTGGAGAGAGGAGAAGAGCTTTATATTGGCGTGAGCAGCGTGGAGAGTTTGGAGATGGGAGGTGGAAGGAATGCCCAACATGGAAGAAAGGGGGAAGAATGGTGAGCATGGAGAGATGGGAGGTGGAGCTGCATGGGAGATGGGCCTGAGAGAAGGAATGCCTAGCATGGAAGAAAGGGGGCCAAATGATGAGCATGGAGAGATAGGAGGTTGCAGAATGGTTCTAGGTGAAGGAAGGAATACACCACGTCCAAGAAAAGGCAGGTTGAAGGGGGGAAGATGAAGCTACGTGAAGGTGGAAGGATGGAGTAGCATGAATGTTGGAGGAGTGGGAAGCATGAATACTGGAAGAGTGGGCAGCGTGAAGGCTGGAGTTTGCAGCTGCGTGAAGGCTGGAGTAGTGGAGCATCCTGGAGATTAGGGTTTGCAGGATGCATGAGGAAGCTGGAAGAGAGTGCTAAAGTGAATGCTGAGCATGGATGTTGGTTGGGGGAAGCGTGAATATTGGGCGTGAATACAGGACCGAGGGGTGGCCCAATTCCTCCTTATTTAGATCTAGAAGCATCCCTACTTCCATGAGAAGATGAGGAAACTCAGACGCCTTTATTGCTAGTCTGTGATTGAAATTGTTGTTGTCCTTCATTGAACCCTTGTCTATTATCTCTCTTTTGTTGGAAATATGCAATCAATTGTTGTACTGCATTTCTTATCTTTTTCATCCTTTCCAATTTCTCACCTAGCAAAGACGTTTTGACTAGACTCTCAATGGTATCCTCTGCAACTTATTTTTCATCCATCCTAAGCGCAGGAGATATAGTTTGAGATCCATCGTGACTGACAAGATTTTGTGCAAGGTTTGGAGAGGATGTGACCAAAAGAGGAGAAGAAGTTCCTGGCATGCCAATAGTTAGAGTTTGACCATTGGTGGATGTAGTAACTGATTGTTGAAGACCCTGAGCATTCCCAGTATTTGAGATAGAATAGAAAACAAGAGAGGACTTCATATCAACCTTCTCCATTAGGGTTGAAGGCATTGGAAGAGTTGAAGGGGAATGCTGAGAAACTTGAGAAGATTCCTGAAAACAATGTGGTGTAGGGGAAGGAAATGATGTTGTATCATTAAACTGCTCATGTTGTTGTTTGTGTGGCTGATAAACTGATACTTGACCAAGATGCTAATGTTTGAAAGATGTTGGTTTGAATGTAGTAACTAGTTTTGTCTTGACTTCACTATTTATATCACTCATCAATTGAACTGGTGTTGTTTGTTTTTTCATAGTTGTAGACCCATGTTGTATTGGTACCAAAGAAGCCTGTGAACTGAGTTGTTGTTGTTGAAAACCATTCTTGTCTAGTTATTGAACCTGAGGTATTTGGGACTGGGGTGACTGTTTCATAGGTTGAATGGGGCAGACCAGACAAAGAGATACACACTGGTTGAGATGGACATGAGGGATTTTTTCTTTTGTTGTCTTGGGTTTGGGTGGGGCTATTGTAAGGATATAAGTGTAGCCATCATTGGTAAGTTTATACTGGTGATATTTGATTGTATAAATGGCATTTCGTTGGTCCTAGTAAGGGAGGCCGAGAAGTAAGTCAACACAATCTAATGGTGATACATCACAAAGGACAGAGTCTTTAAATTGACCGATGGAAAATGTTACCAAGCAACGATGAGAAACCAGAAGACGAGGACCATCATTTTGGACCCATCCCAGATGATATGGTTTTGGGTGAGGAGTGGTGCGTAGATGGAAGCGCTACACTAGATCTTGTGAAACCAATTTTTTCTGGGTGCGGTTGTCCAGGATGAGAAAGGCCAAGGAATTTTTTATTTGGCAGTTATGAGTAAAGAGGGGTAGGGTAGATGAGTGGGAATACTCATATGTCATTAAGATCAATGAGGGATCTACTTCAGTAGGATTCTCAAGAGAAACCTCATCAATTTCATCTACAGGTTGGGATGAAGTAGCTTCTGTGCAGAGAGTTTTGTTGGTCTTGAGAGATTCTAAAATGTGACAATATGAAGTGTTGTGGGAAATAGTCTTGTGGAAGGAACACCACTGTGTATTGGCATTTTGGTTGGTAGGACAAGTGGAGGGAAAGTGAGATGAAGTATTGGGTGGGGGATTTTGTGAAGCAAAGAGATTCTGGTTGGGATGGGATTGAGGAGTACGACCCCAAAGAGCTACCTTTCTTTCAACTACCAATTCTCTTTGAAAAGATTTATCCAATGTAGAATTTTCAAATAACTCAACTTCTCTACGGAACTGAACCAATAAACCAAAATTAAATTTAAGGATTAATACCTCTTTTGGGTCTGGAATGTGGAGTTGAATTCGAAGCTTGGAGAAGTATTCAATATATGCTTGTACTCCTTGTGCAGGACTTTGGAGGAGTTGGTGGTAGCGGATCCATAAGGATTGAAGCTACCCGGGTGGGTAAAAACGATCTCTCAATGCTTCACACATGCGATCCCAAGTGTTGATTGGTTGAGAAGAAGAAGCCTTTGTTGAGGCGACAATGTCTATTACCAAGGTGGTATTTTCCTGCTCTGCATCCCACTATGTTTGAACAAGTCCTTCCAATTGTAGCATTACAATCTGTATCTTTCTCTCTTCGGTAAGGCCTGTGGAAGTCCTGAAATAGGTGGAAAGGTTGCAGATCCATGAATCCACCGCTTCTCCATTGGTTTGGCCATTGAACTTAGGTATATGGAACTAAGTATCTAACCGGAATGGATCTGGGTTGGCCTGTTGTTGCATCCTCATTAATTCATTGAGAGAAGATGCGAGGTCCTGGACTGGATTAGAGGCATTTGAATCAAAATCGATGGCCAATGGATATCTTCTAGGAGGCATCTTGTGAAGTATGAAGGATTGGAGGACAAATTTTGGAGATAAAACTGATTGATGCTCTGTGTTGATTATAGAGGGCACAATGCAGAGTGTGGGTGCTGAAAGATTAAGAAATAAAGGCTTTACTAGAGGGAGATATCTATGGGCATGAATATCTGTGAATCTTGTCTCTATGGTGGATATTTGTGAGTGCCTTGGGAAATAAGATCTGTGAATCCACCATCAACTGTAGGAAACCCTGAGAAGGGTGTGAGATTTATTAGAAATCATTAAAACTCAGAGAAAAAAAAAGATATTAAAAAAAACCCTTAATGCATATCTTTCTTCTCCTTTGAATCTTGGTGCTCTGATACCAATTGATCTGTCATCAGAGGAGATCCATTCTCCTTAGCTACGTATTCTTGGATAATCCTAAAATGCAAGGATGAGGTGATGTGGAAGAGCGTGCAGAATGGTGGGAAGTTGTGTGGAGAACTGGGCACAATGGTTAACAAGAGTAAGAAGCATGGTGTGTAGGTTGCGTGGAGCTGAGGTGACGCAGAAGAGTGGTGGAGTATGGTTTTGTAGCTATGTGGGGGATGAATGGGAGCTGCGTGAAGGGAGCAACTTGTGTAGTTGGAGCTGGGGATGATGGGGAGAAGCGTGAAGGTGGACCTACTTTTGTAGATGGGGCAATGTGAAGAAGGATGCCAAGAAAATCATGAAGGATGGAGGGAGAGGGTGTGCACAGAAGGATAGCGTGAAGGAAGGTTTCCAAGGTATGTGTAGGCTGGATGTGTTAGGGTATGCGCAGAGGGAGAGGAGAGATGGGAGCATCATGGAGAGTTTGGGTTGCGCATGGAGAGAGGAGAAGATCTTAAGATGGGCATAAGCAGCGTGGAGAGATGGGAGGTGGAAGGAATTCTCATAATGGAAGAAAGGGGGAAGAATGGCGAGCTTGGAGAGATGGGAGGTGGAGCTGCGTGGGAGATGGGCCTGGGGGAAGGAATTCCCAGCGTGGAAGAAAGGGGGTCGAATTGTGAGCGTGGAGAGATGGGAGGTTGTAGAATGGTGCTGTGTGAAGGAAGGAATACACCACGTCCAAGCAAAGGCATCGTGAAGGGGGGAAGGTGAAGATGCATGCAGGTGGGAGGATGGAGCAGCATGAATGCTGGAGGAGTGGGTAGCGTGAAGATTGGGCGTGAATGCAGAACCTAGGGGTGGCCCAGATGTGATAGATGGAGGATGGTACCCATAAAGTGCCATAAATGGAGACATTTTTTAATGATGTATGGAAGGAAGTATTGTACCACAATTATGCCAAAGACAACCATTTCACCCGCTGTGATTCTTTATCAAATGCAAAACCACAAAGATATCCTTCCAAACATTTGTTCACTATCTCAGTTTTCCCATCAGATTGAGGATGATAAGATGAATTGTGATCCAATTGGGTACCCAAACAAGAAAATAATTCATTCTAAAATTTTCTAGTGAAAAGTGGATCTCTATCACTTACAATAATATTTGGATTTCCATGTAACTTATGAACAATTTCCATAAATACTATAGCTACTGTACTTGCATTAAAAGGGTGAGAGAGTGCACAAAAATGTGCATACTTCGTGATTCTATCAACAACCACCATAATAACATTATTTCCTTATAACTTGGGTAGACTTGTGATAAAATCCATTGAGACTTCCTCCCAACGCTAGAAAGGTATGTCTAATGGTTGTAGAAGTCCCTAGGTCTTAATTGTTTCACCCTTTTTTTGTTGGCAAACCAAACATTCGGCCATAAACCTTTAAACATCAGATTTAAGGACTTCCCAAAAAATTCCTTCTTGACACTAGTAATTTTTCAAGAATCGAGAGTGCCCACCTATAGGAGAGGTTTGTAATTTTGAGAGGACCTCTTGTTTGAGTTGGGATTATTTGTATAAATATAAGCGATCCTTATACCATAGTGAATCATTTTTCCACACAAAAGTATTTGACACACTATGATCATTCTATATCTTTTGAATGAGCATCCACACAGATAGGCCATTTTTCCATTCTTCGCTTGCTGCTACTACAGAATTTGGTTGTAGAATGGAAATTGCACAAAGTAATGCCCCAACATTTTCATCTCTTTTGGAGAGCACATTTTCCACCACATTCTCTTTCCCTTTTTGATACATGATTTCAAAGTCATATCCCAACATCTTGGTTACCCTTTTTTGTTTCTCTTCCAACGATAGTCTCTTTTCCATGAATTATTTAAGATTATTATGATCTGTTTTGACCTTGAACTACCTACTTATGAGGTAAGAACGCGATTTCTTAAAATCATGTAGTATTTCCAACATTTCCTTCTCATAAATGGGGTTCTATAAGTTCTTTCCCCTGATTGGATGACTTCTAAAGGAAATAGGGTGTCCTTCTTGCATTAGAATAACACCAATTCCATTTCCTAAAGCATCACATTCCGCAATAAAGGTTTTTCTGAAATCCAGTGTGGCGAAAACAGGAGCTTTGCACATTGCCTCTTTAAGTTGTTCAAAATATTGATTTTCTTCTAGAGTCTAAGAAAATGCATCTTTCTTCAATAATGTTGTTAGAGGTGCTATTATTCTTCCATAGTTCCGAACAAACTTGCAGTATTACCCTATCAGACCTAAGAATCATACCGCAATTCATTTTGTTGGAATATATGTAATAACATTCACTCAATGTTAGTTTTATATGATAGGAAATTATAAATTCCAACCTCTATTTCATTACCTTCATTTCCAACACATGAAAAACCAATGTTACTGTAGAATTTATGAATTGGTGCCTTAGGATTTAGTGGAAATGGAATAGGGAGTTGATTAAACAATGCTTGGTATGCTTCCTCTCCAAGTTTTGTTTGTTTTGTGTCATTTTCTTGATATGGTATCATATTAGGGTACAACAAAATACAATGAATAACTCATTTATCATTAGAATTTTGATGGAAAAGATATTAAATATTACATTGGTGATATGAGTAAAAATCATGCATTTAGTATGTTTAAACATTATTCCAAACAATTATTAGAAGTATGGAATTTTTTCCAATAGAACATGTGCAACCAACCGCTTTATAAAATAAAATTTCAAATTAAGCAATTTCTTTGCATTAATTTCATTGAAAAATAACAATTACTCAATGATATATTCTTATGCTCAAAGGGGATGTCTAAAGGTAGTCTCAATGCAAAGCATATTTTACGAATGGTTGGTGCTATCTGAAAGTTATAGTTTATTAACAAGTCATCACATTCAGACAAGCTATGTATTAATACACGAACAACAAAAAAATAGACACTTTTATTTTCATAAGAAACTCTTTGTCACTGAAGTATTCATCAAATGAACAATTTGCACTACATAATGAGAACCTACAACTACTTATGATCCTTGTAATGTTCCCATGAGTGTCTGTATGACCATTAATATACAACATATTCTTCATATTAAAGTTTTCAAAACAGAACTATTCTTGCACATACTATACATGGAAATGTTATTCTTGTATTTAAAAATATTCAACTAATGAGACTCTTCTGTATAGAGCTTATGTATAGTCTATAGACTCTTTTGAAGGAATGGATACACGTGAAAGGAAAAAACACTCATGATTTGGAACATTTATTTTATATGTAGCAATCATATAATTATTACCACAAAAGGAGAATTTTTCCCTAACATTGGGCCCATGCAAAGAAGATTATAGAGTGTGAGAAAAGGCATGGTTTTAATAGGTTTGGTATTTACTTTGTAGATGGATAGGAATAGAGGAATCATTTCTACCATCCAACAATTAAATAGACCATGGTGTGTACATAGACATTTATTTCTCTCATCTCATACAATGGTTTGGGTCTCCTAGTAGATATGCTTCGGGTTGTAATGATATTGTACTTTGGCTCACTAGAATTTTTTTCTATAAAACTATAAGGGATATAGTGAAAAGAGCATATATATGCAATTTCCACTTAAACTATAAAAATTAATCCAATGAATCAAAGAATCAAATTAGATATATACAACATCTACATCAAGCATTTTTAGAGAAGTGGTCAACAAGACCTAAAATAGTCAACAAGACTCGCCAAACTTACAATAGCTAAAACATACAATAACAAAAAATAATCATTTAAATATTATTAAGCATTGACATGTTTTTCTATAATATGTATATATTACTACAAAAAATTATGAAATTACTATTTCATCTCTATCTACTCTCTTATATATATATATATATAACTTTCCATTTTTTAAGCATGAATTGTGTTTTCATTATTTAAGATTTTATATTTGTTATGAGCTTTATATAAAGAAACGAGAGAGAGAGAAATCAGAAAAGGGTCTTGGTACCGTATATATTTAGGATGTGGATGGTGATTCAATTACTAAAAAAACTTATGAGATGTGATATTGTAGCTTTGTTTTTGAGAGGAAGTTTGCTACTTTGAAGGCATTATGACTACTTGGTTTTTTGTTAAGCTTCTTCATCTTTGGGATGAGGATTTATAGCAAGTTTTAGTCTCATGTAATTTTTGGTTTTAATGAGATTGGAAACCTATTATTGATTTATGAAGAAAGTATTTTCATTCTATTATGAATAGAAATCCTGAATATATATATATATATATATATATATATATATATATAAAAGTGAAAAAGTAAATAAATTTTATGTTGAATATAAAAATTGAGAAAACAAAAATAAATCATAAGAACATAACAAGTTTATAGTACATATAGTGTCAACTAAGTATCTTTCTTCATACAAACATTAAAATAAAAATATATATAATTGATTACATCAAAATCAAAACATTATATGAGAAGTGACAACATCAATAACATGTGAAAGTTGTCACATATAATTTTTTTAATTTCATGTTATTATATATATATATTTTTAATTTCATATTAAATATTTATAATTTTATATTTAACCTTTTAAAAATAAAATGAATAATGGCTGGAAAATGCCCAGGTAGCTCCAAACTCGTGAGGGAGAGCAACTGGTTGTTGGATAATTGCTTGGGGAACAATTCATGGCTCTTTTCTTTCCCAAGAAGCAAAACATGATTTCTCATGCAGGGTGGCTTGCCCATACCCGAAATTTGACAGCCATACCTCTCATTCCCCAAGGCATTAACTACCTCAACCAACTCTTGGGAGAAATCAATGATTGGGTACAAAAGTCAACATGGGTAGTTGAGGGTTTGATGGGTTCCCTCATTGACACTTGGATTGACTTGATTGGCTCCAAGGTTTTGAATGTTTTTCCTCCCAATTCCTTGAAAAATCATGCCCCCATCTCTTGTTGCATTGCATAGCTAGTTGTGGGTATTTTATTAAATGCATATTTACATGATATTTACAATTCCATTGTGTCGGGCTAGCACATAAACCATATGCATCAATAAATCGATGGCGGGGCCTTGGCCTTGAGCTCCTCACCACGATTATATAACAATATTACATCATTTACAATTTTAATGTGATAGGGTCAAGATGGGGACGTGACATTCCCCTCCCCTTGGAATAACACCATCCTCGGTGTTCCAATACTTCAGAGTATATACCCACTTTACACATGCCTCAAAATTCACAACTAGTGGCAGGTCTGTCCTGCATTTCATCTCTTGAATTTGAACTTTCAGGATCAAGTCCTTTGGCTTCCTCAAGATTCTATTGTTGTCTTTGATCTTCCATCTCTGCAAGTGGGCATTGCTCCATAGCAATCCTTTCCTTTTATTCACCTTCCAGTTGATTTACAAGTTTGGAATTTTCATGGATGCCATCTTTTTTACCATCCTAGCAACTTGTTGAGGAATATTTCCAGCCCAAAACAAATAGCCTCTGGTCTGCTGCCATGATCACGGTGCACAAATGGCTCTCTCTTTTCTCACCAGCAACACTTGGCTAGTAATAGTTGCAATCAATGGCTTTCAATTTCTCACTTGTGAGACTCATCATGCCAATTCTTGTTAGGACAAGCATAACACAATGTTAAAATTAGTCAATTATTTTTCCAATTGACATGGAACGTCCATGCTTTACTCATGAGACTTCCACACATTTCATGCTTTCTCAACATACACATGAACTCATTCATGTTCTTCCTTTCATAGGAAAATAACTAATTCAGCATTCACAATTCATTTCAAGCAATAAACACAATCAACTTCATCTATGACATGCACTCAAGAATATTTTGTTTCTAAGATGCATTAGTCAAAAGGAAAGGGAAGAGTAAGAGTTTCCCCCTCTTAGTCTTGTTCCAATCCGGAGCCACACCATCACTGTGGTTTCATGCTCCTTAGCCTCTTTCAATTCAATGTGAATGCTTGGCATGCCATTTTGTTGGCTATGAGACTTAGTGTCTAAGGTCTATCTAATGCTTTTCAGCTAGGGAACCCTTCCCCATTGTTGCTTAGAGAACCTTTAGTTGCTAGGACCCATAGATGTCCACTAGCACCATCTTTCATTACCGCTCATACTGAGCTCTCTTTAGGATGGTCACATGTCCACATGCATCCTCCAGATGCTTTCATAGTCCTTGGTTCCAGCAATACCTACACTCAAACATTGAATCAATTCACATGTTTAGTGTATTTTCATAGGGTTTATCTCTAGACAAGAGTTTGAGAAATCATAATCAAATCATATACACACGTATATTCATAACCAAGAAGTTGCAAGATAACCAAATACTTATATGTATCATATGTCTTCACTTTATTCCACAAGATCCTTCTTTGCTTTTTAAGCATTGGATTTCTCGTGGATACAATAACGAATGTTGGGCCAGCACGCAGGCTACTCCACAACCATTCGAATAGGCAATGCCATGCCAGTATGCCAACTGGGTTTTATTAAGGAATGTTTGGCCAGCATGCCGGCTGCTCCACAGCATCAAGTGGTTAATGTCCCCACCAATTATTCTCTGAATTTACCAAGAATTTTATAGCGCCCAACCAGTTACTCTCTGGCTTTACCAAGCATTTATAGCTCCAACCAGTTACTCTTTGGGTTTACCAAGAATTTCTAGTTCTTTCAGGGTCCTTGCTTCCTGCAATGGCCAAGGTTTCCAACAAGGAAACAATAGTGTATCAGCTAAGCTGTTAGAAGACTTATACCTTAAATATTCATTATTCCAAACAAGAAATAAATGGAAATGAATACTTATCTGTATTTTGCGTGTCCTCGCTACTCCACAGGTTTCCTTCTCTACTTTACAAGCCTTGGATCACCTGTGGGGTGGATGCTCGGCCAACACACCTACTGCTCCACAACATCATCCAAATAGGCAATGCCAAGCCAGTATGTCGACTGGGTTTATCAGGCATCCCTAAAATTAGTATGCTAAGACAGTATGCAGACTGGGTTTATCAAGCATTTCAAAAATTAGTAGGCTAAGCCAGTATTCCAACTGGGTTTATCAAGCATACAATAACCATTTCCAAGCCAGTTCTCCGACTAGGTTTGTCAGGAAATAACACCCTTCACCAATAGATCCATAACATGCAAATAACCAATTCCAATTCAGTACACCGACTGGGTTTGTCAGGGATCAATTTAACAGCATGCCAAGCTAGTACACCGACTGGGTTTATCAAGCATCCAGCAACCCTTCGCCACAACACCCAAATAACCAATGCCAAGCCAGTACATCGACTGGGTTTATCAGGCATAAAACAACCATTGCTAAGCCAGTACATCGACTGGGTTTATCAGGCAATATGAACAACATAATATGATTACGTGGCTCCTTCTCTTATGCAACCAGTGGTTCCCTCCAGGAACTCCATAGGTGACTCACTTGACTGCATGCTAGCATGGCCCCACAATACCCACTCACACTACACAAGGATGATACCCCTTTTCTGCAACATGGCTCCCCAGGCCTATCCATCTCTTCTAGTGTCCTTTAGTGTGAGCGTAGAAAGGTTACCACTGCCCATACAGTCCTCCTGAGCACCCTTTTTTCACTTTGCCTCTTACATGCAACACCAAATTGCATCTGTGTAAGTTGATAGCACAAGAAGGATAAGCAGACTCATCAGTATTGCTCCTCTAAAATTGTAACCATATTTCATAACATTCACTATCAAATATTGAAACACCATGAATGCGTCCATTCCCTTAGGGTGTAGTCAATACTGAAAACCCTAACATAACCCATCACCCGAAAGGTATGCATCCCTTTCTGATGTGAGCCATGTAGGCCTTAGTCCCACTCAAGCAGTCTGAAATAATAATGAAATAATAAAACATACTCTGCATATTAAATCTAATAACCAGACATGTATATCCTCAGTTAGGGTTACCGAATACTCATTCGTTTCACATATGTATCTTTCCTTGATTGGAAAAGAATGGGGCTCCCTTCTCCGAGTCAACAGTACTTCGGTTTGACACCCCATTTTTTCCACGTTTCATAACTCACACATGCCTTCTTGGCATAATTTCACCCTTTCACTCACATGTAGTGCAACTGAGGTGTTATCAAAATTTATAATGGCATTTCACCCAAAACCCATTTCCAAGGCATGGGATCCTTCCCATCTAGTTTGGCTTTTGCAGGCCATCACACATAGTCTTTCTGCAATGTGTCATCCTAGCACACTTATCAAATAGCCAAACAGTCAGCAACATTTAACAATAACTTCAAATCTGATTGCTTCATAACCAATCAATGGCGTTAATAATTAAATTCAACATGAATTTACAATTCTGTCTCCTACAGAAATTGATTTGCTTAGCAATGAGGCTATCCTCATATTGTTTGGCTCTCATAAGTGGTATCACTCTGTCCATTATGGTTTCACCCTTGCTACCATACATGAACATCCACCTACAACATGTCCTCCTAACACAATTCTATATAAGCCAAACAGTCATTAGCAATTATAAGCAAATTCTCAAATCTGAAATTTGTAAATCTATTTTCCTACAGAAATTAGATTTGCAACCATGAGACTATAAACTTAAACCAGACAATTTTCAGATTTGTTTCATGCATAAATTAAAACCATGAGAACCTTCTCATAACCTTTGGCTTCTGCACATGGTAGATCTCGGTCTTTACTATGGACTTATTCTCATTTCCATAAGCAGGACTTTTCTACCTGAGAACTGAAACTTCAATCAGCCAAACATGTTGTGAGTATCTATGCATATAATCATTTCATTGCCACAACAGTCATTGAAGTGATCTCAGAATTATAACACTCAATAATTCAAACACCTTCAGCTGTTAACATTTGAAATGCAGTGAAATATATACATTTCTATATATGCATCATTATCACAATAAAATTGCAAGACACTGTCACACTATCTATGCAATTTAAATAACTGTAAATACTCATTACTTCACATTCCATGCAATTCTGTCCTTCCAGCAGAGTGCTCTAGTATCCCATCACCTGTCTACCTTCTTCATGCAGTCTTCCTCCTGCATTCATAGCAGCTCATGAAATGGTCTCCGGATTAATGATAGTCTACCATTTCATCTATTATCTAATTGCATTGAAACATATGTATGTCACACCCATGCATTCACACAATGCATATTCACAACATTTACATCACTCACATAATCTTTCAATACAACCTTGTATTAATCCATGAATACTATGCATTCCAACATATTATGGCCTAACGATGTCTATCCCATATGGCATACACTACAATAGGACCATAAGTCATCACTTGCTTTGGTTGTTAAACTCACAACCAGCATACACAAATGGTATGATATAATTTTCATATGAATTCATTGAGGTTTCTAAGAAACTATAGGGTGCAAGGATCCTTGCCTTTACTTACCCACACCTCACCATACTCGGTGGGTCAACATTCACATTTAGGCACTCAATACCACATGGAAACCAATCAATCATAGTTTGAACATAGTTGAAGGGATCTCACCAAATCCTCTTTCAACATTCATGCAATTTACGCATAAATAATCATTACCTGCATGGCTGTTGTTAACATTGCTTGATATTACCTGATCAGTTGGCCTCTTACCAAGGCTTCATAGTCCTTTTTCCAACCTCATGATCACAGATTTGTTGCACCATCCTTTCTTCATAAGGCTATATGCAACAATCATCATCCACATCCTTAGCCATGCTTCGGTTGTCTTTGGTCCTACAACCAATGCGAACAAAACTAATTATTAGCAACCACAATCATTATCTTAAGTGGCTCATTGCATATGTAAAACCTCACTATTTTACCAATATGCAATATCATATACACACAAAAACATTTTCACATGCATTGTGCAATATGCCATCTAGTACATATTCACTTCATCTATCTATCCTCTTGCATTTCCAACATCCCCATGCCATAATTTTTACTATAGACAACTTAGGAAATATAAATATAATAGCAATGGAGGAGTTAAGGAATTCTCCCTTTCCAATTCCTCGTCATGACATGGAGTTCCTCCTCTACATCATAGCTGATCCTTTTCTTGGCTTCCCTACCAAGCATATAAGCAATCATTAGCTATGATATTCTCATGAATTAGCAATTCAACATATACATATGTGTATAATATTCATTCTTGCTATCTGCAATTATTATGCTATAAACATAAATAGTTTAAGGTGAGGAATTTCCCTTTCATCCTCCACAATGGGTATTACAATTACTCTTATTGAGATTTCACAACCCCTTCTATGCAATTCCTGCTTCTCATTCCAAGCATAGAGAATGCATTTCACACTTTCAACGACTGTCTCCGAGGGACGATGGGGATCAAGGGGGCTTGCCCTCTTGTGGCTTCCTTGCACCACTACAGGACGGCTCGAGGGCAGCGCCCTCGTTTTTTTTTGTAAATCCTTCGATTTCGCGCAATCTGACACATAAGTTCCATGGCAATTTTTCCATTTTCGGCACCTGAAAATCTCCCTGAAAAATAGCTGAAATTTTCTATTTTGGAGAAACTCACCGAGTTCTTCCGACCTGTGCGGATCAACTCACTGAGTTCTTCTGACCTGTTGCGGATCAACTAACTGAGTTTTGCTGGTTGGCGGACTCGTTTGTATTTTCTTCCATTTTAGACCAACTCACCGAGTTCTTCCGCTGTTGCGGATCAACTCGCCGAGTTCTTCCGCCGTTGTGGACCAACTCACTGAGTTCTTCTGCCATTGTGGACCAACTTTCCGAGTTCTTCTGCTATTATAGACCAACTTGCTGAGTTCTTCTGCCGAATGACACTTAGAAAAAATTTCGGACCAACTCGCCGAGTCCTTTCGCCGTTGCGGACCAACTTGCCAAGTTCTTCCGTCGTTGTGGACCAACTCGCTGAGTTATTCTGCCGAAAGACACTTAGAAATATTTTCAGACCAACTCGCCGAGTCCTTCCGCTGTTGCGGGCCAACTCGTCGAGTTCTTCCGGTCGAAAACTCATCTTTTCCTTCTGATTTGTTTCATCCCAAAACTCATAACTTTCCGCCGATATTTTCCTTATTTTTCGGCGAACTTGTTGATTTTCTGCCGAATCATTGCGGAGGAACTCGCCAAGTTCTTCCGCCAACTTTGGCGAAAATCTCGCAAGTTCCTTCCGATACAGACTTAGAAAAATTTCCAAAAACACTTAGAATAATTTTGAAAATCTTAAATTTTCTTAAGGATCAGTTTGAGTAGGAGGAATACTTACCTCTACCACTGTGATAGGCAGCACATGAAGGCCCAATGCTGCAACTAGCAGCTATGATACCATCTATCATGTACCCACCCATCCATCCAAGGCAGGGGAGGGAACATGATGCCAATCTCTGGCACTTTCACATAATTTCAGCCCATTCATTAGAATCATATGAATAAATCATTTGTGTGCATATGTAAAACAAATCAATTATGCACAACGGAATTAAACTATCCACACACATTACTTATGCATACAGCATATCAATAGTCATCAAATTAATATAGTGCAGAAGTAAATACATAGACAGAAAAACACTTATCTCCATTTTGCAATTGTCCCAAACAACTAGCTATGTCACTGCAATGTTCCACCCAACCATAGGCCAGTTGTGTTCATCAATCTCTCAACACAACTGCCACCCTTGAGCTGGGCATGATTCCTACAAAGAAAGAGGGGACATTAAGCTCATATGCAACCAATTAAGCATTTCATTTGAGCCAAGCCAGTCCATAGCTGGGTTTATCAGGCTACATCAGAACCCTGGATGCTTGCACTCAAGCTCAAGCCAAAACAATGGAGACCCATAACCCATACCCCAACATACTCTTTTCTCACACGGCAAGCACAATCATTGGGTAGGGATACACATTTAACAATGGAATTTACAACAGGATGGTCATGGGTTTTCCCCAATTCGTTTCTAGCCAAAAACAGATTATGGGATGGGGAGAAACAATCACAGGGAGGAAAACAATTTATTCCCCAACTAACTGAGCATTCAGCAGCCAAATGATCTCTATGGAACCCCAATTCCATTCCCCTTCTTCCCCACTAGTATACAACACAAAAACGCCCTTCTCCCAGCTAAGAATGAAGTAAAACACAGGAAAACATGGCTGGAAAATGCCCAGGTAGCTCCAAACTCATGAGGGAGAGCAACTGGTTGATGGATAATGGCTTGGGGAGCAATTCATGGCTCTTTTCTTGCCCAAGAAGAAAAACGTGATTTCCCATGCAAGGTGGCTTGCCCATACCCGAAATTGGACAGCCATACCTCTCATTCCCCAAGGCATTAACTACCTCAACCAACTCTTGGGAGAAATCAATGATTGGGTACAAAAGTCAACATGGGTAGTTGAGGGTTTGATGGGTTCTCTCATTGACTCTTGGCTTGACTTGATTGGCTCCAAGGGTTTGAATGTTTTCCCTCCCAATTCCTTGAAAAATCATGCCCCCATCTCTTGTTGCATTGCATAGCTAGTTGTGGGTATTTTATTAAATGCATATTTACATGATATTTACAATTCCATTGTGCCGGGCTAGCACGTAAACCATATGCATCAATAAATCGATGGTTGGGCCTTGGCCTTGATCTCCTCACCATGATTATATAACAAGATTACATCATTTACAATTTTAATGTGATAGGGTCAAGATGGGGACGTGACAGCTACTATATTAGCAAACCAAAATTGTTTTAGGTAAGGTTTATGATGTATAGTCGGGCAGATGAAGAAAAAAATTAAGAGGACTTGTTCAAATTCAACTTGAGGCCCTCATTGACAGGATTGATACCCTTAACAACATATTCAATATCATGATAGATTCTCTTACAAGCTTGGACATAAAGCTAAATATGCAAGCCAAAGACACATTCTCGAAAAAACAACAGGAATGGTCTTCAAGATGCAGGTTGTTCTCGAGCAAAAGTAGGCCCCTGTTAATAACTTTGAGTTGTAAGTTATTCCGATCATTGATGATGATTATGATAGATAGTTTATTTGTCATAGCTCAGATGGTGTTTTGTTAGATATAAAATGAAGTAGTTTTTTATTAAAATAGTATATCAAAAACTCTTTACTGCTTATGTTAATATTCAGAATTTAATATTGACAATAGTATAGACAATCTTGCACTATGAATGGTCTAGCTTCCCAAGTGGCACACACGCCACTATCTTATCTCTTTTTTGAATTAATGTAATCTACAATAATTTATAATAAAAAATGATATATTTTTAATGTTACATAAATGACATTTTTTTATTAGGTATATAAATCAAATATCTCTCACACATAGCTACTTTTTCCTCTATATCCATATTTAGCTCATATATATTATTGTTGTTATTGTTGTTATAACTACTATATTTGAAATCCATATAACTTATGCTTTACCATATACATAGTAACATCTCTATCTTTCTAGATTGTAAAACCAACAACTTTCAACATATTTATAAATTAAAAAAATCAACCTTATTCATATAAAATTTAAAATACACTTTAAACAATAAAATATAATTTATTACACAATAAAATATTAGTTAAAAACTCATAAATTAATTAAAACTCTTATACATCCACTTGAAACTAATTTATTTTATTTGTTATTAACCCACTTTGATACAATTAAAATAATAGTTAAAAAATCATAAATTAATCAAAAATTTTGTACATCAATTTGAAACTATTTTAATTTCAATAATTATATTTGCTATTAACCCACTTTGATAAAAAGAAATATAGTAAACCTTATACTTATAACTATATAAAACTAGCCATTAAAAGTACAAACATATTTTTAAGAAAACTAACTTATAATCATATGTAAACATATATACCATCAATCATAAATAATTTATAATTTTATAATGTTTATGTTTATATATATATAAGCTTATGTTAACATATTGTATGAAATTATGTAATGTATTGTTAAGATAGAAAAAAAATATGAAGAAACTTATTTAACGTATTGCTAGGTTATTTTTGAAGAACTTAAATTCCAATAAGTGCTTATGTTAATAGCACAAAGCTTTTTAAATGTATTTTAACTTTTCTTAGTATTGAAATATACATTAAGTTTATGTTAGAATGACATTTTTATTTGGAAAGGTTTCTTGAACGCATGTTGGTGATCAACTGGATCGCTATGAAATTCCAAATGAAGAACTCACACCAACTCCCACAATTCCAATGGAACATTAGACTTTAAGTACTATGAAGGTGAAGCAGGGCAGGTCAACGTTTGGGCGCGAGTGGAGCATAATGATCAAATTTAAATGGCACAAGATTTTATAGTTTTTTAAAGATAGAAGGTCATATAAATAATTGTATTTGAGTAGACAAGTATAAATCAATTAAATTTAAAAATGCAAAATTGTATTTGAGTTGACTAGTATAAATCAATTAAATTAAAAAACGCAAAAACACAAAAATTGCCCATGTCGTTGATATGAGCCTACCTAAGGTCATTGAATTTCAGATAAATAAATAAAAGCGCCCTTGAAGTGCTTTTGACATCCATGTGTGAGGACTATTTGTTTAAGAAATGGGCTACACTCTAGATAGTTTGCATCTTTATCGGTAATTTTTACTGGAATCTGACGAAGGGGAAATTGCTGAAACTGCGATTTGGGTTGTTTGAATTGCAATTTTAGTTGCAGGAATGAATTCAGTGACCTCGATTACTCCAAGGCATCTCGATTATGCAATTCTAGCAACCCAAAACTGTCATATAAACAATTTCAACCAGATTTTTGCCAGAAAAATCACCAACATCTTAGTACAAAAGATCTAGCTTACTCTTTTGTCTAACAAAACTTTTTACCAAAAGCATTGCATTAATTCTACGCGCCTCCCTGTTCGTTGAAATATAGGAATCTAAATCTCATCTGCCATCGGCTTACGTCCTCAATTTATGTCATCTGCTTACGTCTTCGATGGATCTCATCTCTTTATGAAACAGTCTCCACACGCTTCTTCATTTTTTATTATATTTTTCTTTCTCCTCGGTCATTCTAACTACGTATTTTGATATGTCAAAATTTTCAACTGATAAAGTCTTATGATATATCTCAATCTTTAGTGTGATTAGTTGTATCCATCATTTAACAGCAATATAAAAGAGATGTTTTACTATCGCAGTGATAGACACATTTTCATCTGAAAAAGTCAATGATATATCTCAATTTTTATTATGATTAGTTGTATCGATCATTCAGCAGAGGTAGATGAGATGTTATACTGTAGCACTGATAGAGACATTCTATGTCAAGGTTGAGGTTTGTTGTTTGCAGCGATAAGAACATTAGAGAGAAATGGTAGTTAGAAATATGTAATCTGTATTGATTATAAAATATAAAAAAATTGATACTATAATTAGTCTAATGGAAATGGGGGAGTATCTACTACAGCAGTCACTTAAGGAATGCTTCACAAGTTAAGTGCCACTAACAAATTATATGTTACTTGTTCTCTATTCTTAGTTCTAATCACTTATTATTTATAGCTACTTGTTATCTTCTTTAGTTAAATGGGTTGTCTATCACTACCTATTATCCATGCATGAGCTACTAGTTATGCATAGCTACATGTTATCCATGCATGACCTATTATCCATGCATGAGCTACTAGTTATGGGTAGCTACCTGTTATCCATGCATGACCTACGAGTTATTTTTATATTTCTCTTTTAATGTAGAGTTAAATTATAAGCTATCATCAAATGGCTATGGTATTGAAAATAATTATAATTAATTTACATCTTATGATATTTGATAGACTATCATATAAAACTTTAAGATGAAATCAAAATAATTTAATTTTTGTTTGTTTAAGTTCACATTATTTTTATTTTTTTTATGAGAACACCATGTTACATAGCATTACTAACATCTCCCCCAATGTTGAGCTATAAAATACTTGGCTACTCTCACTCCAAATATCAATAGTTAAACATAATTTATTAATAATAATAATAATTTAATTTAATTAAAATTAAATATAATAAAATATTTATAAAGAAGATTTATTTTAATAATAAATCTACAAGATTAAATTAAATATTATAATTAGAAGATTCATTTTTAGTAATAAGCATATTTTTTTTCAAGATTGCATTGTGATATTTTTCAATTTTTCATGGTGCTACTAGCTCTAGATGTACAAAGTTTGTAGAAAAGGTGGAGGAAGTCAAAGAGGTCACCATGGAGGTAGCATAGGAGGTTGAGGAGGTCGGAGAGGAGGTCAAGGAGGTCGTAAAGGTCGAGGAGGTCATAGAGTAGCTCGAGGAGGTCACAAAGGAGGTCAAGGAGGTCATCAAGGTGGTTGAGAAGCCATAGAGGATGCAATGCCTCCCAAATTGGTGAGTACCCATTTAAATTTGTGAAAGCTCACTTCTCTGAATCATAAAAATTAAATCCTATATGCAAGGTTATCAATTCAGTTTCAGAGCTAATATTAATAAGGATGGTATCTCCTAGCTTCCTCCTCAAATCCTCTCAAAGAAATTGAATTTTATCCCAACATAACTTGGGAAAAAGGTTCCTTTCAAGGGTACCAAGTCCTTCAGAAATATATTTTCCTCCAAATGAATTGTTGCAATATTATCATCTTGTTCATTAAGATGAAAGGAACAAATGCCTTCATCGTTAAGGAATATTTTTCAAGACTCAATATTATTAGGGATGTAAGGTTGGAATGAGGAGATAATAGAGAAATATGTGTAATCCAAGAATACTTTCCTATAAGGTCTAGCAACATATGCAATTTATTTATTAGCTATGGGTAACATCCTAAGAGTTTACCGAGTTTACTCCTGTGTAAATAAGTCAAAAGACTTGGATGTAAGTATGTTTTAAGACTTGGACCTATGTGTGATGTGAGGCATCATGGAAACATAAAAATTTATGTGATTAAAGTGATAGTTTATTTATAAAATGTTTCTACCTACTTGCTATGGAACAACTTGTTGAAAAGAGAGACCAAGCTTACTAGAGAATTATGACTTGAGTGAGTAATTAAATTTAAATAAGGGAAATATAAATAAGATGGGAAGAATAATAATTATGAATTTCAAGAAATGTGGGGAATTAAAATGAATTAACTCATCCTCTAAATCAAGTAAATATAAAAAGGAAAAGAAAGAAAGGCGGAGTTTTCTCTTACTTCTTTTCTCTAGAGATTTTCTACATTTGCTAACTTTTCTTTAAGCCAAAAAGAGAGAGAAAATTCATTTATGTAAAATGAATAAAGAAGTTAAGAATGATGAGTAGATAAGGGATATTGCACATGAAAGTCTGCCCATGTCCATAGTACATTTCCTTATTAAGCGCTTAGTGTATTTGGTCCAAGCAAATAATTTTTTGATAGGAACTAGAGAATTGATTAAAGTGATCCTATTGGAAAGTTTACTTAAGAAAGAATTCATATCAAACATCCCTAAGTCTTAGTTTTCTAGTAAGCTTGGTTTGGCTCGGGGGTGGTCTCCGCAAAATTTGAGAGCTTATGAATTGCTGCAAAAATCTATGGTAGGGTGGAATAGGCTTGTTCAAAAGCAAGTTGGCATAAAAATACATTTAAAATATTTAAGTTTTATGTTTTTAAATTCGGTTTTATTATTATTGTTCTGATGCATTATATATTATTATATATTGGTTAAAAAGATCACGGGTAGAGTGCATCAAGTGCATTATGATATTAGTCTTCTTATTATGTTTTATTTGAGAATTTGTTTTATACATTTTTGTTCTTCAAGTTTAAAAGTGGAAGGATAATTTTACATGGAACGTGTATATTTACACATAATTATTAAATAATCCTCTATTTCTAAGAAAGTAATTCTCATTTAAATGTTGTGTTATTCATAGAAAAATGTAATTATTCTTTTATTAAAAGTTACACCCGATATTAATATTATTGATTATGACTAACCAGTTATGAACATTGTATTTTTATTGCAAAGTTAATCTTTTAAGCCTTAGAATTTATCTAAGTAATATTATAAATAACAGTAATATAATTAAGGAGAAAACTCATGCATTAAACCTAATCTATATTACTCAGAAAACTCATGCATTAAACCTAATCGCGATAGGATAAGGACTAAACCCTTGGCATAGTCATATAGTATTCTTAGCATATTATTGCAAAACAGAATAATATGTTGATACATATTTATCATAATAATTGTTTTCAAAAGATTTCTTAAGAAGAAGCCAAGACTTCTCATAGACAACAAATTCATAGTAAAAAGTATTACTCAACAGAGAGTATCCAAAAAATGTGATCATAAGGCCGCTCTAAGGGCTACGATTGCTATAATAAAGCAGGAATAACACACTCCAATGCATGGTTTCACGCAGAAACAAAGTATACATTAAAAATCATTTTGCATAAATTGATAATCATATATTTGATACAAGTAACAAAATGAAAGACTCGGCCGGTAAGATGAAGGCGAGATCATGAACCCAGGAAACACATATAATTATATCAATATGGAATACGAATAAACATACAATAAATGATAGAAGTAGATATGTATCACATAAGTGAGCTATTAAGCTTAGGAAAACTATAATGAACATAAACAGTATGCACAAAATAGTTTATACAGCCTTATGTGCAATCCCTTGTAAACACGGAATGGAAGTTAACAATAAACATATATAAATCATGTAAGAAAATACCACATACGAGTTTCTCCAGGCCGTAGGAAGCTCGATCGTAAGACACAAGTGAGTTATTAAACTTAGGATTAAATAATTATGACATTGACTAAACATACAAAGAGTCTGTATACAAAATGCTTAAAGAGCACGATGGCTCTATATAGACTTGAAGTTAAAATGATTTTGGAGCTTTTCATTATACACCCTTGAGTTAAAAGGAAATAGAACAAAACCGAGTAAACAACACATTAAACGACATTCCAGAGTGCAAAATGGAGACGCTACTAGAGTAATCCTGTGAGCCATAATAAAATGTATATAACGAAAGTGCTCAAATATATCCAAAACTGGGACAAGTATTCCAGTCCCATTTCTATATTATTTATGAAATTTAATCTCATGCCATATAGAGCTTTAAAAAACGCATATATGGGCTATAAATCCTTTAAGAAAATTTACATAACAGACTTACGCTTTCAGGACTGAAGTCTTGAAGCTTTATAAAAGAATCTGAAGACCAAACAAATCATGTACATCTCGTATACATGAGTAAAAACACTGCGAATATCTTCCATGGAGCTTTGAGCCGAGGAAGGAGGCTTACCTGGGGAAAACACCTTTGTTCTTCCTCGAATAAGTTACCTCCATGACCAAAAGGGGTAGCATTTACCCACAGGGAAAATGATTTGCATTAGTATTTGTGTAATCAAAAGAAATACAAGTAAACAAAGAATAAACCAAAGTATCAAGTTATAGACAATAGCTTGCAAGGAAGCCCTTGACAATGCTAAGGTATTCCACTAAAGTCCGGTTGCAGGACCAATGCTGAATCCGAGAAATAGTATATCCACAGTAATGAACAATGCATTCGATAATGGATCTCAATGGTATGAAACGAGCAGCATAACAAGGTTTAATCTAAACAAAGATGCTGGGTTCTACTATGGCAACACAGAGCATAGCCAAATCTCAAGTATAACAAATGAATCTTTGAGACACATTTTCTTTATAAACACGCCCTTCATCACTTATGAAGCAACTACATGTTATTTAAGAACTAGGACCAGGTGGAGGTCAATTACATGCTCACTACACATAACAAGCCTGCCAGTTAGATGGAAAGTAGCTAATGCTGATGTTTAAGTCTGGGCGTAACCACGAATTCAAGTCTTGACCCTGAGACAACCTGGATAATGTTTGCAAGGAAGCATCTTTATGATCTGGCCCATATTCATACATGTAAATCATGGATATGCATTAGCACGTGGTGCTAAGTAAGCCACCATCTGCGTGGATATTCATTGCTCAAGAATAAACATCAAGAACATAATAATACCAACAATTAAATCAAACCGTCCTTATTCCTAATTTTCAAGAGGATGCAAAGATGGGGTTAAAACAATACATGTATGGTAAATGACCCACACAATCGTCAGCTAGCAAGTAGTAATACCAATGCCAAGAAGTATTTAATCTATCCAACGTGGAAACAAGGAAATGGATAGTGATTAAATAAATAATGATGTGATAATAATGCTTCGATTTATAACTTGGCTTTCATAGTATTGTTAGAGAAGCATGTACACACCTCAATTATAGGTTTGAAATTAGTATTATAAGATAGTAATGCATGTTATTAATATATGATGTAATATTTTTAATGCATGATAATGAAAGAAATGCATAGTTTAGATTTCTACTCATGGTTTACTGTATGCGGTATCTACTGTGGTTGGTTTTTACTTTAATATTTTTAGGGAAGCGGTGTGATTGGAAAATTATGTCTTCATGAACCACGTTGGAGTAATGGTAAGTAGCTTCATTGATTGATAGTCTTGGCACTTGGTTGAAATCTTTTAAGGGTCTCTTATACATATATCTGGATTATATGCTTATTTCTTTTAAATGTTGCAACTATATGTCCACTTTAAACTTAAATGAAACAGCTTGGATATATGTAAGTTACTGTGTGTTACTAATCCTTAATTGCTTGAGGGGATGGAACTGGTGGCGTTGGCCGGAATTACTTAGCATTTCATGCTAAAGTCTATTTCAATATTTGTTTTGTAGGTAAATCTTAAAGGCTACTAAAGAACTTCTTCCTAGGTTAAAATATCTATGTATGAGTTTCATAATATGGTTTTTGATCCATTTAAAAATGTAACGCTTGCAAATGTGGAATGAGTTTACAACTCTATGAAGTGGGTCAATAATTCGTATGATAGTGGAATGGATAGCGCAATTAATGGTTTAGCCACTTGATATGGGAGCCAGCTATATGGCATTTGGGAACTAAACCCTAAGGGTTGCTTGACCCACTACAATATCGCATCACTTTGTTTGGAGGGGAAGGAAGGGAAAAGCTCTACTAGTTTTGGTGGCGCCTATGGCAGGACTCGAGCTGCTAAAGCTCTCAACCGGTTAATTGGGATTTCATGAGGTAATTTCGATACCATTGAGTTCGTTTTCTTTCTGTTCTGTGTTTTAAGGTTTTAATACTTATATGGGGAGGTAAGCTCCACGCTATATCGTGATCTCTAAAACGAAGTTCTGTTTTATGATTTGAGAGTAGAGGATTCGATCCTGGAACGTAGTTCTTATTTTCTATATACTGAAAATAAATGCTAGATGAAAATGATTATCTTGTGTAAGGCGCTTTTAGATAATTGTACGGTGGTGGTTGATTTAGAGAACCTAAAACGATGGCTAAGAGCTTTTACAGTATTTTATCTTGGGTTTAAAAAAGTCTCTCGGGACTCTGTGTGAGTGGTTTGGTTATTTAAATAAATATATAAATGAGTAAGGGATTGATGTTGATGATTTAATTTAAGCATAGTGATGGGTCCAAAATACAGGTATCTGATAGGCCTTTTCCCATAGCAAAAACACAAGAAAAGGAGAAGAAATACACTTGTTTTGTGGGAAAATGATTTACCTTAATTATTTAATGAAGTTGTTTAAGAGATTATTTCTGTTATGTTTTGAAAGCGTTGTATGAGCTAATTGCATGACAAACGAGTTTGAGTGAGCAGGTGTAGGTGCACTAAAGGACAACGCGCAAATCAAGTGAAGAACTGAAAGAACATCACCAAACTCAGCGCCTTTTTCTTGATCTGTAGAGAACGAACTCCTGTTCAAATAGAATCGACATTTAGACATTTAGTTAGGTTTAGCATTAAGAATTATATAAATATGGACCTCTCAAGTAGCGGGAGGCCCCTGCTGCTATTTTGGAGAATTATTGTTTTACGTTTTATACTATCTAGACAGTTGTGTTACAGACTTGGTTTTAAACTATGAAGTTCCTGTTTTAATTAAAGACTTGATGTTACTTGCAATTCAACGTTTATAAGTTCCTTTCACTCGTGAGTATGGGTTGGAGAGGGCCCCTCCAACACGTAAGTCAAGAGATCTCACTGTTCAGGTATTTCTCATGGTGTATTTTACATTCGCTGAATTTATATTGCAGATGAGAGTATTTTAAATAGTCTTTAAATCGCATGATCTGATTTCTGTAGCAGTTGAACTTTTCTAATTCCATAGTTCGCTATAACATACTCTGTAGTTTGGTAATGTTGTGTCTGTAGTCCTGTAGCAGCATTCCACCAAGGCATAATTTAACACCCATTTCTTTATGTACTTGCATTTACTTCTGAAGCAGCGATCTAGATCTTAAGCCTATGTACTCATTTCATTATTAGAACTGCTCATAGAGATTGATTTCTTTCAGTATTTATTAGTTACATGATGACATTCACTTGTTAATGTTTTGATTAAAATTGCAGCATTAGATAATGGCATTCCGAATTTAGCTTTAGCATTAGATTATGTTAGGTCAGACTTTGAGGTTTATGCATTCAATTTACAGTAATTACTCCTTAAGTTAGAGATTAAGCTTTCATTACCTTAGAATAGATCTGTTATGTTTTCAGTATTCAATTCCATAGTATAATTTTTACTGCTTTCGGCAAAGTTAATCCTTAAAGATATGCTTACTGTTTCCTGCATTTGATTTCTTAGACACAGATTTCCTGCTTTCAGTACTTAAATTTCTTAGTATAGGAATTTCACCTCCATTGATTAAACAATCCTTTTTATAGTTTATTGAATCATTTTTAGGTAACCCTTTAAAAACATGGATACAAACACCCAACTTCGACAAAGACCATCCTAGAGAGCACATATAGTGCCTGCACTCTGAAGTTTGTACGTCCCCCGGGTTGATAATTAAAGTAGGCTCTTAGTCCAGCTACCCTTATTAGGTATCCATTCTAAGAGCTCACCACTTTTGGGTACGAAAAAGAGAAAAAAAATGGAAAAAGAAGAAAAATGAAAAAAATGAAAAAAAGAAGCAAAAAAAAAATATAAATACAGTTGAATGAAAAACAGGCCAAATTACATGGCCACATACATACCTATTAAGATCGAGCATTAAAAATTGCAAAAAGAAATATCAAGCAAAAGAAACATCAATATGCAAGCAAGCCAAAGAATCATCAAAACATCCACAGCAATCAAGTGAGCCAGAGAAGTATAAAAAACATCCACAACAATCAAGCGAGCCAAAGAAGTATCAAAAACATCCACAGCAATCAAGCGAGCTAGAGAAGTATCAAAAACATCCACAACAATCAAGCGAGCCAGACATGTATTCAAGAGAAAAGCAAAGATATCTACCACTACAGGAATAAATCAAAGCACAATGTTTAATCAACTCTACCATTTGATCACGCGAGCCTACCACATCTTCAAGCGAGCCAGCATAGAACGAGATCAAAAATCATCGTAGAGGTTTATCACAATGTCAAATCACAAATGGCACAAAATTCAAATGAAGGTGATACAACAATTTCAAACGAGCAAAAGAAAAATGCACACAGCACACGGAACTACTGACATACTAGAATTTACTATGAAACATGCCAAATTTGCTATAGAATCCTGCACATGCAGAAATCGAGCAAACTCATCATCTCAGGTACGCTAAGGCATAACAAGGTAATCTCTAAACATATTTCTTATATTCTTACGGTCAAATCATTATACCCAAAACGGTTATTTTTTAAGTTGAGGACAGCTTTTCAATAAAGTCGGGGGGGAAGGTTTAGATTACAAAATCATGATTGCACACCCCCGTCATATCAATAAATGATGAACCCGTAGAAACCACCATACTTCCCAATAATCAGAGCATAAGTGCAAAAGTACAATCATGAAACGAAACAAAAGGCTTGGTTATGGAAAGAAAAGGGATAAAGCGGTAAGTACACTGAGCAATGATGAGGTTAAGTGCGGGAAGGCACATTAAGTAAGGCTGTATAATCGTCCAAAGGACCAGTTTTGCAAATGCGAACCTCTCAGAACTCTCCAAACACAAGGAACCGGAAGTAGTGTGGTCACTCAGCCAGTAATTCAGTCCTTGAGCCTGTAATTAACCCCGACCAGTTGAGATAAAAGCCACAATTCAGATTTCTAGTTTTATTGATTACAGAAGAGATTTTAAGATGACAAAGGGATTCAAGAAAAGTGAAGCAAAGGAGCACAACGCCATCTACCAGAACCTATGAATATTAACAACCATACGCAACGCAGGTTGGATGCCTTTCATCCTAGAACTGAAAGGGTACAATACACGGGTGGCTCTGGAGTTTGCAAGGAATTTTAAACATATCAAGGACGAACAGTTCGTCACCCGAGTGAAAGGTTTACATATAAAGTTGGATGATGATGTGATTGCCAAATTCACTGGTCTACAGAGGGGTTTGCATTGGAGCAGGGATGATAGGGAGGAGAACCATGATGCAAAGACAACATTCTTTGAGCAAGGAGAGGTCTATGATGAAGACAAAAACAGAGTCAAAAGACTCTCCATGCCAGCACCATGGGAGGAAGTGGCTGCAATCGTTCAAAAGTACATCACATGCTCTGGTAGGTTGAGCTATGTCTCCATTTTCCATTTTCGAATTTTAGAGTTGTTAAGGCACAGGGCCCATCATCCACCAAACAACAACATTAGTATTCCATACTACCTGCTCCAATCTCTAGCAGAAATTAACAAGAAGGTGATTAAAGGTAAGGAGGATGCCTTAGCCCATCATGGGCTGATCAAGTTAATCATTTGTGAGGAATTGAAGGCGCAAATACCAGAGCTTTCTTGGGAAGAATTCATGTTGGTATCTACTGAAGATGTTCAAAGAATGAAGGGTACATCCACAGCTGGTGTATCCCTACCATCAGGAGCAATGAACAAAACTGCCTCTGCATCAGGGGTGAAGAGGAAAATTGACCTGGACAGTGTGGCTGATACCCTGGTGAAAATCAAGCATTCAAGAGATGACTCCCCCAAAACAAACCCAGGGATTCCTTCCAGTAATGAAGAGTCGAAGAGAAGAAGTAAGAGATTCACACAAGCATCCAGAATCTGAATTACCAAGGAAAAGAGTAGGGAACCCAGTCCCATAGTTCAAAATGTGTCGGATGAGGATGATGATCAGTGGGTAGATCAGAAGGATCCCACTACAGAGGAGGAGCAAGATGAACAGGAAATGCAGGATGAACAGGAAATGTAGGATGAACAAGAATTGCATGATGAACAAGAAGAATAGGAGGCAGAAGAAGAACAGAATGAACAAAAAGAGCAAGACAACCCCTAGGGGAACCCTCCTGAGCATAATGAAAACCCTGGGGTCGTCAATCAGCTGGCTAAGGCATGAGAAGAATTAGAAAAGCTCATAAAGGAGCTGGTGACATTGAAAATTGAATCAGGAATCCAGCCCGCATCACCCCCGTTCTCATCTGAGAAGACACAAATTCTAAAAATGCATCATGCAGGGGAGCTAAGACTGGCTGAATAGAGAAATTCAGCACTGCAAGAGAAATTGGCTGAGGCATAAGGTGAGCTAGCCAAAAAGGACCAGGAGATTGTTCAACTAAAGGACACTTTGGCTACTACCATTAAAATATATGAACAACTACGGGACCTCAGGCCACCATCAGCAGTCTATGCATTTTATCTACAAGAAAAGTGGAGCAAATTCTTGCTTTGAAGGTTATAACAGGGACTTCCGATAGAGATAAATTCCCCCAAAGAATTTATGGATGCATCTCTGAATGCCACATAACTAGAGAAGGACCAGTTAAGCAAATTTTTCTTACACAATTTTGTAGTCCCTAGCTCGCCCAATTGGTCGCCAAACCCTTACATGGGCGATTTCCAGTTGAGGGCACTATGTTCATGGATGAATCACGAAATCGAATGAGCTCAGGACTACCACCTCTACATTGCATCAAAATGGCAGACTCCTTTAATATCAGGGCAGAGGCGACTCACCCTGAGAGAATAATTTACAATCATAGGATCCTCACCCAGGATGAGGAGCTGATCCCTATTCTCCTTGCAAAGCAACAGGAGGCTGTGGCACACTTTGATGTCACTCTCCAAAGCACACATAAAGAAGTTGATGAGTCCATCAATGAGAGATGGTGCAGGGTGGCAAATGACCTTAAAAGGAGAGAGCTCCACTCCCCTATCAGACTCGCAGCTACTCTATTCAAAGCCAAATTTTACAGAGAATCCCTGAGAAAGAATCAACTTAGATGGATTGGAATGAGGCCGAATCATCCATTTTTCCTTCCTCCGGTTATTAAGGAACAAACTAATGAGGAAGAAGAAAGGAGGGCATGGGTCAAAGAAGATCGGAGCATGGGCTACTACAGGAAAGCAAGAGCTCCCAAGATGGTAGCATGGGACATCAGAGAAGTTGTTGAAGAGTTGAATACGTCACCCATGGATGGGTGAATCCTTGGGTGAATCCTTCAAGTATGGGGGAGAATGATAGGTCCAAAATACAGGTATCTGATAGGCCTTTCCCCACAGCAAAAACACAAGAAAAGGAGAAGAAATACACTTGTTTTGTGGGAAAATGATTTACCTTAATTATTTAATGAAGTTGTTTAAGAGATTATTTCTGTTATGTTTTGAAAGCGTTGTATGAGATAATTGCATGACAAACGAGTTTGAATGAGTAAGTGTAGGTGCACTAAAGGACAACACACACATCAAGTGAAGAACTAAAAGAACATCACCAATCTCAACGCCTTTTTCCTGATATGTAGAGAACGAACTCCTGTTCAAATAGAATCGACATTTAGACATTTAGTTAGGTTTAACATTAAGAATTATATAAATATGGACCTCTCGGGTAGCGGGAGGTCCCTGCTGCTATTTTGGAGAATTATTGTTTTACGTTTTATACTATCCAGAAAGTTGTGTTACAGACTTGGTTTTAAACTATGAAGTTTCTGTTTTAATTAAAGGCTCGATGTTACTTGCAATTCAACATTTATAAGTTCCTTTCACTCCTGAGTACGGGTTGGAGAGGGCCCCTCCAACACGTAAGTTAGGAGATCTCACTGTTCAGGTATTTCTCATGGTGTATTTTACATGAATTTATATTGCAGATGAGAGTATTTTAAATAGCCTTTAAATCGCACGATCTGATTTCTATAGCAGTTGAACTTTTCTGATTCCATAGTTCGCTATAACACACTCTGTAGTTTGGTAATGCTGTGTCTGTAGTCCTGTAGCAGCATTCTGCCAAGGCATAATTTAACACCCATTTTTCTATGTACTTGCATTTACTTCTGAAGCAGCGATCTAGATCTTAAGCCTATGTACTCATTTCATTATTAGAACTGCTCATAGAGATTGATTTCTTTTAGTATTTATTGGTTACATGATGACATTCACTCGTTAATGTTTTGATTAAAATTGCGGCATTAGATAATGGCATTCCGAATTTAGCTTTAGCATTAGATTATGTTAGGTCAGAATTTGAGGTTTATGCATTCGATTTACAATAATTACTCCTTAAGTTAGAGATCAAGCTTTCATTATGTTAGAATAGATTTGTTATGTTTTCATTATTCAATTCCATAGTATAATTTTTACTACTTTCGGCAAAGTTAATCCTTAAAGATATGCTTACTGTTTCCTACATTTGATTTCTTAGACATAGATTTCCTGCTTTTAGTACTTAAATTTCTTAGTATAGGAATTTCACCTCCATAGATTAAACAATCCTTTTTACAGTTTATTGAATCATTTTTAGGTAACCCTTTAAAAACATGCATACAAACACCCAACTTCGACAAAGACTATCCTAGAGAGCACATATAGTGCCTGCACCTCTGAAGTTTGTACGTCCCTCGGGTTGATAATTAAAGTAGGCTCTTAGTCCAGCTGCCATTATTAGGTATCCAATCTGAGAGCTCACCACATAGTATGAAAATCGAATAAGTTTGAGAAGAACTTCTGCGCCCATACTTGGCAGAGATTTTGGTTATAAATTTTTTATTTTAATCTACACCATAAATTCGATTAGGATAATGATTTGAGATTTTAAGCTGGAGTTTTAAGTAAAGTGAATCGATCTCCTACAGGATATGATTTTGTTGTAAATAATGTACGGAAATTTTTGTTGTGAATACTCTATAGTTTTCAGCTAACTAGGGTTAAACGTTTTCAGCAGAAATTTATCTTTTGAAATAAAAAGAAATACCCAGTAGAGCCAATGCCATAGGCCCTTGCTCTCATTAACTACTGCTACCTGATTATTATGAAAAGAATGCACATAATTGAATTTTCTAGGTTTAGCAGTCTAATAATAAACTGAAAGGAATATAAAAGTATATCATACCTGTACAGTTGCAGCTTGATCCTTCTGTTGGTATAGACATGCACACCTTCAAACACTAATTATAGAAAACAAGTATGTGTTGATCTGGATGACCTATAGAATAATTGAACTGAATGCCTTTGCAACTACCACGTTCCTCCCAACCTTGACCCTGAACTATTCCTGGTTCACTAATGGATCCCCCCGAGCTGGTTCCAACAAGCAATAGGACAATAGAGGACCTAGGGTAGACTGCTGAGGAAAATTAGTTCTTGAAAATAAAAAGGCACCTTTTGTTTCTATGGGAAGATTCTCTTCTCTCACCATAAAATAATGATAGAAAGAAAAGATGATCCCTTTCTTGGGAATTGTCCTTCTTTATATAGGCGAACTTTTGGAATATAGCTATTGGTTTTAATTAATAATAATTTTGATATTAACTTCAGTTTTCGATTTAATTTTGATTATAATATTTGTAAAAGGTACTTTAACTAACTACTTACTCCTAGTTTATCTAGGACTTTTTATTTTGCTACAACTAGATGTATCTTTAAGTTAGATTACAATATTTCTCTTTAAGTATAATAATATAAAGGAACATCCTATGTATAAAATTTATGCATATTATTTGATCCGGATTTATGTGGGAACGAAACAAAAGATAGCATATACAGAATCATATACAGAGATATGTTGCAAATAACACAGTGATACAGTAAACACATATTCTATTAAATAGCGGAAATAAAACATACTGTAAAATACAATAGCCAGAATGGTGGTAGCTATCTCTGAGAAGAGATGTGGCCACTATGCTCATTCGTGCCAAGATGAATACAAAGAGGAACCAAAAGGGCCTATTTATCATAAGCATGAGGGAAATAATCCCAATCATCCAAAAACCTAACCCTAGAAGATGAACCGTCATAAAGTTTGTGGCCCCAAGGTGGTTAGTTGAACAGTCAACTTCCCGGGGTCATAACTTTTGCATACGATCTCTGTTTGGGGTGCTCGGTAGCCCGTTAGAAAGGTCTAACCAATATTTACAACTTTCGACTAGAAACCTTTTGAACCCCCAAATCGCCAAAAAAGGTCATTTAGGGCCTCAAAACGGCTCTGGAAGTTCAGGACCCGAAAAACTACTAAAAATAGTAATTTACCAAAATTGCCAGAAGACTGTTTTGAGCCAGTTGGAAGAGGTGGGCGGCCACCGATTTCCACCTGGATCAATCCTTCCTCCTTAGGAATCAATGGCCTCCATTGCGTCAAATCCCTTATCATATGTCGAACCGTGTGTTGAGTTGAGCTCCTGGTGCGGTGTTTGCTGAAGCGAAAAGGTTTCCTTTCTTTGAAATCTTCAGAGGGCTGTAGTTGTTGTTGTTGGATGCGCTGGAGCTATTCAATAGTTTTGGTTCTTGTGGTATCCTTGGTCTGCACTGGTGTGGATGGTTTCTTTTTGGAGGAGCACCTTGAATGCATGGCCTTACACTGTAGAGGTACCCGAATAGGCGATGCGGCACTGAATTTGTGTTCTTCTTGTTTTTGCTGAGTAGAGGGATAATGGGCAGAGGTTGTGGATGTCTCTGCGATCTGATGTTCTCCTTTAGTGGCAATTGCGAATAGGGAAAATTTCCCAGTGTGGGAGATTATCTTCCTTCCCTGCTCGTTTGGGGTAGGTGCAACTATCTTTGGTATCTGATAGAGTTGTCCTCCCAAAGTGACAATGACACTGCGAGGTTGTGATTCATATACAGCATGACACTTCCACATATATGGTTGTCCTAAAAGAACATCACATACTTCAAGTGGGGCCACATCACACAATACCTCATCTTTGAAGGGCTTGATGCCATATGGTAGGAGACATTGGTGACTGACACGGATCCCTCGTCCTTGGCTTAGCCATCCAATGGTGTATGGTTGTGGGTGTGGTGTTATTGGTAGATCCAATCTCTTGATGACTTCTGTTGAGATCAGGTTCTTCTGGCTGCCACTGTCCACAACAAAGTGTAGGGGAATTCCCTTCACCCACATCTGTGAGTGGAAAAGGCGCTCCTCTGCCTCCAACTCTTTAGGTTCCTCTGGTTGAATCTGTGTGGTGGCGACAACGGCACTGGATTCTGCATCAATGATTTGCTTCCCTTTTCGCGCGGTTGTGAAATTAGGTTCTGAGTCAGAATCGGAACTGGGATCTGATTCTAAAGCTTTGATCTCAACCACCAATGACTGTTTTGAGCGACATTCATCAGTGTTGTGCCAGGGGCTTTTATGGAACTCGCACCACTTCCCGGTGTCCTTCTTTGCCTTTTCGTTACCCTTCTTCGCTTGTGGTTGGGACTGGTTGTCCTTTCCCTGCCCCGTGTTCTGCGAGCCAGAGTTTCCCTTGCCCTGCTTTTGCGCAAGTCCGAAGTCACACTTGTTCTTTTGCTGAAATTTCTGCTCAATTTTGACAGCATATCAATAGGCGGATCTGAGTGAAGAGATTTCCAGGAAATCCATCTCTGTTCGTATGTACTGGTGTAGGCCACTGCGATATTTCAGTGCTAGGTGTAGTTCGGAGTCCTTGATACCTAGCTTTGTGAGCAAGGTATGAAATTTGTTGGTGTACTCCGACACCGTTTGGTCCCTCTCTTGATGTAGAATGGTCCATTTTGTGTACTGGTCATCATAGTTTCCAACAGGGTAATATTGTTCCTTGACGACATCTATAAAAGAGGACCAAGTGGGATTGGAATATTCAAACAATCTAGACTCATCTGATGAGTTTTGCTCACAATAAGTTTCCCACCAATTTTTGACACGGGGGACGGCCTTGAGGAGCACAAAGACGATCTTTTCCCTGTTGGAAAATTGGTGGACAGAGAAATACCCTTCTAGTAGTTTCAACCATTTATCTAGGGCATCGACATCGATATGGCCTTCAAATAAAGGAATATCAAAACTAACTTGTACCTTGAAGGGAGTCGTATCTCCGAAATGGTTGCTCGTTGAGGGTGCATTTGCCACTGTTGGCATGCGTCGAAGGATCTCGGTGAAATTATCCATCATCTCGTCCCTCTGTCGCGCGAGGGCTTCCTCGAGCAACAACTTGATAGGATCTACTGCTCTGTCATCTCTCTTTTCTTCCACCATGGGAGGCCGTTTGGGGCGGCGAGAGTGGTCTTCCCCAAGTGAAACTAGTTTGAGACCCAACTCTCTGTATCCTGACCTCATCGGGGACATGTACCGAGAAACAATCAAAGAGCAGACCGCTCTGATACCAATGATCCGGATTTATGTGGGAACGAAACAAAAGATAGCATATACAAAATCATATACAGAGATATGTTGCAAATAACACAGTGATACAGTAAACACATATTCTATTAAATAGCGAAAATAGAACAGACTGTAAAATACAATAGCTAGAATGGTGGTAGCTATCTCTGAGAAGAGATGTGGCCACTATGCTCATTCGTGCCAAGATGAATACAAAGAGAGGCCGAAAGGGCATATTTATCATAAGCATGAGGGAAAGAATCCCAATCATCCAAAAACCTAACCCTAGAAGATGAAACGTCATAAAGTTTGCGGCCCCAAGGTGGTTAGTTGAACAGTCAACTTCCTGGGGTAATAAATTTTGCATACGATCTCCGTTTGGTGCGCTCGGTAGCCTGCTGGAAAGGTCTAACCAAGATTTACAACTTTCGACTAGCAACCATTCAATATCCCAAATTGCCAAAAAAGGTCATTTAGGGCCTCAAAACGGCTCCGGAAGTTCAGGACCCGAAAAACTGCTAAAAATAGTAATTTACCAAAATTGCCAGAAGACTGTTTTGAGCCAGTTGGAAGAGGTGGGCGGCCACCGATATCCACCTGGATCATTATTACCCATAAGTGAGTGCCCTTTTATGAATAATCAACCTGATTATTTAATAATTAAATATCATAATAACATCTTTGATTTAATTAACAAACTAGAAAAATAATTGTTTGATAATTATTTAATACAAGGTCCAATTCTTTGGACAAGGTCTTTTGGTAAGTATGGGTAGTGAGCTAGGTTTAGGTGGCTCTAGGTCCCTCTTGCATGTTGGATTCCCTCATTTAACATGGTATTTCCCGCAGTCCTTGATGAGAGATAAAAATGATTCATTTAACCAATTAAATAATTGTGATGAATAGTAGTGCTATTCAGACTCTTCTCGGCTCAACACTTTCAAGATCAAGTAACCCCGAGTGCTCTTCATAGCTTTGGATCAACACTCTCACATGGGTGTTATGCTAGTGCAATTCTAGAGCATCCCATTCAACACTAGTACTAGAATGTGGTTGTGAATCACATCTAGAATATACAAATGGACTCGGATCCGGTATTTATTATCAAGCTTGGAGTGCTTTAGTGCTTATGCCCAACACTCTATGTACATCGGGGCTCACACCCAGTACATAATATACAATCCTATATGTATATCGGGGATTATGCCCAGCACATAGGTCATCCATGTGCTCCAAAGTCGATGCTCAACACATATAAAAGTCAGTCATTCCTATCATAACTCTGCACAGTATATAACAAAGATCATCTCAGTATAATAGGGTTTTGTACTCAATCTCATAATAAATCATAACTCAAATACACTGGGGATTTCTTCCCAGTATATAACAATAACCTGCATCAGTCAGGGTCCATGCCCAAATATGTATATCTACAACAAAATACGTCATGTGCATTGGGGCTTATGCCCATCATATAATAAAAGTAAAAACATGTGCATTGGGGCTTATGCCCAGTATATCAAAATAAATCATATGTGTTGGGGCTTTAAGCCCAATATATAACATCAATAGAGTCAGTCAAAATTAGGGATATTACAATAATGAACCTGCAATATATATATAGGCTTCAGGTGTAATAACAACAATAAGAACTTAAAGAGTTCTCGAATACATGACTATCACAAAAGTAAATCATAGACAGCTGTAAGATAAAATCGACAAGGTTCATATTCTTTCTACAGTCATACTTTTTAATATTTAACGATTATGATGAGTAGGAGTTTGGATGACAATCATAATTTTTATACAAAAAAAAAATTATGTGTTATTTTGAGTAATAAATTTGAGTTGTTACACTATGAAATTTAATTCGGATAAGAAGTTGATAATTTGGCTCCAAACTTGTTGTGTGTAATTATTTAGAATTTTATTATTTGGAGCATAAAGTCTCGCAGTTTTATTACTAATCATCTCATAATCACTAAAAATAACTAGGTGCTTGCATTCTAAGTTAGCATCTTTCCCTAACTCCAACAAGAGGGCTTAGAATTCGGCGGTGTTGTTAGTACAAGGAAAATTATGTCTAAAAGATAAATGATGAACCTTACCTACAAGAGAATTGACTACAATCCTGGAACCAATACCTTCATCAAAGGGGCACCGTAAAATTGCATATGCCAGAACTGACTATCAAAATCAACAACAGATTCAAGAGGGGCAACAGTTTCCTCTCCAACAAATACATAGTAAATATCAAGGTCAATATATATGAAATTGACATAGGGTTGTAGGAGAATTTCAATATAAGGAGAAATCCATCCTTCTCGATAGACAATTAAATTCTTAGGAACTTTTTGGATGATCATGTGTGTACCATACATGGAAAAGTACCCACTAGTTAACGCTTGCTTGTTGTGGCCCTAGTAGGATCCTACAGTTGCCACCTAAAATTGCCCACCATACAGACATAATTTTACCTTGTGGGCCTTCTTTGGGTGAACTTATGCATATTGGACAAATGATTAATTTGAATGCAATGAGTGAATTGAATTTTTTTAAGGTTACCAATCATCATGGAAATGACATAATTTAATTCCAAGATTGAGAAGTACAAAAATACAACTATAAAAAATCTTGTTAGAATGCCCATTTTATTCTCTATTAAAATAATCATATCAAAGAGGAATTAAAGGATATAGTATAGTTGGTTATATGAAATCACCACATGTCTATTATGCCTTGCTTCTAATGGGGTTTGGTTTTGATTCCACAAGTATAAAATAAATAAACATGGAGCCGAAGAACCAATGAATAAATTAGTCTTAATGGGTGTGTGGGAATTTTAAATGAAAACTAGTTAGTTAGTTATCCCTCATCAAACTGGAAATTTAGAAACTATTATAGAATATTGATGATGAGGGAAATTGATATTTGTAACATAATTTAGCTTGATGCAAAGAACGTAATGAGGAAAATTTTGGGAACCAGAATCAAGCTCAATTTCCTCAACTTTTGATGCATGGAAATTATATTTATTTATGAGCTTTTCCATGTTTCTTTGAGCCTAAAAATGACTTGTCTCCATTTTCAAGGGGCTAGAATCCATTGCAACTAAAAAAATTGGGTGTGAAAACTTTGTAGAAAAAAATTACCTTAGATTTAAATTGAGAGTTATCCATATTTGTGGAACAATCTAAAAATATTCTAAGTCATCCCATGCCAATATATGGTCAATTCTTCATAGTATATTATTGACCTTAGTTTCTATGGTGAGCAGATGAAAGTTTGCAACCATTATTTTTTTCTTACATAGGTTACAAAGTGCATTATTTTATATGATTTTGGGATACATTTTCAAAGCCTCGGTGAAAGGAAAGCTGAGGTATTTTGGGTGATATTTTTTATGGTACAAAAGGTATTCTATTTCATCTATGAACAAGGGGATTGCTTGTTTAAAATGGTCATGGATGACCAAGATCACCCAAATGGATATGATACAACAATCAATGACTTCACACAAATTTGAAGAGGAGGAGGCACTTTGGGGAAAAAAGGCCATGATCCATCATTCCCATCAACATATTCTCTCACTTGATGGCTTATATGCAAGTGGTGGGATGTTCATTCCCAATGTATTTGAAGGCTATTGGGTAAGGACATGGTGCCATTTAATGTGGGCCTTTTTTTGGTGTGTTTAAATATAATATTTTAATTTTAAACTACACACCAAAATGAACCACTTAAACTTTGTTTTTCACCTCTTAGGTGAATGCCATATTAACCTTTTTTTTGCTAAGGAAACAATTGTAACTTTATACTTAAAGAAAGAAAAAACTAATTTAAAAGGTACGAAAACATCACTAACATAGAAACTTGTAGAGTTATAACTTATGGACAATCTACATTTCTATTAATTTGTAAAAATTCATCTATCTATAAAAAGGAGGCTCATAGCCTTACATAAAGAGAAATGGAATTTCTAAACAAAAAATGGAAATATCATCCAATTTTGAAGGGATATAATTTCAGCAAAAACTTAACAACCCATCCAAAAGAAAGTATGTAGAAATAAAAAAGCATAATTATGTCAGGGTCAATCATATATTTCTTCCATCATATGTTCCTCCTTGTAATGTACTCTTATCTAAACATCAACCATAGCCTTTGAGAACTCATAAACTCTCATATTGTGTTCTCTATATACACATTGAAAGGTCATTTCATGAAACTACCCATCTGGTTCTTTGATTTGATCTAGAAGTGGTCCTAAGAGTACACTTTGGAGTCTCAATGTTCCCTTGATGATCTCTATGACCATATTTGGGTCTCCACGTACTTGAAGCTTCTCCACTTACTTCTCAATAGTTATCCTTAACGAGAGTTTTAGCACATGGTGTTAGACATAGTTCTTATTATCCATTCCTAAGTTCTCCTTAGAAATAAGTTGTGAACAATAGAGATAAGTATAATATATTGAGATACATTAGGCCTAATGTTACCTTGACTATCCCTATTGGAGAAAATCCAAGATTTTCGTTGATTTTTCTCTAGATACCTATAAAGAGTATTATGTAATAGTTTGATTCTATATAAACACGAGTACCATGCATGAGATAGGGAACAACCTCACATACTTTATATGTTATGCACAACATTAGGTTGCTTTACCAAACAATTTCCTTACTAAGAAAGATCAACCACACCAAAAAATGCCACATCTTTTCTCTCTTTCTTTTCTTCCTTGCATGTGCATACTATATCAAGATTTGAACATATGGCATGTGGATTGTTAAGCCTTTTTGTATTTCCTTTCATAGTATTATCATTAATACTTTGACCTTTAAATGTAATCATATTAGAATTAGATTGTAGTAGGTTGTGAAATTCTTGTGCCAATATTGCATGTTGATTTAATTTCTATGTGTTTAATTGCTTAGTAGATGTTTTTTCATAATCTAAAGTGTGTGAATTACATGTTCAATTTTTTGTTGTGGAAGCACATAATTATAGTAAGTGTATTCTTACTTGGATTACTTACAGTGTTCCAACAAGCTATAGTAGTGGTCAAGGTTTAAGTTGTTAGGGTTTCTTAGTATGGAGTGATGGTTATACCTTCATTTAATTGATTTAAGGCTATATGCACAATACTGTTTGAAATTGTATATAATGTTTGAGACTATGCATAATATATGGTTGATATATGTTGAAGAACAACAAGTGCATGACATGCTTGTGATGATTATGGTTAATATACACTCTAGGTATTGAGACTTGTAGAGTGACACACATACGTTATATTATTTAGGTGCATCACTAGGAAACTTAATTGAACATAGGTAGTTGTTTGCCACAAAATTGGAATGAATGAGAAGGTAAGAAATACTATATGTGTGATGGTGCCATAGTGCTACCCATATATGATCTCTTTCAAAATTCTTGAATTGATCATGATGGCTACATAATGAGGGTAACCCTATAGTAGCCTAATGCTAATTCTTATGATTCCATGATTTTCATGGTGTTGAAGAAATGGGGTACATGATAGATACCATTTTGTAATTGCATGTTTTGCATGGAAATGTTAAGGAACCCAAGTTACATAGTTCAACGTGCCTAAGTTCTTTAAGTGCTTTATTTATTGGAGAAAATTTTATCCCATGGTACAGGTAGAACCAAACAGGTATTTTTCAAATCTGTCTTCCTCGAGCGAGGGAAGTTTAGGAAGACTAGAGGAAAGTGTGACATCTAGTAGGTCTACAAGAGGGAGATCAACTAGATGTCAAAAGATCATAAGAAAATTCCATAAACACATGGAAATTTTTCTCGTTGAAGGGGGGTCGTGTTCTTATGATGATGAGACCATAGGATACATCGAGGTTCCCTTGAGGTACAAACATCTAGTGAAACAATGGGTACCCAAGGATATTCATCAAGTAAAAACATATTTTTCTCTGAATGAGAAGATATATCAGATTGCACCATCATCATTACATGGTTTGGGGTTGTTTTGCATGGATGGCATAAAGGTCGGTTATGGTAGATGTACTTAATTGATGGATTATGTAGGACCATGTTATAGTTACAAATATTGGATGTGACTGGTCCAATACACATAAAGTATGCACAGATATGGACAATCTGCAAATTATTTATAGCTAAAAGACAAGGATCAAAATAAAAGAGAGACTATGTACATTGATGGAAGGCCAAAAGCAATAGGGAATATTGCAGGGTTTATAAATAGTACACAACCAAGGTCTACAAATAAGCAACCCAATTGCACAACAATAGATGTAGGGGAAGAGTTGCTAATCAATTACAATTTGAATCGAATAGATACAAATGTTGTTACTATGGGAGTTGTACATATACCATTTTATGCAACCTTTAATTAATGAATCTAATATCTCATGTTTTTTTTGCGAGTCTATTGTTATAATTTTGGTAATATTTTCTATATTTTTTATTGCAGGGTAGTGATTGGGGAAAGTCCCCACCAATTGATCATAGGAGTACCCCATCCTCGAGGCAGTAGGTATACCTCATTGTAATTGTACAAATATAATATGGGAAATATGTTTGTTTTATTATTTTTTTTGTGAGTATATTGGTTTCATTTAGATAATGTTTTCTATATTTTTGTTGCAGGGTTTTGATTGGGGAAAATCCCCAGCTGTTGATCAGACGACACCATCCTTGAGGAAGCAGGTGTACCTCATTGTAATTGTACAAATTAAATATGAGCAATATGTTTTTTAATTATAGTTTTTTCGTGAGTATATTGGTTTCATTTGGGTTATGTTTTCTATATTTTTGTTGGAGGGTGCTGATCGGGGAAACTCCCTAGTAGTAGATCATAGGACACCATGATCGAAGCAACAGGTATACCTCATTGTAATTATATAAATATAATAGGAGAAACATGTTTCTCTATTATGTTTTTTTGTCAATCTATTGGTTTCATTTCAGTAAATAGTTAGATAGGAACCTATGAACATGCAAGTGATCGAAAATGAAACATTTCTAAATTAAGCATGCAAGAAACATGAAAGAAATAAAGATAAATATGCAAGCAGTAAAACTTAGGAAAAAACCATGAAAAATACCCCCCAAAAAGAAAATGAAAAAAATCAAAGAAAAAGGGATCTAAAACTGTTTTCTATATTTTTGTCGTAGGGTAGTGATTGGGGCAAGTCCCCGACGGTTGATCAAAGGAGTACACCATCCTCGAGGAAACAAGTATACCTCATTGTAATTGTACAAATATAATATGAGTAATATGTTTTTTTATTATGTTTTTTTCATGAGTATATTGGTTTCATTTCGATAATGATTTCTATATTTTTTATGGAGGGTAGTGATCGGGGAAAGTCCTCTGTAGTTGATCAAAGGAGTACACTATCCTCAAGGTAGCAGGTAAACCTCAATGTAATTGTACAAATATAATATGAGCAATATGTTTTTTTTGTGATTATATTGGTTTCATTTCGATAGTGTTTTCTATATTTTTGTTGCAGGTTGCTGATCAGGGAAAGTCCTTGGCCATTGATAAGAGGAGTACACCATCCTCGAGGAAGAAGGTACACCTCATTGTAATTGTACAAATATAATATGAGCAATATGTTTTTTTATTAAGTTTTTTCATGAGTATATTAGTTTCATTTCGATAATAGTTTCTATATTTTTTTTGTAGGGTGTTGATCAGGTAAAATCCTCGACTTTCGATCAAACGACACCAGCATCGAGGAAGTAGGTATACCTCATTGTAATTGTAAAAATTAAACATGAGCAATATATTTTTTCCTCAGTCAATTGGTTTCATTTCGGTAATGTTTTATATATTTTTGTTGCAAGCTACTGATTTGGTTTTTGATCTAGAAGCAGAGAAATCCATAGATATTGATGTGGATGAGCTCATGCACGATGCTGACATTACATCTTCGCTTGACCCCATTAGTATGACAGAGAAGACCTTAAAAAAATGAGGATATCATCCGTTTTCTATTCATTCATAGGACTTGAAAGTAGGTTGTGTGATCTTTAATTAGAAGATAAATTCATTTAGGATTTTATATAAATTTGTACTTGTATATGATCATGAACTAAAATATGGTTTGTTTTTACATGAGTTTTTGCATCCACATACTAGTGGTCAAGGGGGTGTTGGTACTAGTGATGCTCATGGAGAGTCATTACATGAGCATATGACCCCACTTGCATCTCATGTGCCATTATTGTCGACTGAATAGTCGGAAACACATTCCGTGGCACCCTCGAGGCCAAAAGTGAGTGTACCCTCTAGTGGTTGACACATGCCAAAGCATGATGAAAATGGATTCGATGCATATCCTAGTATTGATATTGCTTAAGAAACATTTCCTAGATCTTCCCATGTCACTAGCATGGGAACACTACAAACCACATTTTCTGTGGACGAAGATCTCATTCCCCTAAAGATAGAGAAGATACCAGGTATTTAAAAAATGTTTAAATTATTCTATATAATTTAATTGAAATTTACTTGTAGAACATTCTTTTTCAACTAATGATCACATGATCATCTTGCAGGAAATGGTGCTTTTTATAAACATATAAATGAGTTTGCGTTGGAGATATTTGGGTCCACCATCCACACAAGGTCGGATAAACAAAGTAAAAATTTAAAAGATGAGCTCACTAATCGCTTAGTTTGCTTGTTCAACAGTGAGACCTTCAACCAAGTAGAGGTCCTTAATAAAGCTGTCCAACATATGAAGATTGTGAGGGACAAATATAGGGTTCATATAGAAATTAACCCTAGGAATGAGCACCCTCCAATGATTCCAAGAAGGGAGTGGAAGGCCCTCGTAGATTATAGAAGGGAGAGGGCTTTGAGAAAATAATGAAATCTACCGCCAGGAATAGGAAGCTATGCAATACTTTCAACAATGTAATTATATGTTTATCACTCTTTATGTTTAGATCAAATTTGCAACATCAAATGTATTTCAAAATTTTCATATTATGTCAAACACATCAAAGGCCACAAAGGAAAGACAATAAAAAATTGGCTAGCGAAAGCTTGGGCCTGGTGGTTATTTGAATCTGGCGGCATGGATTTTAAGTATCAATAAAACAAATATTATTGCATCCAAATAATAAATTGCAAATAATTTTTGTTTTATTGCACCATAAAGCTAAATTAATGATCTTATGCAAAATTGCAGGTCTATCAGTTCAAGGAAGTGCCCACGGAGGAAGACTTGAATCTTGGTTTCCAACATGGCTTTGGAGCCATTGTCGAACACTGAAAAAACAATTATGGGAAAACATCATATTCCAGTAATTCATCTTGCACGCAGGTAACTAAAATAAATGAAAATTATTTAAGATTGATTACTTGTGCAATCTATTCATTATAAATTTTAGCCACAAAATATTGAGTCTGTTTTGAGCAGGAAAGCAACGATGCACATAATATCGAAGATGGAGAACAACATAATCAAGGTCATGCTTTGCATCCTTGTAATGAATGTTTTCATGTGCTACAAAAAATGTAGTTGTATTACCGTTTAAAATATTGCATTGAAAATGTTGTATTAATTGTAATTTTTCATGTTTCAACTCCAGATCATGTAGAGGGTCACCCAATACAAGATGAGGCTAGACAAAAAGATGAAGTACATGATGTGGCCCCATCAAGTAAAGAGAAACTTTCTAATTATTTTTTTATTAATGAAATACTTTTAATTATAATAACAAAAGATATCAATGTAACATTTCTTCATTATTGCAGCATTAATCCTGACCCCTTGCAGCAACATCCACTAGTACAAAATGAGAGATAAATGACCAAAAAAACGACCAAAATACGCATATAAATTACCACTTTTGAGTTGGTGACCACTGGTAGCAAATTAGCGGTCACTTATCACGCGACCAAATATGTGGTCATATTTAGCTTGGTCATTTATAGCTTATCTTGTGGTCATATATTTGGTTGTATATTTGGTCATTAATTTGTTCATATATTTAGTCATCAATTGTCACAATTAATGACCAAATTTATAACCACATTTTTTGTCACGTGATAAATGACCGCTAATTTGCTACTAGCAATCGCCAACTCAAAAGTGGTCATTTATATGCATATTTTGGTCATATTTTGGTCACTTATCTCTCATGTTGTACTAGTGGTCGTTTATATGCAAATTTTGGTCATTTTTTTAGTCATTTATCTCTTTTTAGTGGTTTCAGAATATATATATAGGGCACGGAGGAATCGAACCACCAACCTCCTGCCTATAAGGCAGGTTCTCTACCATTGGGCTAGCACCCTTAAATAGAATTCCTTATGGATTGATATGATAGTAAAATTTCCAACAGCTAACACTATCTTGCCAAATTATGGAAAAAGGGTCACATACCTAGATAAGAAACAAAGATTACCCAATAGTCACCAAAAGGGTCATGTTAATGATAACCTTCTTTTGCCAAAATCTCTCAAAAATCAAGAATGCAGTTGTATTGTCAAATTTTTCTCCAAGTGGTACCAAATCAAGAATCACAATTGTCTTTTCCTGATCCTGGGCATCTGCATTTGCTCCCATTGTCTATTCATGATCTTGGGCATCTTCATTTGTTAGATTGCAACGACAACCTATTTCCTATTCAAATGTAGATTAGCTTGACCCTCTTGACCACAATGTATATCAAGTGTGTCAAACAGTTTTTGAGTGGAAATTCAACTGATCTAATAAAAATAGATATGTTTTGAGGAAAGGAAAAGAAAATAAAAATAAAAAATGAATTATTATATCCTCCAAATATATTGATTTTTAACCAAAACCTATACAATGAATAAAAATTGATGCAAGTACTTAACCCATACCTAGAGCTTTTGGACTTTACCTTGAAGGGTGTAAGTTTTTGTGATAAAATATTACAAATGGTGTTTCAGTGTAACATCCAGGTAAATGTAAGTAGTTGTGTTGAGTTCATATATTCCCTGCTGAGTTCATCTATTCCACCCAGAACACATGTGCAAACAAACTCACTACAACAATTATAAGCACATAGAACTTACAATTCATAAGCAACAATAATCAACAAAAGAGGAGCATAGAACATTCAATTTTTCTACAAATGTATGGGATTCACATTAAGTATCCAGATTCCACTTTATTTACAATCTACACGAAAGGATTTCCAAACAAAAAAGTAAGCCTTGCCATATTAAAAGTCAAAATAAACTAAAGATTGTTTTTTGACTTAAAATTATAGCCACTTCTATAGTTCCAAGTATTAACAAAGAATCATCGAAAGATAATTAAATACATAATAGCCTCCACCTTACAATTTTTCATTGTAAGAAAATTAAGTAAATATATAATAGCCTCTAACTTAAATTTTTTACCTCAAGAGAATATGAGAACTGGTTTTAGCCAACATCTAGGATGACTGTCAATGGGTCATCTATAGATACACTGCATATCTTGAAATGAGAGGAAGCTTTGATAAAATACAATAGTAGGAAATTTCTAGTAAAACTCGAAAATCCCCATGGCAGCAAGAAAAAGAAGATAAAAAATGTTGTGCCAAAAAGACAGGCTACTAGAAAAACAGCAAGAGAGCCTGTCCATGACCACCTCCTTCTAAGGGGAGAGAATAAACTGAAGAAATCTCTTGGCCGCTCAAAACTAAGATCGATACCATTTCCAATGATGAATTAAGTGCAGGAAAGTGAGGGGAGGGGAGCTTATTTCTCCAAAAAAAAAAAAAATAGTAGACAGTAGGTGCACACAGAATCTGGAGGTACCTGGTTATTTTTTTTATTTAAAAATTATGATATTGGCAAGTTTTATTAAAATTTTATCAATGCTTGATAATTCTGGAATAAGTGTTGTGTGTAACTAGTTTCAGCTACATGCAGGTATTAAAGAGAAGCATTAAAGAAGAAAAGCATTAATTAGTGATTTCCAGGCAGCAACGAAGATAGAAGGGGTGTTGAGTGCGGTGATAGTTGTGCAATGTGTCACAGCAGAAAGAGACTGGATGGTTGGAGAAAGGAAGATGTAAGATCTTTAACTTCGAGAATTTCTCTTTGGGTGAGCCTTTTAAAAATGAAAAATTCATACATGGAATTGTGTTGGAGACGTGGTTGTAAAAATTTATCAATGCTTGAGGATTCCAGAGTAAGGGTCATGTGTAGTTGCAGCTACAGGCAGGTATCCAAGAGGAGCAGTGAAGAATGAAAACATAAGTTGGTGATTTCCAGGCAACAAAGAAGACTTGAAGGGGTATTGTTTGTGATGAGTGGTATGCAATATGTCACAGAAGGAACAGGTTGGGCGGTTGGAGAAGGGAAGATGTAAGATATTTGAATTCAAGAATTTTTCTTTGTGTGAGAATTTTTAAATTTGAAAAATTCATATATGGAGTTGTGAAGGTCATGTGTAATCTTATTTATATGAAGATGTGAGTTGTCTTATTGATGCTTGATGATTTTGGAGTGAAGGTCATGTGTAGTTGTAGCTACACACAGGTATCCAAGAGGAGCATTAAAGAAGGAAAGAATAAGTTAGTGATTTCCAGGTAGCAAAGAAGACAAGAAGGAGTGTTGTGCGTAGTGAGAGGTTTGCAATACGTCACAACAGGAAGAGACTGGATAGTATGGCTGCATAGATCTGTAAAATTATTTTGGATATACTCTTGGATAGTATGGATGCATAGAGGTATGACGAAGAGTAATTTATAAATTCTCTCCTTTGAAGACTGTTTACTGAATGTTGGAATGCCTCTACAAAATGTAATTTTGTTTTGGCTCCAGAAAGTTAAAACATTCCAATAATGCTATAAAATTGCATTTCTTATGGGGATGCCAAAACCTTTTTCTAAATACAATCTTTTTAAAGTAATCTTGAAATATTTTTTTTTATGTTTTTCCAATATTTTTAACAATTTGTTGGTTCACCTTACAGATTGTCAAAGCGTTGTTTTCTCATTAGTTATGTCATAAGGTGGAAACCCTAAGGGGTAGGGTGGGAGCATCCTCATAAGTGGGCTCTCATGCAAAAAAAAATGTGTGCTGAAAAGGAATGATGACCTATAAAAATGCCTTTCACCTACCTTTCATGTTTTGGGCCCACCATCCCTGTTTTAACACAGGAAATCCATTATAATAGGAGTTAATAATAGAGATTCATAAACAGACCATGCTAACATGTTTAAAGGTCTAGGAAATTTCTTACCAACACAATGTAACATACTGTGCCCACTGAGTTCTTGTGAACAAAAGATGAAATAAGGTACCCTCCATACCTTCGCAAACAATAAAATCAGATTGTCCCGTGTTGTTAGAAAAGGCATCTCAACGGCCAAACTTCGAAAGTAGTGGTGTATAGCTAGCAGCTCATCCCCCACATAAGTTGCCAAAATAGCCAGCTGCAAATTTATAACTAGAAAACAATTAGTGAGTTTTTAAAATATATATCAAGAAAGAATATCATGAGACAAACTTGCAAGCAACTATGAAGTCACAATTAGAAGATAAAAGTGGTAGCAAGAAATCTAATGGCTTTAGAAATTAAAAATGTAGTCACAGTTGAGAACTAAACCACAATCATTATAAAAACTAAAACAACTATCCATCTAAAACGGCACTTTAAAATTTTCAGTGAGAGATAGAATTAATTTTTAATTCTACAAATGCAACAAGATTTAGACCCGCCTAGTTATGAGCGATCCCACTTGTTGGCCAGAAAGAGACTGCTTTCAGGTAATAATTAGTAGCAATTGACCAATCATGGTTTTTCCCATCTGCATCTCCATGTAATTCTTTGTAACGATCAAGATCACCTAAATAAATCAAGCAGCGATGGCATGATAACTTGCATCTTTTCAAATTTGAAGCACTCTTTTGATTATTAGTACATTTAATCTCTTTAGTGGAGAAGAAGTCCTAGGGAAGCCCATGCTTTTCCCTCAGCTTCAAAATCAACTCATGGTAAAATCCCTTTGCTTCAGACAAGAAACTCTTAAAACTTTCCAAAACCTTGTGAATAGGCTCACTTCTTGTGATATTTTTAGCTCCAGGCATGGGAATAGTTGGCCCTGAAGAGGTAGTTGTGGTTGTAGCCATACTCTTGAGAATTCTGGTTCGAAACTCTTCAATTTTATTGTAATGGAGCTTCCAAAGAGCTTGTTCAACATTAAGACTTTCTACAAAATCATGGTCCTCTAAAATGATAGCTTCATAACTATCACATATCTTGCAGCGAAGGTCCCAGACATTGACACCCAACGGACCTTTGGATTCAATCAAAGCATGCAGTTGTTTTTCTAGCTCTATAGCCTACAAGACCAAAAAAATTAATTCATTCACTATCCTTGGATTGGTAAAATCAAGATTCACACAACTGGTTATAGTCAATAGACTATCAGTTATTGTTTGCCAAAAGACTCATCTGTGAAACTGCAACTGATGTCTATTTTCCCATGATCATTTGAGGGAATCAACCATGACTGAAACAACAATGATTTCTGGCACTCTGTTGAGTGAATAAACAACATTGTAACCATCAAATAAAACCATGCAAACAAGAAAGAAAAGACATGCCAACAAAACATAAGAACAAGAATACTAATGTTAAAATTGACCTAGTTAAAACACTATTGTATAATGACTTGAGAGTTAGGAACTTCCTCAGTTTCATTTGACATGGTCGCCATCCATCCACCTTAATAAAAAATTTAAAATATATAGCTATGAAACACATCAACACATAGCTTGTTAGTACTATGCCATTGAGATATCTGCAAAATTTCCATCAATCTTTAGAATGCATGTAATTGCTGGCATTGTTAGATATAAAATTATTTTATATTTCTATTAGGACTTGCACTTTGGGTTTGTTTAACTCTTAAACCTCAATGCTAGAAGGAACATATTCTCATCAAATGGAAAAATTTGGATATCTTCACAGTCGGACATGAATGGCAGAAACAATGTTCCCTAGAACCCATATCACAATGCACAACCCGCATAATTATTTAATACACGATTGCCACACGAAATGCAAGAACAAAATCCAATCCAAATGTGTAGACTATTCTTTCTGTGGCTAAAAACATAACAGTTTGCAATGTCCCCATCCAAATGCAGAGAAATAACATGCAGGTGATATCGTTAATTCTCTTCATATCCCACAGTAGTTGCTAGAGACATTGAACACCACCACTAGAAGAATGCCTTCCAGAGTATAAATACATCCAGATCCCTGCCACTCAATTAGGTAGCGAGTTGAAGATAGAGCTTAAGGACACTTTCCATAAGCATATTAGGTTAGTGCATTGAAGCGATAACATGCCAGGGGAGACTTTTTTCAGTCTATCACTTCAAATACTACTTATTACAAATTTTCTTAGTGTTAAAACCTTCAAAACATTATCCAACTTTGTCATGTCACCACCCCTAAAAAGGAAAAAATTAAAGTATTTGATCATGATAAAGTATAATGGAGTAAGACGTTACCAACTGCAAGAATCCTGAATATTGAATTTGAATTAAAGATGCATGATCTCAAGTTTTTCAAACATATATTTTTCCAAGATTAAAGAAAAAGACTTCAAACTAATCACCCTCTTTCAAATAATGTTTTTCAACAAGTAACATATTCTCCAAGCCAGTCATGTAAAACATGGCTTTTGTAATAGTGCACTGAATATCTTATCTGTCTCGCCATTAATGAAATTTTAACTTACACGTGCTTTAGGAATCTTCAAAGATTCAATGTGATTAGGGAAATAGACTAATAGTGCTATCAAGTTTCTTGAGTGAGAAAGAATCGAGCTATATTCAACAAAGTCAGTTAAGCCTGAATATTGAAGAGTCGTCAATTCTAATCCTTTTAATTCAAGAATTGCATGATCCTCTTCTTGGTCTCAAATATTCTATGTAACATTCACAAAAATAGAATTACTAAAAATAACTTTATAGAAATCAGATGTAGAAGTTACAAATTACATGACAAGGAACAACACAAATCGAGTTTCAGACAATTACTTCAATGTGTACAATATGGAATCAACTGTAGAAATTTACAAATTACATGACAAGCAACAACACAAACCTAATTTCAGACAATTACTTAAATATGTACAATATACAATCCGAGTTTCAGGCAATTGCTTAAATCTGTACAAGGATGATAATTGATGGCATGACTTGTTAAGTTTATACTAATTTGACTAGCAAGATCACTGAAAGAAACACAATCACAAGATAGACAAGGATTTACCCTGGGAAACCCTCATGGGGTAGAAAAACCAGCAAAGCTTTCATCAATATAGATGATCAACCAAATACAAGATGTAGAAACCAAAACAAGAGCTCCTCCTCCTCCTATGTAGACCTCTCTCTCACTTGTGCGCTACTCCTAAGTGAGTGAATGAATGAGATAAGTGAGGAACATCCTCCTCTACTTATACTCATCTCCCGACTGACCTTTTACCCTAATGAGGCCGACCTCTCCCTGGAGAGTCTAATAACCCTCAAATAATAAACTCAGGGCCAACCTCACATGGGAGATCTAATAACCCTAGTTACCACATTCTCTCGGAGGAATAAACATCTTCGGATATACAATAAGGTCATAACGGAGGAATGTACCATCTCTGGAAATACAAATATAATATTCTTTGAAGTTACAATATTTCAACACTCCCGCTTAACGAGAAGGATATTATAACATCATCTGCAGGAGCAAGGAGTCATCGACTACATGATACATGATACATCTATAAATCATTGGAAGCTTTCTTTATACATCATCATTAGTAACTCAGACAGTTACTGGAACATCAGCATCGTCAGTATTGAGTCTTCATCTTCTGTAGCACTTGATTAGCTACAGCATCATCATCTGTATCTCTCGATCAACAGCCTAATCGTTTGGATCTATCGATCAATATCATCATCTGGATCCTCACGGTCAACAACACTGTCATCACGATCAGCAGCATCGTCATCTAGACCATCACGACCACAACATCGTCATCTAGATCATCATGATCAACAGCATCATCATCACACGATCTGCATCATCATCATCAACTAGATCCCTCGATCAATAGCACAATAGCAGCACACCCTGCAACAGACATGTTCTATTTAAGACACCATATCATGTCTAGGGACGATGCAGTCCACTCGTCAACTTAGACAAAGTCTAAGGACCACTTCTCGGAGACATATGTCTACGGATCAATTCAGGGACCGAAGTCTGGGGATGATACAATCCCCTTACTCTCAAAGACATCTATCTGCGGATCAAGTTAGGACTAAAGTCTAGGGATGATACAATCCTCTCACTCTTGGAGACATCTGTCTGCAGCTCAATTTAGGACTGAGGTCTAGGGATGATACAATCCTCTCACTCTCGGAGACATCTGTCTGCGGCTTAGTTTAGGACTAAAGTCTAGGGATGATACAACCCACTCACTCTCGAAGACATCTGTCTGCAACTCACTTTAGGACTGAAGTCCAAGGATGATACAATCCTCTTACTCTCGGAGACATCTGTCTACGGATCACTTTAGGACTGAAGTCCACGGATGATACAATACTCTTACTCTCGGAGACATCTTTCTGCAGATCACTTTAGGACTGAAGTCCACGGATGATACAATCCTCTTACTCTCGGAGACATCTGTCCGTGGATCACTTTAGGACTGAATTCCATGGATGATACAATCCTCTTACTCTCGGAGACATCTGTCTGCGGATCACTTTAGGACTGAATTCCATGGATGATACAATCCTCTTATCGTCTACTTAGACAAAGTCTAAGGACCATTTCATCGACCTCATTATCGGAACAGGCAACCTCATCATCAACCTCATCATTGGAACAGGTAGCCTCATCATTGATACAGTATCCTCATCAATACAGGTATCCATATCATCAATACAAGTATCCACACCAATACAAGTATCCATATCATCAATACAAGTAATATAAGTATCCATATCAATAAAAATATCCATATCATCAATACAAGTATCCACACCAATACAAGTATCCATATCATCAATACAATTATCCACACCAATACAAGTATCCATATCATCAATACAAGTAATATAAGTATCCATATCAATACAAATATCATCAATACAAGTATTCACACTAATATAAGTATCCATATTCATATGGGCAATCTCATCATCAATACAGGTATCCATATCGATATTAGTATCCAAATATTATCATCAACCATATCACTCCCCCTTTCGAGGAGGGTCCTTCTGAACTACACCAAGCTTGTCTCGAAAATACTCAAACTTTACTCGAGACAGAGGTTTGGTCAATATATCAGCAACTTGTTCATCAGTGCCTACATACTTGAGCTTTATAGCTTCTTTATGCACCATATCCCATATATAGAAATATCGGATCTTTATGTGCTCTGACTTATCATGGAATACTGGATTCTCTGTCATTTTGATACAACTCTAGTTGTCACACAGGATCACAGTGGGGTCCATCTCTAAGTCAAACAATCCTGATAACAACTTCCGAAGCCATACCGCTTCGTAGCTAGCAGAGCAGGTAGCTATATATTCTGCTTCAGTTGTGTTGAGAGCCACACTTGACTGCTTTCTGCTAAACCATGAGATCATGGAAGATCCCAGACAATAACATCCACCTGATGTACTCTTCCTATCTGATACACTTCCTGCCCAATCAACATCTGTGTAGCCATACAATCTAAAGTCATGATCTCTACGATAATAGAGACCAAAATCTATCGTACCCTTTAGGTACCTCATCACATGTTTTGCAGCAATTAGGTGAAGTCATCTAGGTTCCACTACATACTAACTCAGATTGTTCACCGCAAAGCATATGTTTGGCCTAGTATTCGTCAGATACATTAATGACCCAATAATCTGTCTGTACAGAGTCACATCCACTAACTCTGAAGAGTCATCAACTAATATCTTTATGTTGGAATCCATGGGAGTGGCCATGGCTTTGCATTCGAACATATCGAATCTTTTCAAGATTCCCACAGCATACTTACCTTGGTTGAGAAAGATTCCATCTGGTCCTTGCCATACTTCCAGACCTAGGAAGTAGTGCATCAATCCGAGATCTTTCATCTCAAATTCTGATGAGAGATTCTTCTTGCACTCAATAATCTGTTTCTAATTTCCAGTCAGAAATAGATCATCCACATATAGCAACAATATGACAGGTTCATCAGTCATAACCTCGAGATAAAGATTAGGATCAACTTTGATTTTGGTAAAGCCCAAGTTTGTCAAGAAACTGTCAATTCTTCCATACCAAGATCTGGGAGCTTGCTTCAACCCATACAAGGCCTTCTTCAGTTTGCATACATGGGTTCTTCCATCTTCCACCTCAAATCCTTGAGGTTGTTCTATGTACACTTCTTCCTCAATCACACCGTTTAGGAAGGCTGTCTTTACATCCATCTGGTGTAAATTCCATTTCATCATGGATGCAAGTGCCATGATGGTTCTAATGGAAGTGTACCTTGCAACTGGTGCAAATGTTTCTTCATAGTCATTTCCCTCTTTATGAGAGAATCCTCTGGCCACAAATCTTGCTTTATATTTTTCAATGCTACCATCCGCAGCATGCTTTATTTTGTATATCCATTTGGAAGATACCACACTTTTGTCTTTTGGCTTGGGAACTATATCCCAAACATCATTCTTCATTATTGACTGGTATTCCTCTGTCACTACCTCTTCATAACTAGTAGGTTCTTGATCTACAAGATCACACATCAAAGCCATATAATTGGAGAATGGCTTTGGTTTCTTGCTTACTCTAGTGGAGCCTTCAGGAGCTCCATACTTTTATGCTCCTAGTATAATATCTCTTGCCCATGCTGGCTTTCTTTTCCTTGAAATGTTTGAAAGGGGGGGTTCTTATGGTTCTATCATATCATGGTCTTCAGGTGTTACATCTTCAGGGATGAGAACAGTCTCTATAGTTCTGGGAGGTGCATCTTCTTCGTATACTTCTTCATACTGGCACTTCCTAGATCTCTTGAGAGCTGCTTCTTCATCAAATTTCACATCCCTACTTATTTCCATATGATGAAAAACTGGGATGTAAATTCTGAATGCTTTGGATGCTTCACAATATCCAACAAATATTCCCTTATTCCTAGAAGGATCTAACTTGGTCCTCTTTTATTTTGGAATGTGAATGTACACTGGACATCCAAATATCTTGAGGTAACTTACCTCAGGCTTCTTTCCTGTGAACACTTCTTCTGGAGTCTTGAAATCAAGAGCACTGTGGGATAGTCTATTTTGCACATAGACTGTTGTCCTAGCTGCTTTAGCCTATAGATACATAGGTAGGTCTTGATCATGTATCATTGTCTTTCAGCTTCCATGATGGTTCTATTCTTTCTTTCCGCAACACCATTTTGTTGGGGATTGTATAAGGGAGTGGTTAGCTCCCTCTTGATTCTAGCTTCCTTACAGAAGTCTTCAAAGTCCTTTGAAGTATATTATCCACCATTATCTGTCCCGAGTATTTTGATTTTCTTTTCTGAATGATTCTCTATCAAGGCTTTGAACTCCTTGAACTTTCCGAAGACTTAATTCTTTCCTTTTAGAAATTATATCCAAGTCTTCCTTGAATAGTCATCAATAAATGTGAGATAGTATGATACGAACCATTACACCAAAACCCCGAGGTGTTAGTGAAGGCCTCCCACTAGGATCTTAACATCCCACCACACTCCGCAGTCCAGACTCTGGGATGGATGTGCGCCCGTACGGTGGTGTCCCCTTTGAGCCGTACAAGCCTCGGGCGAACACTGCAATGCCGACGTTGCCACCCGCTCTGTGACTCGAACCTAGGTGGAGGCTGTGATACCAAAAGATATGAACCGCTACACCAAAACCCCAAGGTGTTAGTGAAGGCCTCCCACTAGGATCTTAACATAGTATTCATATCCACTCAAAGATGTGGAGGGCATTGGTCCACATACATCTGAATGAATTAACTCCAAGGTACTCTTATTCTTTGTTTCACTCTTTGGAAATGGGTTCTTGATATTTGTCCCTTTTGCACATCCTTTGCATGTGCCATCATGATCAATCTTTAAGTCTGGAAGACCTATAACTACCTTGCTTACATGAGGCAGTGCATTGTAATTAATGTGAGCAAGCCTCCTATGCCATAGCTCATTTGGGCTAGTGGCTTCATGTACAAGGGCAGCTTCTGGATGGCCCTTGAGCTTGTACAGACCTCCTTCCTCTTCACCAATGACAATTGCATCCTTAATAGATTTACCTTTGGACCACATTAATACTTGTCCATCAATGAATGCAACCCTATAACCTTTCTTATCCAATGCTGAGATGGAAAGCAAGTTCCTCTTCAATCCTGGTACATACAATATTTCCTTCATCTTCATGGGGGTTCCAGAATCAAGCTTGTAGTTTGCTTCACCAATTCCCTTGATGGGATATTGATAGTCATCTCCTAATGATACTTTCTATGGGGAGGTCTTCTCTTCCAGTTTTGAAAGAGTTTTCTTTTTTCCAGTCATGTTCTTTGAAGCACCACTATCATAAGCCATGTATCTTCTCCAGGTGTTATAGATCCAAAGAGTGCAGAGAATAGAACATACTCTTTTGCACCTTCTTCTTCATTTCTTCTAGATCTTCTCTTGAAGAAGGTCCTTTCTTCCTCTTCTTCTTCTCTTCTAGATCTTTTCTTGTGAGGCCTTTCTTCCTCTTCTTCTTCTTCTTCACTATCATCTTCTACAAGATGTGCTTGATGTCTTTTATGGTGAAGATATTTATTCTTGTTTGAAGGACAATGTCTAGCAATGTGTCCTATTTTGTGACAATTGAAACATTGGAAAGAAGAGTGTTTTCTTCTTCCTTTCTTTTGAAATATTTGTGGAGATTGAGACTCCTTGTGACTATCCTTCTTGAAGTAAGATTGATTCCTTCTTCTCTTGGTGTGTGTAGCCAAGGCTTGGTCATCTTCTTTTAGCAGGGCTTCTCTGTTGGAAACCCTAGCTTCTTCTTGGATGCAATCTTCCCATACCACATCAAACTTCATGCTCTATTTTCTGGCACACATGGTTTGGATAAATGACTCCCATGGTCTAGTGAGACCATTTAGAGCAGTCATGACTAGTTCATCTTCATCAAGGGTATCTCCAATAGCATCTAGTTGTTCCTTGAACTGGGAGATCCTTGAGAAATAGTCTTGAACAGATTCTCCTTTATTCATCTTTTTGCTCTTCAATTGAGCTCTCAGATTCACTTTCCTATTGAAGTTCTTTCCCTCATACATTTTGGAAAGGGAATCATACATTTCCTTTGGATTCTTCTTGGATGCCACTTGGGGAATCAAGTGGTCTTTAATAGAATCAGCAATGATTCTCTTTGCCCTAATCAGGTCCTTCCTATACTTCTCTTTGGCTTCATCTTTTTCAGGTTCTTCAATCTCACCTTTAATATATTGGACAAGATCATTCTCTTCAAGAATGAGGCCAATTCTATATTTCCATGCCCAAAATTTTTCCATACCCTCTAGCTTGTCTTCAAGCTTAGTGCTTAGAGCCATCTTATCCAGGGATCAAAGAGATTAAGATTTCAAAAGATAGAATAGTACTTACCAGGAGATGATCTTGATTGAATTGAGAATTCTAGTGTGATCAGCTTCTGGAAACTTCAACTTTACACCTTCCGGATCTGCAACAGAATTTTTGGATTTCTAGTCTTTTCTTTTCTGATTTTCTGGTGCACAGGTTCACAGCTTTTCTTGTTCACTGGTGCAGAGGTGCGCACTTTTTCTGGTTTACTGGTTTTCTGGTCCAGAAGTCAAACTAGGGTTTTACAAATACTGGGGTTATACCCACTCAAAAAGTTTGATCCAGGGCTCAAAACTTCGATTTTGAGGAGGGCTATCCAGCCATGCAATAAAAAACAAAAAACTCAAACTTTTGTAGAAACCCTAATTTTCACCGGAGGAGGAGAGATAGAGATTTTCACCTTGTGAAAGATGTCCTATTCAGGCTAGCTCTGATACCATGTTAAGTTTATACTAATTGGACTAGCAAGATCACTGAAAGAAACACAATCAAAAGATAGATAAGGATTTACCCTGGGAAACCCTCATGGGGTAGAAAACCCAGCAAAGTTTTCCTCAATATAAATGATCAACCAAACGCAAGGTGTAGAAACCAAAACAAGAGCTCCTCCTCCTCCTATGCATACCTCTCTCTCACTTGTGCGCTACTCCTAAGTGAGTGAATGAATGAGATAAGTGAGGAACATCCTCCTCTACTTATACTCATCTCTCGGCTGACCTTTTACCCTAATGGGGTCGACCTCTCCCTGGAGAGTCTAATAACCCTCAAATAATAAACTCAGGGCCGACCTCACATGGGAGATCTAATAACCCTAGTTACCACATTCTCTTGGAGGAATAAACATCTCCAGATATACAATAAGGTCACAATGGAGGAATGTACCATCTCCAGAAATACAAATATAATATTCTTTGAAGTTACAATATTTCAACACGACTCTGCAACTACCTGGAGACTAGTAGCATTGAAAAACAAGAAAAGCCAAAAAATTGAACACAGCCTGACACAAATGGATCAAAATATTGAATGCAACACAACATAAAAACAATCAAAATTAATAGCTTACTTAAAATATGTACAGGAACGAAAATCAAGGGCATAGGTCTGCAAATACAAGAAGAATTATCTTGGAAGCAATCAAAGAGGAGGAGAAATCCAAAAAATAAATGCGACCAACATGAAAGGATAGAAATTAATGGCTTCCAGAAACATGAAAGTCAGAGAACATATGTAACAAGTTAAAAACAACCAATATCATGGGGGAAACATCATATGTAACAAGTTAAAAACAACCAATATCGTGGGGGCAACATATGCCTAAAAATGCAAAACTGCAGGTTAAAAACTAAAACCCTTCAGGGAAAAATTGGAGCCCTCACTGGATCTACGAAAGTAAGAAGAACCCAGAGCCCCAGAATGAGGAAGTGGGTTTAGTCTAGGTGTAAAAGGGATAATACAGTTGACTTAGTCAAAGATGTACTTTTTTTATGTCAGGATATATCTAAAATTAAGCATGTTTGCCTCATCCAAAACCTGTTGCTTTATAGATTTCTCTTGTTGATGCACTTGATCGCATTGCTTTGACTGATGCATGTAAGGTTTGGATGGAGGAGCACATAAATGCTATTGGTAAGGTTCCTCCTGGAAATGAATCTGGTAACACCACATGGGTAAAGAAATGCATTCTCTAAGTCTTCCAAGACATATGAAAAAATTTAAGACTAAGGTGGCGTTTATTTTCATTGATTACATTGATTAGAACCTTGTAGAACCTACTTTTGCTTCATTTGGGATTGAAACATTGTAGCCTATAGTTACATTTTTTGGCAACAAAATTTGCTCAAAATACCTCTTAGAATCAGATATTGACGACAGAATTGGCTCAAAATACCTCTTAGAATCATAGATTGATGATAGAATTGGCTCACACTAGTACATATGGTCAAAATTGCCACGATTTTTCATTGTAATTGCCACGATTTTTTGTCCCTGTTGCAATGATTCGGGTTTCGTTTTTTCATGGAAATCGTTTCGTGGATATAGAGACGAAGATTCCCCGTCGTGGAAATAGAAACGCTCCCAGTGGCCACGTGTCACCTATACAACAATCCAAAGATGCTAAACCAGCCATGAAGTTTCGTCGATATATCGACGAACACCTTCTATATGTTTCCACGCAGATGCTAAACCTGCCACGAACATTCGTGTCTATAGAGACAAAATTATAGCAGAGGTTCGTTGTAATAGAGACAAATGTTTGTCGCAAGTTTAGCATCTGCGTGGAAACATTTTCTATAGCTCCTCAAATGTGAGTCGCAGTATCCATGAATCGCTTCACTGAATTTCGTGGTAGGTTCAACATCTGCATGGAAACATTTTCTATAGCTCCATGAATGGTCGTTGCAGTATCCACGAATCACTTCACTAACTTTCGTGGTAGGTTCATCATCTGCGTGGAAACATATAGAAGACATGCGTCTCTATAGAGACGAACATTAGTGGAAACATCTTATATAGCCTACACGAAGGTTCGTCGAGATTGAGATGATACCTGGAAGTGTTAAAAAAAAAATAAACCAGACTAAATGGCAATCCTTGAATCTATTCAATATTGCACATATTGAATCCCTATTGCCATTAAATTAGATACTTTGTGGGAACCATAAGAATCTCACCTTTTTTTGGACCAACAAGCAACAACAGATGTTTAATGAATTGAAAAAAGGATGTTTCTATGGTTTTTAAATAGATGCATTCAATTATGCTCTCAAGTTTCAACACTATACTCACATTAACTGGATATTCAATCAATATCTATCATTTATAGACCTTATGGGACATTATGTAGTACTCAATGGATGACTAGCATTGTATTCTATTGTGCATGTTGTCTAGCAATGGAGACACCACCTACTTTGCGAGGAGATCATTATTTATTTAGATCATTAGGATTTGTGGTTCTTGCAAACTTGGGAGTAGGTTGAAGAAAGGAATACATACGAAGTGGATGACCTACTTATACCAATTCCAGTTAGACTTAATAAATGTGGAGACAAGAAGGCCCTAAGTTGACCTTTTGCGACACTTGCAATAAACAATGCTCAATGCTCTAGCTTGAGGATTCCACTTTTAACAAATCGGTCAATCTCTATTCAACATATCCAATCTTTCAATTCACTACATCAACATCCAACATGCTTGACAGGTCAAGTTTCTCTATCAAATTCTACATTTTGCCTTCATCAAGGATACCTTGATAACATTGACTTCGTTTAAAACTACTATGGCATTAGGAAGACAATTGTAGCATTCTAGGCCCATTTCTACTGGTCATTGATGCAATGGGATGTTGGAGTACAAATCCTATCTTGCATCCCTTACAACAATTTCCAAACTCCCAAATAGGAAAATTTCTATGTATACACTTATTGTCCTTTGATGTCAATGGGAGTCCAATGTGATTTTATTTTCTGGTGTACCTCTTACAGAGAACAACCCAAAGTGTGTCTTTATGCTTATTGATCATTTCTCTAAGATGGAATCATGTTCCCATGCAACAATTATATTATTGCACCAGAGGTTTCCATGCTTTTATTTCTACATGTCTGATCACACTTTGTATCTCCAACATCCATTGTGTCTATTTGGTATTATAATTGATAAGAAATCCTTTTCTCCCAATGAAGTCTCAGTTTGACATATCTAGAACATTGCATCCTCAATCCCCTCAATCTGATGGTAAAAAACCAAAGTAGTTGACAAATATCTTTTCCAACTCTTCCACATGTACAACCATTTGCATTCCCACACTTGGGATGAAATCTCGCCCTTATCAACATGCACGCAACAAAGGTCGCAATCACATCTCTATAAATATTAACCCACTTCATACTTGGTTTCATAGCATTTTGCTCCACTCATCATTTCCTTTCAACATCCATAAACTTAAGTGTCTATACAATAGGCTAGGGAAAAATGGGAGGCATATTTGTTCATTCAATAGATACAACAGATCCACAGATAGGTCCAGGATCTGCTCAGTTGATGATGGTGGAAATACAAGGACTGACATGACATCTAATGCACCTAGCATTAGTTGAAAGTTAGTGATGGAGTATATTCCAAGTCATTTCCAAGTTAGTTGAAAGTTAGTGATAGATTCTATTGAAAGTTAGAGAAAGCTACATGAGAGTTCTATTCCAAGTTAGTCCCAAAATGTTGTTTGTTGGATGTATTTTGAAGGAAACAATGATGAAAGAATGAATCTGATCTATAGGAATGCTTTGATTACAGATTTAGAAACATGACATTGCAGCCTTGTAGCATACTTTGGCATGAACGAGACATGTATAAGGTCAACACTAGAGTTAACTTCCTTGACTAATATGTGTAATCAAGCATGCTAACACGTCTAGACAACAAATTCTTTTCATGTATTTCATGGACATAAATCAAGATTTTAAAGGGATATTTAGTAGAGGTTACGACATGGCACAGATTTATAAATCTATGGCACACATCCAATGTTGAAGGATCAACTGAAATAAGTAGAACGGTGGTCAGTAGATGAGGCATAATTACAATGGCCAAAGAGCATATATGAGCCTTACCATTATATATGTTGGGCCTTCCAATTGAATACTGGTAATAACCAATAAAACTAATGTTTGTTGTGCAACTTGTTACACCCTTATTTGCATAAGGTGTTCACTAAATTTTCTAGAGGAGGCATTTGTGGTCAGTTATGTGGGTTGAAAAGTGAATATCGACACAGTTTAGGGTGATCTACATAGTCTAGATAAATTCTGAGTAACTTTGGAAGCATGTACAACAATTCTGGGCACTTTTCATTTTAAAAGAAGACTTTGGATTAGATATGGGTACTATTCTAAAGATTTTTGGGTGCATTGCAATAACAAGGGAGCCTAAATCCAAGTCTAGGCCTGTTTCTAGGAGGTCCTCTAAGTCACAGCAACAATAATCAGAACTTAATCCTCAATCTTGGGAACTCTTGTGTATTTTCCAGCTTGGGTTTGATATCCTATGCATAAAAATAACATTAGACTGCAATAAAATTGCATTCTGGGCATGAAATCACAAACATCCTTAGAACTTCATTGCTTTAACCTATAACGATTATGAAATTCACCTAATCAAAATTGTTTTATGATTAGTTAGAGAACCATTTGGGTGATTGTCCATGAGGAATTTGACAACTGACCCTTGGAAACCCTCACAGTACAGAGCCTTGTCTCAGCTTGCGTTGACGAAGGATAGAATTATCAGGCTTATATTCATTAGTCTCTATAAAAAACATGGTTGTTCGATGGTCATTCCCGTGAGTTGCCAAAGTAAGCTGCTGATCGAGGTGCACAAACTAACCGATGCACAAACTTGATCATATTTACTAATCTTAAACTGTAGTGGTGCACTTAACACAGTAGCTTCTATTTTGCAACTCTTCCCTGTATGTACCATATATTTTTATGGTAGTACTCTTAAGCATATTATTGCTTAGAAGATTTTAAAGAGCTTGATAGCCTCCTTTTCCAGATCGTTAAATCACTGCATGGATTTTTGACATTTGGAAGAGCTGGATGATGATGACCTTGATTGTTGTTTGTACCTAGAGGTGATACAGCTCCAGGCCATTTCAAGAAGAGAATGTAGTGATTCCCATCAAAAGTCCTTAACAAAAATTAATTGTAAAATGCAATCAAGTGGGCTTGACAATATAATGTTGGGCACATTTTGAAAACCTAATGCGTATCGTCCAGTATTACTTATATGTTCAATATTTAAAGTTAGTATTTGATCATGTATGTGCTTTACCTTCTAGTTTGAGATGAAAGGGTGCTTGACTGGTATATACTCATTTCATTTTGTTTAACAATATATGTTTCCTACTGACTTGGGAAGATAATTTAATTTTCACCGCAGGAGGTTTTGTCTCCTACAAAAAGTATCATTTGAAAAAATATTTGTGTTCAATGAGAACAAAAGAAATTGTTCTTATTTATCGTAAGTAAGTGGCAAAGTGATTTTGTGGGGATGTACCTCTAGCAAGAGGATGGATACCCAAGTAGTGGGCAATGGGTTGGAGATACCAATGGCTGTGAAGGGAAATCTATGGCCCTAAATAGCAGTGAATGTGGAAGAAGAGATATATTCTTAAGGACAGATGTAATCATCCTAAACCCCAACCCATCCGGCGATCTGTAGTTGGGTCTGGTCATATGATTCATGACGGGGAAGTAAGCACTGGAGAGGTCCTCATCAGCCTCTGTTGTAACTGATCTTTCAGATCCATCATCAACAACCCAAGTTCAAATCTCTAGTCGCCTAGATTCACTAGGTACTCCAGAGCCTTCATCAACTCTAGATAGTGATGATGATAAGGACGTGTTGATCATGAAACACATCCATATATTTGAGATCCATCATCACTTAAACTAAAACTTATAGATTTTTAGTTAATCTAGGTACATACAAAACACCAATATGCTCAAGGATATCATCTGATGTTATTTGGAGTGAGATAGATCCCACTCCTAGAATTTGATATATGGCATAATCAGTAAGTTTCACATGCATACTTACCTCTTGTAACCAAGAACTCCAAATGTACAACCAGTAAGTTCTTAACACAGGCTCTTTGGTATATTCATAACTACCATATCAACAGATTATAATGAGTTGCACTGACAAGCAAACTAAAACGATAAACTAATATTCAGTAACATGTAATAAAATAAACATATATATCATATAAAAAAAAGAGATATATAGTTGAAGATAACAACCTGGGTGTGAAACCGTTCTTGTAAATATACTCAAAAGTGTTACTTTCAGAAAAGACTGATTGTGCCCCGGAGAGGCCAGTCTTCTCTAGGAACCAGCTGACCCTACAAGAGGGTGTGTACAAACCAGAGAGAGAGAAATGACTGGAGTTGATTAGGTCAATGACAGTCAAGAACAATACATAACTTAACATAAATAAAGTCACAAAAGTTATAAACTTCAACCAAGTCTCAGCACAAGAGAAATGATTATCAGCACACCACAACTGATCACAGGTGATCAAAGCCAAGTACTCTATAAGACCAAAAATTCAACAAGGTCATATAAAAAAAATGGAGGGTAAATGACCGCATTAACCACAAGTCAAAGACAAGGTACCACAAGTCCAATAATAACTCAATGAAGGTGGGGAAGGTACAACAAGTAGTTAATAACTCAATCAGTAACAGGTAATAAAATAAACATATTGATCATATAACAATAAGAGAGGTATAGTTAAAGATATCCACGTCAACATTAAACCAATTTAAATCAGATCTGAAGTATGGATACAAATATAAACAATGGTCATAAAATAAGAAAATATAAACAATGGTCATAACATAGGTGTGGGTAGTAGAAGACCCATGACCCTTAGAACCAAGGGTATGCTCCAAATGTGGCCAAACAACCATAGTACTCAATAAGACCAAAACTTCAACAAGGTGGTTTTAAAAAAGTTATTCAAGGAGGTTAAATGACCCCATTAAACACAAGTGAAAGATAAGGTACCACAAGACCAATCATAGTGTTAACACCCAAAATGACCCCCTAGGTTGTGGGAGAGGGTAATCTGGGGTAACCACTAACCAATCTTTAGCTTGTGCTACTGACCCAACACAAACAGAGAGGGCTCTCTCTATAAGCTCATGAAAAACTGGAATAATCAAAGGCGTCAACAATGAAAACATACACCAGCATTCATCATTCAAGATATTCAATTACAACAATACAGAAGATCATATTTCTGTTGGAACAAAATGGTTTAAACGTCGTTTGGCTGAAACATATGAATCTCTATTTTGGGCAATGGAGTCACGTTAGATAAAACTCTGAGAATTCATTCATAGGGGCTTCACAAATGCATTAACATAGGGGCAAGATAGTAAACAGCTCGTAGTCAAAGTGAATTTAATTGGTGAAACAGAGGAGAAAGAAACAACCCATTGACGTAAGGCATATAATAATGAATCCTACATCAACTTTAGCAGAGAAATTAATGGTGAAATACTTGGAAAAAGATAAGCAAAGCATACTTCTATGAATTCTACTTAACTATCACACTGCACCAAGTATTGAGGAATGTTACAGACTGGAATTAACAATGACAGATACACAATTAACATAGAAGAAGAAAAACAGACTACAAGACCAGTTACACAAGAATCCCTGGAAAACATCAGCTCGGCTCTGCAATTTTTATTCAAAATATAGCTCAGAAATGTCTTACAGAACAATACACAAATTCCCATAAACATTTTCAACAAGAATTTTCAACCACTTTATCATTCCATTACATCGCATATATAGGCTCTTGGCCTAGAATTAGTCCCGAGGAAACAAATAGAAATACGCTACCACCTCAACAGTCCCAAATTTGAATATTACATACATGTCAAAATCCAAAATAGATTGACTAAGACGGGAAACAAAAATACTATGAGTAGGGCGCCACCTTACTCCGAAGTCTTCAATAGGCCTTGCGAATCAAAGAAGTCTTCTATCTTCGGAGAGCTGTCAGCTGGTGGCGCTTCAATAGGATGGAGAGGTGTCACTTTCCCGGTAGGGAGTACAAGATCATGGATGATCTCCATGTCTTGCTGGTTGTCTCCCTTGTCTTTGGCAATTCCCTTTCCTCTCAGACGTTGAACCTTTTCAGGCACCTGTCACTTTTCTGCTTTCTCATCGTCACTACCGGAACTGGATTCTTCTTGGTCGAACATCGTAGGAGATGAAGGAGAATGTTCTTGCTCTAGTTCAAACCACGCTTGTTCTAGCATGAAAACCACCCCAGCTTCTTGTTCCTTCTCCATGATCCAATCCTAACTGAAATATGCCCCAAGTTGCCAGGTGTGCCATCCTTTCTATGTACTGATCTTGCACGGCAGACGAAGAACCACATCCATAACTGCAGCGATGATGACAGCAGCTGTGTGTGGTCATAGCCGCCATGATAACCTGATCGGACCCCTTAACCATGTAACAATGATACCCTAGGTTTGAGCTAACCTTCAGTACGCTCGACAAAGCTTCCCAGATAGATGGCTCAGCAAATGATGATGCAGAGGTGGCCTCCATTGTACCGATAATCATTCAAGGTAGTAGACAGATGCCCCTTTACCAGTCTATCCTTCTGGCATCCCTTACATAACAATACTTAACCTCACATTTCTCGCACACGTCGAAAGACATGAGTCACCTCATCTTCGGAACCACTTGGGTCACCTATCAGCCTGCACGAGTGACCTTTCTCCAACCCTTCCTTCTTCATTGCCAACCGAGATTGTAACTTGCCCCATTTGTTAGTGTCGACAGGTTTTTTCTAGCCCTGGTATGTTGTTTCGTTCCCCCAATTTTGGAATCCGACCTCTTTTTTGATTCATTGATGCTCTAGTAGCATCTGCGGGAAAAATGTGTCTCTGAATAATGATGACGGTTCTTCTGAAAAACCCCATGGTTTCGAGATGAACCTGTCTTTGACAGACGTGACAAAGGGCACAAACATGGTTTGAAAAAACCCTACGGGTTCATAGCGCTGACTCACTGAACCAGACATCTTCAAACATTAAGCTTCGGGCTCATTTATCCTTAACCTCCTTGGAAACTGACCTTTGACCTGCCTCCCTGCCGTGAACGGACTAAGTTTTGTCACTCGACCCTTCCTGTCTTTCTCAGATAGTCTGAAGGGTCGTGGGAATGGCCTCGCCTATCGTTTTCTACATCTCTTCCATGCATGGGGGTTTCAGAGAAAATAAAAATGTCAACTTTTATAGGCGTCTTCACACAGATAACCGTGTATGCATAACCCCCGGTTTCATTAGCCAATTATCTCTTAATATCAACCATTGATCTCCCACGTGCTCACTTTCCGCCGTCGGATCTGGCTTTCCTTTTTCCCACTGATTTGACAACCCATCTATTTCCACCGTCGGATCATCTTGCTAGTTCTCATCTGGGCCGTTCATCTCAACCGTATGCATCTATGGGGTAGTATTGCACGCACCCAAAAGATTTTCCTATATCATATTTTATCCATGCGACGAGCTTTGGAGTTGACACTTGTCGGGCCGGAAAAGTCCATCGCATTTGCCCTGCCGCTATCTAGCGTGCTACTTCTTGATGCGACTGTCAATGAGATACTTCCATCTCTTCTCAAGCATGTATCCATGGTGAGGTCTCATGTTCCATTTAACCCTTAGATCATCCGTCTGCTGGTGGGGTCCTCCTTATTATATCCTGTGCATTTCCGACTTCCACCAGCTGTTGATGTGGCTCTCATTGCCATCTGAACCATAGATCTGTTGGAGACTTAGGCACTTTCTGTGGTAAATGAACCCGAACCCTTAGATCTTGAAAAGATAACCTCCGTTGTAGATCCTTAGACCTGTCCCCACCATCGCATGCACCCAATATGGCATTGCTCATGGCTCTTTCTCCTTGTGACGCCTTCTTAAGTTGCCACTTGTCCGGCGGAACAAAGCTTATCGCATTTACACATTCCCTTTCTTCCTCGCAACTTGGCCATGCGACGCCCCATTGAAAACCGTAGATCTTGCTCCCGCTCTTGATCAACGGTGCTGACCTGTGTGGCAGTTAGTCTTTCATGCTTTGCTTACGGACTATAGGTTTCAAGGTATTCTCCACTTGCCCTTTGTCATTTTATTTTCCTATTAATACCTATATTTTGACATTAGTCCATTTTTATTGCATTGGACTCTTTTCTAGACTATTCTTTCTCATGTCTTAGAACCTGGCCATCAAGGATGGAGATTACTTCAAGCTTCCATCAGGTAGTTTTCTAACCCTCCATCTTTCATATACAGGTTTTTATGCTGCAGAAGAGAAAAAAATATATAGGTGCTAACAACTGGCTCCAACCGGGGATGTTATCCTCCCAGTGAGGTAGCAAAGAACCCCGTAGACCAGGTGCTTAATCCATTGGGTGGCTCCCAACCCTGAAAACTGCAAATTGTACCCTATAACCGATTTTTCATTTGAAAACTGCAACTGAAAACCTGAAACTTGAAAACATATTGATTTTTTTTTTTAAATGCGGCAAACTGAACACACACTGCTAAAGATTAAAACTGGAATTAATGACACATGCTTGACCTTCAAGCTTATTTATATACAAATGATCCTACTCTATTTGCTGAGCATAAAGGTGTGAATCAGGTTATCTCACACTTCCATAGAAGTCAGTCAAGCAAATGGCTTCCTGACTGAAATTCAGATTCAACCCCTCCATCTTCAAAAAAGAACCATCTTAAAAAAAGAACCCAACAAATGATAATTCCAACTGAAAATATTCTTCAATCCATCTATTCTTGAGCAATCCAAACCCCATCTTCTCTGATGGTTCCAACAAATTAGCGAAGGAATCTTCAAGAAAATGAAAAATCTCTCTTTCTTCATGACCAATCATGAGAGCAAGTTTAACTGGTTCTTTCTGATTGTCCACATTATCTATGTCACAACAAGGCTTCTCAAATGGAAATTCTCTTCGCAATCTGCCAATCTGAGTTTCAGAAAGACTTTGAAAAGTATACTCATCCCCTTTGTTTTGACTACCCTGCTCTTCTTCTGACTCATATGACAACCGAAAAAACTGAAGAAAATTCTCATCTGACTCTAGAGAAAAAATATGAAGACCATTATCGATCCCAACAAAAATATCAGAGTTCAACGCTTGCCCTTCTTCATCAGGCGTAGCAGAAGTATCTTTGATTTTTTCCATAAAATTAAGTGCAACAAATTCTTCTTGACATACCAATCGTGAATGTAAAAGAGGGACCTGATTTTCTGGTTGGCACTTAACTTCCCTATGGCAAATCTCAGCTTCTTGGGACAAATTGCACACTTGTCCTTCCCTTTTGTTGTCAATTTCAAAAAAACTTATGAAGTTCTCCAAGCAGTCCCCTTCATACTCATCATACTTAGGTGAGATGAGATCTTTCTTAAAATCAGAAGTCTTAGCAGGTTGATTGTAATTTTCATAAAATAAATCAGAATTACCCTCTTCTGGTACCTCACAGGGACGGTCATCTCTCGGTTTATCCCAGGAAAGACTAGAATGCAGAGCAAGTTTTCCTTGTTCATGTTTTGCATTAAATCCTGATTTCTCTTCAATCCTTTCATTGTTATCTTTGTTTGATAATTTTCCAGACATCCTAAGATTGTCTTTGACCTCCAAAGCATCAATGAACATATGCTGCAAATTAGGGGACCTTCTTTCCAGAAAAAGCAAAGATAAATCAGGAGGAAATATAGATCCATAGTGTAGCTTAGCGACATTATCTAGGGGCTGAATTTCCCTTGGCATATCATAATAGAATCCTGAAAACCTTATGTTAAAGCTGGACATGACTTCTCCTTCTTGCATTCTCATGGAGTAAAACTCGGAAAGAACTAGGTCCCATGACCTTCTCTTACCCCAAAACTCCAAGAAAACATCAGAGAACCCTTGCCATGTATCTATAGACTTAGGCTGCAAATGGCTAAACCATTTCTTCACATCTCCTTGGAAGGATTTGTCAAAAGCCCTCATACAAACATCATCATGTTCTACTTCAAAAAGATCCAAAAAATGTTCAAAGCCGTGGAGATGTTTCTCAGCAGTGAGGCTCTCGGATTCTCCATCAAATCTAGGAAGGTATTTATGGTATTTGGGAGGATAGTCATGAAGAACAAGGGGCAGTTTCAAAGGGCCATACCTCAGCTGAGCTCTGGAAGGCAAAGGAGTATGTACAAGGGGAGCCTCCTCAGCCTCACTCTCTTGGGATTTGCAAAGCTGGGTATGGATCTTATAAGGTTCAGAAGGGGAGATGGGATCATCTCCAGGGGTTAAAGGAGGACACATATTCATAAGGTATAGAGAGGGATATACAAAGGAGGGTCTCTCCTAACCTAGAGTTCTTCAGTGGAAAAAATGTTTCTTGATATATATACATAGGGGTAAAAGGAGAGTGATACAAAAGAACAAGATTTCTTTGAAGAGATTGATGTTTTGATACCCGAATCTTGATTCTTCCATGTTTTAAAGGTGTTGAGGTCGCCTTTTGGTGAAGTCTACAAATTCTGATTAAAGATTGAGGGAATCATCCTGCGAATCAATGAAACCCTGGATTTCCCCAATGGAGTTGCCATGAGAATTTTTCAACATCTCAGTTCTGATATAAGATCACCGATCTCCCTAGTGGGGTCACCTTTGTACTCAAATTTTGCTTGAGTGGAGTCGCCAGGTGAATGATACAACCTTCTCGATGTCTAATTGTTGTTCACCATCAGCACTTCAGATTTGAAGCCTTTGTCGTACTTCCAGGGATAATAAAACAATCTGTCCCCGGCAACGGCGCCAATTTGTTAACACCCAAAATGACCCCCTAGGTTGTGGGAGAGGGAAATCTGGGGTAACCACTAACCAATCTTTAGCTTGTGCTACTGACCCAACACAAAAAGAGAGGGCTCTCTCTATAAGCTCATGAAAAAATGGAATAATCAAAGGCATCAATAATGAAAACATACACCAGCATTCATCATTCAAGATATTCAATTACAGCAATACAGAAGATCAGATTTCTGTTGGAACAAAATGGTTTAAACATCGTTTTGCTGAAACATATGAATCTCTATTTTGGGAAATGGAGTCACGTTAGACAAAACTTTGAGAATTTATTCACAGGGGCGAGATAGTAAACAGCTCGTAGTCAAAGTGAATTTAATTGGTGAGATAGAGGAGAAAGAAACAACCCATTGGTGTAAGGCATATAATAATGAATCCCACATCAAATTTAGCAGAGAAAGTAATGGTGAAATACTTGGAAAAAGATAAGCAAAGCATACTTCTATGAATTCTACTTAACTATCACACTGCACCAAGTATTGAGGAATGTTACAGACTGGAATTAACAATGAGAGATACACAATTAACATAGAAGAAGAAAAACAGACTACAAGACTAGTTACACAAGAATCCCTAGAAAACATCAGCTCGACTCTGCAATTTTTATTCAAAATATAGCTCGAAAATGTCTTACAAAACAATACACAAAATTCCCATAAAAGTTTTCAACAAGATTGTTCAACCACTTTATCATTCCATTACATCGCATATATAAGCTCTTGGCCTAGAATCAATCCCGAGGAAATGAACAGAAATACATTGAAACCTCGACAGTCCCAAATTTGAATATTACATACGTGTCAAAATCCAAAACAGATTGACTAAGATGGGAAACAAAAATACTATGAGTAGGCCGCCACCTTACTCCGAAGTCTTCAATAGGCCTTGTGAATCGAAGAAGTCTTCTATCTTCGGAGAGCTATCAGCTGGTGAACCTTCAGTAGGATGGAGAGGTGTCACTTTCCCAGTAGGGATTACGAGATCATGGATGATCTGCATGTCTTGCTGGTTGTCTCCCTTCTCTTCGAAAAATCGCTTTCCTCTCGGATGTCGAACCTTTTCGGGCACCTGTCGCTTTTCTACTTTCTCATAGTCACTAGCGGAACTAGATTCTTCTTGGTCGAACATCGTAGGAGATGAAGGAGCATGTTCTTGCTCCACTTCAAACCACGCTTGTTCTGGCATGAAAACCGCCTCAGCTTCTTGTTCTTTCTCGATGATCCAATCCTAACTGAAAGATGCCCCAAGCTGCCAGGTGTGCCATCCTTTCTATGTATTGATCTTGCACGGCAGACGAAGAACCACATCCATAACTGCATTGATGATGACAGCAGCTACGTGTGGTCATAGCCGCCATGATAACCTAATAGGACCCCTTAACCATATAACAATGATACCCTAGGTTTGAGCTGACCTTCAGTACACTCGGTAAAGCTTCCCAGATAGACGACTCAGCAAATGATGATGTAGAGGTGGCCTCCATCGTACCGATAATCATTCAGGATAGCAGACAGATGCTCCTTTGTTGGTCTATCCTTCTGGAATCCCTTACGTAACAATACTTAACCTCACGTTTCTCGCACACGTCGAAAGATGTGAGTCACCTCATCTTCGGAACCACTTAGGTCACCTATCATCCTGCACGAGTGACCTTTCTCTGGCCCTTCCTTCTTCATTGTCGACCGATATTGTAACCTGCCCCATCTATTAGTGCTAGCAGGTTTTTCCCAACCCTTCTATGCTGTTCTATTCCCCCAGTTTTGAAAGCCGATTTCTTTTTTGATTCATTGACGCTCTAGCAGCATCTGCGGAATAAACATGTCTCTGAATAGTGACGACAGTTCTTTTGAAAAACCCCATGGTTTCGAGATGAACCTGTATTTGACAGACATGACAAAGGGTGTAAACATGGCTTGAAAAAACCTTACGGGTACAGAGTGCTGACTCACTGAACCAGACATCTTCAAACCTTAAGCCCCGGGCTCATTTATCCTTAACCTCCTTGGAAACTAACCTTCGACCTGCCTCCCTGCCATGAACGGACTAAGTTTTGTCACTCAACCCTTCCTGTCTTTTTCAGACAGTCTGAAGGGTCGTGGGAATGGCCTCACCTGTCGTTTTCTACATCTCTCCCATGCATGGGTGTTTCAGAGAAAATAGAAATGTCAACTTTTACAGGCATCTTCACACATATAACCATGTATCCATAACCCCCAGTTTCATTATCCAACTGTCTCTTAATCTCAACCAATGATCTCCCACGTGCTCACTTTCCGTCATCAGATCTGGCTTTCCCTTTTCCCACTAATTTGACAACCCATCTATTTCCATCGTGTAATGTCCCGTATTAGGAATTTTATTAAAATTGCAATTTTCCACTTTTTTTCCCTAGTTCGACCTTTGACTAGTTTTGATCTCTAGGTCCCAAATTTGCCCCAAATGATCTCAAATCTTCTGAGAAGGTATATGAATTATATTAGAACATAAATATGTGTTTCAGAGATTCCTTTGGACCTTTAAAATACTTCTTCAAATCCTCTTTCAATTCTGATCAATGTAGGTAACTTTACTAGTGATTTTCCTTTGACTAGTATTGGCCTCTAGGTCTCAAATTGACTCCAAATGCCTTCAAATCTTCAAGGAAGGTGTATGAATGATATTAGAAATTTAATATGATGTTTATGGATGAAATATGTCCACCAAAAGACCTCTGAAAACTCTCTTAATATTCTGGACCAATTATGCAATTTTACTAGTGATTTGGGGTTCAAATCCCCCTGGGGTAAGCACTGAAAATGGCTTCCCAAATGCCTCCAAACCCACTCAAATTTATGAACAGAGGTATGTAATGTGTTAATTATTTTATTAAAGTCTCATATGCACCATTAATGGATTATTACAACTGTTCTCACCCTCTCCCATTCAACTGCAAAAATCCCCAATTCGACCCTTGGGGAAATGGCACTATTTCACCTCCCAATACAACTAAACTGAGTAAAAATGATTCAAATGCTCAAGTACAGTACATGAAACTTGTAGAAGGAATCCATGGCAGTATATTGATAACAAATATATCAGATAATCATCCCTTCATTCGAAATCATCATCAATACATTGGTTCACAACAAGGTAGTGGGGAAATGGCATTGTTCTTCCATTAAAAATGAGATTTATACATTTATACTTGGAATTTCGACCTGAAACTTTTTGGAGATGAATAAAAGAGTATTTAATTCATTTTACAAAATAAATGGGGCATTAAAATCTTCCCCAAAGAGTACAATAGCTCACCAAAAACGCCCTCCCTCAAGGATCAAGAATATGCCATCAAAACTGGAAATGGTTGAAGGAGTGAGCTGAAATAGAAGAAACCATGAGCTTCCCTGTAGCTTACACCTGCAAATAAAGACTCCATTAAAGCTCCAAATGAAAGGTCTGAATGGCCTTTCCAATTACCAACTTGGATGGGAATATTTCACCCTCGAAATTGGCTAAGGCAAGAAACTAGTCATCCACTAGCTCTCCCTCTTCACAAATGCAATTGCAAATTATACAAATGATCAAAAGCTGGTTTCATTCTTTGTTATTGACATTTATAAAGTTCTAATGTCCTCCATGGGTCGAATTCCTTCCAAGAGACTCATGCCAACTCAAGTTGGGAAGAGATTCCAAAGAACGCCACTTGTACAACAATTCCTAGTTTTCCACTTCCACCAAATCACATGTGGAAGTATCTTAGCTGCCCTAACACCGTTGAGCGCCCTCTTGGAGTCTATTTTTAGCCCTGACATGTCATATATGTCATATGTCAGCCTTCAGGTCTGATTTGTGTCATAGGTGTCATAGCATCTTCATCATTGTTGTCATAGAGCTAGGGAATCTAGCCCAAGTGTCTCACTAACTCCAAATTGCCTCTTCCTCTTCCATGGGAGTTACTCTTCCTCTATATTTCGACCTTGGATGAGTCATGCCATGAAGAATACCTTTTGGAATTCCCCAAGTATGTTACCATTCACCTTGAATTCAAATTGGTGAGAGAATGATGCCAAGTGTAGTGGGGAAATCTAGCCATATGTGGGTCCCACTTCCTCCATGTGTCTTCATGATCAAATGCCACTTTGATTTTCACTTGTATATATTTATTTATATCCTTTATTAAATATTTATGCCACTCTAATGTTCAAACATCATTTATTATCCCCATTATTCCAAATCCCAAAGCTTCCACCCCAAACCTAGGAAACTAGTAAATTTCCTCCTTGGCAATTATTTGACCTTTAGCATCAATTTGACAAACTTTAATGAATAGAGCCAATGTGATTAGGCCATTGTGACCCAATACCAAATTTGGGACATGACAAATCCTCCCTTCCCAATATTGCTTGTCCTCAAGCAATTTTAAATGTGGGTGTTGAAGAACCTGCTTTCTGTATAATTCTTTGAAGTTGCCATTGAATTGCCCAACCTTGAGTCTTTGAGTTTCCATGAAGATTTTAGAGAGGAACCACCATGCTTGCTGCTGCACTAATCTGATTAAAATCACTTTATTAAGTGGAGAATCCATCTCCCATACTGCTTGCTTCCCCAAAAAATATGAAACCAATGAGATAAAAATTATTCCAGGGTCCCATTGCTTGTATTGCACCCCAACAATTAAATGTTCTCTCCAACCCATACCATCAGATAAGAGGATTCCTGGATCCCATTTTCTTGTATGCATTCTCCAAGCATGTAGACCACCATTTTCCAAGTGCATACAATCTTCAAGTGACCCATCAAATCTGCTCCAATGACATAGGTGAGGATCCCATGTCCGATAGTGCTGCTCCAAGAGAATGTGATATGCATCAAAATATTCAGCCATGCATTCTTTCATCCAAGAAGTGAATGAAGAATCTCCACTAAAATCTGAACCAAAGAATGAGCAGGAAAAACAAGGAAAATTCAAAGGACTCAAAGAAGTCTCATCCATACATCCATGAGCATATGTATCATCATAAGGTAAAGCAATATGCTGCTTCAATTCTAAATAATGAGGTGCTCTCTTCATGTCATCATCAAAAGGAGAGGTAGGAGTTTCATACCCCTCATGTGGCACCACTAGGAAAAAACCTTTCACCCAATTTTCATCCCAAAGTGATGTGGCTGGAAAAGAAGTGTGGGGTGAGGAATTATGAACCAACTTTAATTCTTTACAACTCTTACCCATTGAAATATTTAATTCATCTTCTCCATAATTGGCTGGTCCAACTATTGTGAGATCATGTACCTCTTCCAAGTCTTTGCAACTCTCTCCATGAGGCAACTCATAATCCCTTTGAACAAGGACAAGTGCTTGTCCTTCTTCTTGTTTTAGTGTAGCATCTTCAAGAACCTGCATATCAACATGTACCTCATGTTCCACAATTACATTAGGTTCCTCTTTTGTGGCATAAATTGTTTCATCCTTTTCCTTGAAAAGAGAACCATTGCTCATTACTTTTTCTGAGTTGCTTCCAATTTCACTAAGCAACAATCTGAACTCTTGAAAGTATTGTCTCCACTTGTCTTCAAAGGATGGTTCAAGTAATTTCCTAAACTCCTCATTCTCCTTTAAGGTTCCTTTCTCATCCTTACTCATGGTGACCAATGAATGCACTTCTTCTCCTACTTCTTCCCTTTCACCAAAGTACATCCAGTTTCAGTTTCTAAGGGTGGTGGATTATTTCTTTGACTCCTGGTCTTCATTAATGTTCTACCACATCAGGTGCCAAGACCATGCTCTGATACCACTGTAATGTCCCGTATTAGGAATTTTATTAAAATTGCAATTTTCCACTTTTTTTCCCTAGTTCGACCTTTGACTAGTTTTGATCTCTAGGTCCCAAATTTGCCCAAAATGATCTCAAATCTTCTGAGAAGGTATATGAATGATATTAGAACATAAATATGTGTTTCAGATATGCCTTTGGACCTTTAAAATACTTCTGCAAATCCTCTTTCAATTCTGATCAATGTAGGTAACTTTACTAGTGATTTTCCTTTGACTAGTATTGGCCTCTAGGTCTCAAATTGACTCCAAATGCCTTCAAATCTTCAAGGAAGGTGTATGAATGATATTAGAAATTTAATATGATGTTTATGGATGACATATGTCCACCAAAAGACCTCTGAAAACTCTCTTAATATTCTGGACCAATTATGCAATTTTACTAGTGATTTGGGGTTCAAATCCCCCTGGGGTAAGCACTGAAAATGGCTTCCCAAATGCCTCCAAACCCACTCAAATTTATGAACAGAGGTATGTAATGTGTTAATTATTTTATTAAAGTCTCATATGCACCATTAATGGATTATTACAACTGTTGTCACCCTCTCCCATTCAACTGCAAAAATCCCCAATTCGACCCTTGGGGAAATGGCACTATTTCACCTCCCAATACAACTAAACTGAGTAAAAATGATTCAAATGCTCAAGTACAGTACATGAAACTTGTAGAAGGAATCCATGGCAGTATATTGATAACAAATATATCATATAATCATCCATTCATTCGAAATCATCATCAATACATTGGTTCACAACAAGGTAGTGGGGAAATGGCATTGTTCTTCCATTAAAAATGAGATTTATACATTTATACTTGGAATTTCGACCTGAAACTTTTTGGAGATGAAGAAAAGAGTATTTAATTCATTTTACAAAAGAAATGGGGCATTAAAATCTTCCCCAAAGAGTACAATAGCTCACCAAAAACGCCCTCCCTCAAGGATCAAGAATATGCCATCAAAACTGGAAATGGTTGAAGGAGTGAGCTGCAATAGAAGAAACCATGAGCTGCCCTGTAGCTTACACCTGCAAATAAAGACTCCATTAAAGCTCCAAATGAAAGGTCTGAATGGCCTTTCCAATTACTAACTTGGATGGGAATCTTTCACCCTCGAAATTGGCTAAGGCAAGAAACTAGTCATCCACTAGCTCTCCCTCTTCACAAATGCAATTGCAAATTATACAAATGATCAAAAGCTGGTTTCATTCTTTTTTATTGACATTTATAAAGTTCTAATGTCCTCCATGGGTCGAATTCCTTCCAAGAGACTCATGCCAACTCAAGTTGGGAAGAGATTCCAAAGAACGCCACTTGTACAACAATTCCTAGTTTCCCACTTCCACCAAATCACATGTGGAAGTATCTTAGCTTCCCTAACACCCTTGAGCGCCCTCTTGGAGTCTATTTTTAGCCCTGACATGTCATATATGTCATATGTCAGCCTTCAGGTCTGATTTGTGTCATAGGTGTCATAGCATCTTCATCATTGTTGTCATAGAGCTAGGGAATCTAGCCCAAGTGTCTCACTAACTCCAAATTGCCTCTTCCTCTTCCATGGGAGTTACTCTTCCTCTATATTTCGACCTTGGATGAGTCATGCCATGAAGAATACCTTTTGGAATTCCCCAAGTATGTTACCATTCACCTTGAATTCAAATTGGTGAGAAAATGATGCCAAGTGTAGTGGGGAAATCTAGCCATATGTGGGTCCCACTTCCTCCATGTGTCTTCATGATCAAATGCCACTTTGATTTTCACTTGTATATATTTATTTATATCCTTTATTAAATATTTATGCCACTCTAATGTTCAAACATCATTTATTATCCCCATTATTCCAAATCCCAAAGCTTCCACCCCAAACCTAGGAAACTAGTAATTTTCCTCCTTGGCAATTATTTGACCTTTAGCATCAATTTGACAAACTTTAATGAATAGAGCCAATGTGATTAGGCCATTGTGACCCAATACCAAATTTGGGACATGACACATCGTCGGATCATCTTGCTAGTTCTCATCTGGGCCGTTCATCTCAACTGTATGCGTCTACGGGGTAGTATCGCACGCACCCAAAAATCTTTTCCTATATTGTCTTTTCTCCATGCGACAAGCTTTGGAGTTGACACCTGTCGGGCGGGAAAAGTCCATCGCATCTACCCTGCCGCTATCGAGCGTGCTACTTCTTGATGCGACTGTCTATGAGAACCTTCCATCTCTTCTCAAGCATGTATCCACGGTGAGTTCTCATGTTCCATTTAGCCCTTAGATCATTCGTCTGCTAGTGGGGTCCTCCTTATTATATCCTGTGCGTTTTCGACTTCCACCAGCCGTTGATGTGGCTCTCCTTTCCATCCAAACCGTAGATCTGTCGGAGACTTAGGCGCTTTCTGTGGTAAATGAACCCGAACCCTTAGATCTCGAAAGGATAACCTCCATCATAGATCCTTGCACCTGTCCCCACCATCGCATGCGCCCAATATGGCATTTCTCACGGCTCTTTCTCCTTACAACGCCTTCTTATGCTGCCACCTGTCCGGTGGAACAAAGCTTATCACATTTACACATTCCCCTTCTTCCTCGCAACTTGGCCATGTGACGCCCCATTGAAAACCAGAGATCTTGCTCCCGCTCTTGATCAACGGTGCTGACCTATGTGGCGCTTAGTCTTTCATGCTTTGCCTACGGACTATAGGTTTCAAGGTATTCTCCACTTGCCCTTAGTCATTTTATTTGCCTATTAATACCTAGCTTTTGACATTAGTCCATTTTTATTGCATTGGACTCTTTTCTAGACTATTCTTTCTCATGTCTTAGCACCTGGCCATCAAGGATGGAGATTACTTCAAGCTTCCATCAGGTAGTTGTCTGACCCTCCATCTTTCATATACAGGTTTTTATGCTGTAGAAGAGAAAAAAATATATAGGTGCTAACACATAGCTCAATAAAGGTGGGGAAGGTACAACCAGTCATATCTCTCTCAAATGTATAGACGTTCCATATAACCTGAAAGTTCATAATCATAGTATAATGAAGGGTGGTGGGATGCCAAATAAAAATATCCCTCATTTATCTCTATGCAATCCTGATAGCATCACATAACAGATAAGTACCTTTTACTATAGAAAATAAAAGCCACCTGTGTTACCTTTCAATTTAGGAATATGGTCTACAAAAGAAAATTTTCATCACAATTACCATCCAAATTTCTGACTAGTGCTAAATCAACAGTAAAAGATTTTATAACATAATTTTGATCTCTATCAAGTTCAGCACTCCTCTGTGGTACCTATGCTGAAGTTTGTCCTCGAGATGTAATGGGCAGTAATCAAATTATAACATATGCAGCAGCAGTAAATAAGCAATGAAAAAAGCGAATAAATTTTTTTTAGGCTTCCTTGTACTCAGACAACATTTTGGTTCAAATCTTATCCTTTCAAGGGACAAGTCACCAAGTGAACATGAAAGTACCTTGAGAGAGAGGAAAAGTTAAGTACATACCTCAAACAGGTTAACATAGTCTACATACTACAACAATTTAGCACACAGATGAAAGAAAGGTACAGTAACATAACAATTCTACAACTGTATTATAAAACGGTACTATTTCTGAATAGTGCTAAAGCAATAGTAAAACATTTTATAACATAATTTTCATCTCTTTCAGTAATAGGTAATAAAATAAACATATTGATCATATAACAATAAGAGAGGTATAGTTTAAGATCTCCACGTCAACATTTAACCAAAAATCAGATCTAAAGGGTGGTACTATTTTTGAATAGTGCTAAAGCAACAGTAAAAGATTTTACAACATAAATTTGATCTCTATCAACTTCAACACTCCTCTGTGGTCCCTGTGTTGAAGTTGCTCCTCGAGATGTAATGGGCAGTAATAAAATTATAAAGAGTGATGATGATCGAAGTCATGATGAACATATCTAATATATCTAATATAAAGAGAATCAATGTTTCAAACTAATATATCTACATGCAGCACATACAAGAGTGATGATGTGTGAGAAAACACAAAATTTGAATATTAAAATACAAAATAATTATAAACAAGCTTACAATGACTTGTGATGACATTTAAATTTAAAATTCAAATTCTAAGAAAATAAAAGATATAAATGGGAAAATTCCTAAGAGCATCACATAAAAGATAAGTACCTCTTAACTATACCAAATAAAAGTTATCTATGTTACATACTAACAACATCGATATCCATCAAAATACAAGTCATGAATTTATGTTGCATCTACTTTTTCATTGATTTCTGTTTTTTTGCATTGAAAAAAGTTGCGAGTACGGTATCACAATCATCAATTGGCACAGTATTTACTGTGATATCTCCTATTATTGTTTTTGTTTCCATGCCCTCATTTATGCCACTTCTTGTAGCAGGGCGTGGAGGCAGTTCTGAAGGGGTGTGAACTGCAACAACAGAAATGAGCATATATATATATGGCGTTGAATTATTATTGAAATAAATATTTCATTATTTTGATTAAAATTACAATATTTCTCTTTACCAGTGTCTGTAGATGTGACAACTGGGGTGTTAATTGGAGTTCTAGTTGCTTCCTCTTGCAGTTCATGCTCATGAGCTGCATGGTGTTCCATTGAAAGAAGAAAATTTATAAGTATACGTCAGGAAATATATATATCTAATCACAGTAGATATTTCTATTTACAAAACATACATACCAGAATGGACACTATGCTCCACACTATCATCGGACATGTGCACCCCAACATCAACTAGTACTTGTTAAGTACCGCTAGATTCACTGCTGCGGTTGCATTGTTGCTTAAAAACAAACATAAATTTTTAGTTATGGGTGATATAATCAGAACTGAATAGACTTTAATAATATACTACAATTGGTGATATACCTACATTTGCATCATTGGGGATATTGGAGTCTGCCCCAAGCTTTTCTGATATTCAACCACACTTTTAAAACCAAACTTGAAACCAAGCTTTAGGTCTTCCTCGGTGGCAGCAGCTTGGAACGTATTTCCCTGCAATGCATGATAACACATTTTGAAATTTCGAGTATCAAAATCAAATATTTGTTTGGTACTGTTAAATAAATATTCCCAACAATTAATCATTTAATACTTACGATTCTTGCTCTTATTTTTATATAGCCACCCTCGCCTAGTCTATGTTTCCTGTGCTTTTCCATTCTATCCTTGGTTGCTTTGGAGGTGTCAGGTAGCCTATATATGAAAATTTTGAAAAACCTTAGATATCAAAAATATTACTTAAAACAAAAAAGAAAAAAATAATTGAGCTTATTTAAGTAAAAAGATGATATATGTTGTACCTTGGTTTACCAGGCCGTGGTTGTCTTCCTTGTTTTTTTAGCAAGTTCTCCTTTGCATCATCTATGAGTGACTTCCACTCTTTCTCCGAAACCATGGGAGGGCGCTCATGCTTGAGGTCAACTTCCAATATTTCCCTATATTGGGCCTTGGTATATTTCAAATTATCACCGGCTAACTTTGCAACAACTTTCCTGTAGAAAGTATTGCCGAACAAGTTGACCATGTGGTCCATCAATTCATCTCTCTTATTGCTATATTGGCTATTCCACCGTGTGCGAATGGTGTGGACAAACAAATCCAAGGCTTTGTCATTCAAATGCCTTTAGAAGACATTGTTTTCTGCAAAAACATGTAGTCCATTAATTTATAATAATTTCAACGTATGTCTATTTCAATTTCATGATTAAAATCAATAAATTAATTAATAAATACCTGCAATCTTCTGAACCTTGATAGGAGCACAAGAGTCATCCACCAGAAAGGTGAGATCTAATGATCCGGTGCTTTTAACTCGTGCTGCTCCAGGAAAAGTTTCCTGGTCGTCTACAGTACATTCATCTCCAGAGTCATGTGGAGTCCTAGGCTTCGTCTCATCATGATTCGGCATGGCATCATGCTCCGGCATGGCATCATTCCCCATCTCATCAGTACCCACGTCATCAATGGATTCGAGGCCAACCGCAGGAGTGGAAAAAAACCTCATTGGTACATTGCTTCTTTTTTGCTGCATTGGACCATCGCTGCTACCTATAGTTGTCTCGGCAGGTTCTCTAGTCATGGGTTTTAAAAAATCCTACAAACAATAAAATTTACTTTATCAGATCACTTGGAAAAATAAAAAACATAATATCAGATATGAAATCATGTCATAGCTTAAAAAAATTGTGAAGATGCCACTTACCCCATAAGATTGTATTTGATCTTGCAACTCTAGAATCCTTGCCCTGTTCTCCTGTGTCAAGGGCCTTTTTCGAGCCAAGGAAAACATTTCTATGTTTTCCTTTTTCAAGGCTAATCTAAAAGTGTGCAGTGGGTCAGTGGAATAGAAAATGTCTTCCTCAAACCCCTCATCACCCAGATCGAGTGCACGTGACTAAATTCATCAAACAATAAAATAAATTAAGCAATATAATTTTAACATCATTCAAATATTGATATTGTAATGAAAATTAAGTTACTATTATGCACTAACACTTACTTAACACGGTGTTATGGCTGGTGAGTGTCCACGATCAATCGACACTGTGGAAGCAGCAGGTGCCTTTCCATGGTCCTGAATGAACCAGTAATCCATCATAATGTCACACTTAACATACTAAATCGAAACATTTAGTTATTATACGTAACACTTACCTAACGAGCCACAAAGTGTGACCTTCCACGGTCACCCTCGACCATGGAAGTAGCAGGTGCCTTTCCAATGGCGCCACCCTGACACAATAAATCAATAAATAAACGTTTACCTCATACTAAATAATTGTAACATAAACAAAATTGAGATATTGCATTGATATTTTTTTTTACCTCAGAAGTAGAAGATACATGTTATACTCCATGGCCATGAGCAGACTCCTACCATAGTTTAATAAGCATGTTAGCATATGTAAATATTAACAATAAGCATGGAAAAATCGAATGCTAACAGTGAAAATCAGGACATCTTGTTATTGTAGTCATATTTATTTACTATATTTAACATTTACCTGAGGAGGCATAGATTCTGACCTTCCACAGTCACCCTGGACCATGGAAGTAGCATGTGCCTTTCCACTTCCGCCACCCTAGACAAACGATGAGTCAATAATTGCATCATAAACAAAAATGAGATATTCATAGTAGTGTAATCACCATGTAGTCACATGGAAATATTCATAATAAGCACGAAAAAAGTGAATGTCAATGGTGGAAATCGAATGTTAATAGAAAAAAATGAAACATTTAGTTATTGTAGTCATGTTTAGTTACTACATTTAGTATTTACCTGATGAGGCATAGTTTTTTACGGTCCACAGCTACCCTGGACCGCGGAAGCCACATCTATTCAATTTAAGTTGTAATCGATCAACAACTCTTCACCTGCAAGTATTGTTTTTATTGCACATACAAATATACGATGTTGTTCGCGTCCCTCGAATTCACAATTTGGTTGCTTATTTGTTGTCACTGGTCGTGTACTATTTATAAAGACATCAACTTTTCTGGACGCTTTTGGTTTCCCATCAATATAAATAGTCGCCCCTTTGTTTTTATTTTTTTCTGCCAGTTGAATATAATTCACGGCAACTCCGTATCTCCGCATACTTCGAGTATATTGGACCAAGATCAACCAGTTATTGTATCTGTATAGTGGTCCTACATACTCCATCAATTCAGTTACAATTCCATAGCGGACCTTTATTCCATCCATGGAAAATATCCCCAATCCATGTAAGGACGAAGGAGCGATGCGATACATCCTCCCATTGATGAGGAAATCTGTGTCCACTTGAGGTAGCATATTAGGTACCCATCGTTGCACTAGATGTTTATACCTCAATGGAAAATCATTGTCTCCTATGCTCTCATCATCATAATTACACCACCCACCGTTGGCAATAAAATATTTCATGCGTCTATGAAATCTTTTCCTTATCTTTTTAGATCTAGTACAACTCGTCTCACTTTCAACCTCTTCGATTATATCTCATCATCACTTGAGGAAGATAGATCTTACAGATACCTATTTGGTGGTACCTACAGTCGATAAAACAAGAATAAACAACACGGTGCTTTCTTTCTTCTTTGAAAGTACACATCCACAAATGCAAATATTCTTAGCTAAACACATTTACTTCCCTCAAATCTGAGGCTTAGGAGGGACATGCAAACCCTAGTGGATGTAGTGTTCCAAATCTCAACTAAAGTGTTTGGTATTGGGAGGACGATTTGTGGAAGGAAGAGACCAAGTTACAGTGCCATAACAAGCTATCCATACAACACCACATTCATCATTGTAGGCTGTGAGCTCTTTTGTGGATTGAGTTTGCATATTTGGGGGTCTTTTTCTCTTGTGGGGAGAACAAAACCACCGGGGACAACAAATTAAGGAAGTTAACTAGTATATCACCCAGTTTTGGTCCTTCTAACATTGTTGGGCATATTATTGGTAGCCTACCCTCTTTCTTTGAATGGCATATTATTGGCAGCCTACCCTTCATTTTTTAAATTTACATGCTGGTATTTTATGCTAATGCATATGAAAACTATTTGTTAGTGAATTGTTTGGCAAAATCACTCAACTAAGAAACATTAATTGACTATATCATCCCAACAAACAATAACTACAGTGAGAGGGTCCACTCAAGAGTACATTGCAACAATGTTTGTAACTGTTTGTCAATACATCTGAACCAAATAATCAGTAAAATACTACACTAGAGAATGCAAAATACATCAGCTTACTTAGGTGAGATATTACATACAATATACATTGCATTTACACATATATTACATACAATATACACATCAATATACTTCAATATACATTGCATTTAATAAGCAAGTACTGGAATTAAATAGCAAGACAGAAATTAAACACAGTTTTCATATCTTTCAACTTTTCATCTTTAGCACTCCCAAGTCGGTCACTGTGTTGAAGAAACTACAACACTACCAGTTAGGTCACTGTGCTAATACAATTTTCAGTAACATGTAATGTACGATAAACACATAATAACATGGTTTAGGATACTTACCTCGGTGTGAAACCCTTCCGGTGTTGAACTCAGAATTATTACTTTCAAATAAGGGACTGTGCCTCGTAGAGGCCTGTCAAGCTCTAGGAACTAGAAAACCACATTAAGGATAAGTACAAACCAAAGAGAGAGATAACTGGGTTGAGGTAGAATTCAATGACAACCGGAAATGGAGAGTTGAACTTTTACAGAACTCAACTTAAAGGAAAATTACCCAAAAGGTCACAAATAGTAGATCTCAATATAAGTGAGACTCGGCACAAAGTAAAAACTTCAGATCTACCTGGGTAAGAGTATCAACATATGAGGTTAAGTTCATATCAACATAGGTCATTTTTCAGAGGTCATTGATCATGTAGCCCACTAAGACATAATCAAAAAACTATGTCAAGTCAAACGTGGGTGATGGTACCATGACCAAAATAAAAAAAATGGTACAAGTTAAAAAGATGATAATGGGTGTTATGACCGAACTCCCTTTGTACCAAAGGGTGTACCACAACAAAAGTACCCAAAAGACCAAAGCAATAAGTTAAAGAATAACTTAAGGTGAGTAAGTGATCCTAATAATCACAAGTCAGCTACGTAGGCATCATCTCTTTCTAGCTGACCAGTGGGCTGACTTTGGGGTTTTGGAACTGTTTCATGCTATAGAACTGGATAACATCAGCTATTGAGGACTTTGAATTGAGTGTACCAAGGCTGATTTGCTCCTGAATGTGGTTATTTAATTATTTATCCTAATGGTATCAATGAACTTTTTAATAGACTGTTATTAAGGTTTCTATGCCTCCAAATAACTACAAAATATGCCAAATAAGGGGAGCACTCTAGTCTCCCAGGCAAGCAAACAACCGAATTAGGATGCCACCTCAGCACCTGATAGTCCAAATCATAGAGGTCATTGATACCATTAGGATAAATAATTGAATAACAACATTCGGGACCAATGTGTTAGTTGCAATTAAATGTGTGGGGAATGTTATGTAAGACCCTCAAACAACCCTTATACACCACATGTTCTTGATGCAAAAATTAAAATCCTTGAAAATTAAAACCTTAACTTAAGTAAAATCAACAAGAGATATAAGTGTGGGAAACAACCAAACCATGACTACAATGATAGCTGAAAATAAAATGTGCAATAAGACAATTTTGAAAATTCGAAAACACCATGCATACAAAGAAGAAATGAAGTCCATGTTCATAGTCTCATGATGAATAGGATTGTCATTGATGACAACATAAAAGTAACTAACCATTATGGAAAACATCTAAAAGTTTTTATGACTTTCAAAAGTAAGATCTAAAAGTTTTTATGACATTCTTTTCAATCTTTATGACAATCTGAATGGATAGGCCCCACTCATAGCCAAATAATTTTTAGACATTTACAACTCATCGGAGTATGGGGGACCATATATTTCTCGAAAGAGATTGGATTCAGTGAACCATGCCTTTGAATAAATAGACCTCCGAACCACGCATCTATTATGATGCATGTGGACGTCTATGCGGGTTTTGACAAGCCATTGTTCTTTGTGTTTAATGTAGTACCCAAGGATTTGATCCTCAGTAATCTTTGTCTGCAAAATATCTTTGACCTGTTCAAGAGATTCTCCAACTTCCCGTTTTAGATTATAAATAACAGCTGGTTCTAATGCTGTCAGGTTGATTCCGAATGACTGCCACCAGTCTCTCATCCAATCAGGGACATAGAATGCAGGATCCTCATAGATTTGTGGAATTTGAAGTCCAAACTTTAGCATGGTATAATATGTTCTATCTGTATTTTCTTTTCTCAATAATTTCCACCATAACTTTTTTTTATTTTTCATAAGTGTGTGTAGTACTTGGAAACCAGAGACTAGCATCTTGATGTGGCCATGCTTCCAAAGAACGTATCTAGTTAATACAATAGTATTGTTGGTCTAGTTGTAGCCCGAGGTGATGTGTAGAGCCCTCTGTCGAGATTAAGGTAAGATCATGGTAGAGATTTGTTAACCAATTGCTTGCATCGACTGCTTTTATCAGGGAGTTGTTGTAAATCATCTCTGTTACAATACTAGATCCCATAGGAATTCTTATGAGTTCTGGCACTAGTCTAATAAAAACATCAGATCCCTGTAAGTTAGCAACTAACACTTCAGTATGTCTCAACTCCCACCTAGGTTTCTAGTCTTGAATATAATCCAACCACATCATATTATCATCAATAGTATAGATCTGATGTTTTCCATCGATCCAAGCAGATATTTTCATGTTTAGTTGTGGGTTATGGGCCCACTGGTTTCGCTTTGACCTTCTACACTCGCTTGCCTCATGCTCGCTTGCACCAGGCTCGCTTGTTAAAAATTAACAGCATTCTTATGTGTCAAATATTCTCTTATTAGTAACCATTGTGGTACTTTGGTGCAAATGTTTTTCCTAACTCATTGTTTCTCCATATTGTGTGCCTAGTGCCACCTCTCCATGGCAATGAATAAATCAACCTCTTATTGGTTTGTGGTTCTAGTTGGCCTTGTTTTGGGCCTTGTAGTGGTTCTCTAATGTCACAGCCATAGTCATTGACACATTAAAACACCTTAGATCTATGCCCTAGGTCAATCAGGATTCAGAGTCAAATCACAGTGGCTAGTACCTCATAGTCGTCAGTCATCACTCGTCACCTTACAAAGCTAACCAATGAGTGCATGACATGAGTGAGTGAACAACTGAGTTTACCAAGGCTGATTTCCTCCCAAATGTTATTTAATTATTTATCCTAATGGTATCAATGACCTTTTTAATATACTGTTAAAAAGGTTTCTATGCCTCCAAATAACTACAAAATATGCCAAATAAGGGGAGCACTCTAGTCTCCCAGGAAAGCAAACAACCGAAGGATGCCACCTCAACACCTGATAGTCAAAATCATAGAGGTCATTGGCACCATTAGGATAAATAATTAAATAACAACATTCGAGAGCAATGTGTTAGTTGCAATCAAATGTGTGGGGAATGTTATGTAAGACCCTCAAACAACCGTTATACACCACATGTGCTTGATGCAAACATTCAAATAAGAGATGATGATGCCAAACAAGAAGACAATGAACATCGTCTAAATACTATACACTAATAATATACCATCATAAAAAATCCCACCATGGTGATGTGCTCTATAGAGAAAAAACCATAGAAAATCATGCATTAGAACAACTCCATCAGCAGTAAATCTACCTTTTTTTCTTTAAGACTAATGTTAAAATCCTTGACAATTTAAGCCTTAACTTAAGTGAAATCAACAAGAGATATAATTGTTGGAAACAACCAAACCATGACTACAATGATAGCTGAAAATCAAATGTGCAATAAGTCAATTTTGAAAATTCGAAAACACCATGCATACAAAGAAGAAATGAAGTCCATGTTCAACTCCATGTGCACCTAATAATTGAGCTAGGAAGTGTTAAAAAAAAAAAACTAGACTAAATGGCAATCCTTGGATCATGCATGTTTAATGTCACTAACTATCATGCATGTTTAAATGGCAATCCTTGAATCATTTTCCAAAAAGCATATATCTAACAAATCAAAAGAGTGCTAAAATTAATTGTGATAGGAATTAGCACCGCTGCAGAAAAAAATGAAGCTTATGCATGTAAAAGTGTAGCATATTGTGCAGGAGAGAATAGTAAAAGGAAATTACCATTCCAAAATGTAATTTGAACCAAAAAAACATCCAAGTCAAGATCAACATCTAATGGCATGCAAGAATTTCGAAAGATCCAAGGTATATCTCAACCTCCCAACGACAATGAAACCTCATCCCTAAGAAACCAACAATTCTGAGTAGATTTTAGCCATTCTTTATGGTCAAACCTGAACATGTTTGGTATAAATTGAGACTATTTCTGACCTCGTGTTCATCAAAACCTTATCTCTTCCGAGTCTGGACTAATTATGGGCTAATTCCTAACAAATATGGGCAATCCTGAGCATGGTTAGGGATTTTCCTTATCCCCTTACAGTAGTGAAAATGAGATTTGGGAACTCCTAGGCATAATGTAACCATCAAAGAACTAGGGTAACAAATGATTATTACTTTGAAGTAGTAATTTAACAAATACCAATAGGTAGTACTTTGAAGTAAGAAACAATTATTATCCTAACTGCAATCGTGCTTGCTGATGAAACTAGCTCATACTCAATATGTCTTGAACTCAAGCTAATCTAACATCAAGTTATAGCAGCTTCTGCTAATCATTTATTGCGATGAATGGAACAAAGGTTGGTAACTTGTTCCATTAAGCATGTTCCAGATCCAATTCAAGATTAAGTTTTCTAGTGAAAGCACCCATTGAATAACCAATTGCTCATGGACCAAAAGACCTAATTCTATTTGCTTATTAGTTGAGTCTTGTGATTACCCAAAAATAGATAACTAGAGTATAAGCTCCATTGCCACAAATGAGGCATGCAACTATTGCATGTTCACATAACATGTAACAAGTCCTATTTGGGATATGTAGTAAGCACAACAATTGTCAGTAGCAATCATGTATCTGATTAGGTTCAAAGATGGAAGACACTTGTTATGTTCTGCTAGTTTTTGTTATTTTTCTCTTTTGCAAAGCAGTATCCATTTTTTGTTATGCAATCACATAAATTAACTTAGTTAAAACTACGCCATGGTAATGGATGTGAACTCAAATTAACTATTTATGCTATTTAATCAACATGAAGAATGGAGAACTAGGGATCCCATACTATCCATAATCACCAATGAATGATTGTGATTCATGCTATGGTTAAACCTAAATATATTTCACACTGTATCATATAAAACAGTTTGTCTAGTCAAACACTAATACAGGTACTAACATCTAACTTATGCTAGACATTTACTAATCTATGATTTTGTGGAAAAGGACTATACTGCACCAGATCTTGAGTAATCACTCTCACTCTAAGGATAATGCTAACTGTAGTGAATAGAATACATGAGACACTAGTTCCACCTACTTCATTGGACACAATAAGAAGAAATACAACAATTAGAAAAGAAGACTCTATCCCATGAAAACAATACTTAATTACTTAAGCTGACCCATCATCTTTATTTTCTTTCTCGGATTCTTACAGCTTAAGGAAATCAACATCTTAAACACTGTGATATGGTAATCAATACCCATGTTTACACAGGAATCATAAGATCAGGAAACTAACAAACAAGGGATATATGGTTAATCATCTGACACCCCAAATGATTCCCAAGTTGTTTAGACTGATAATATGGACAACTCTTGTCCCTAGATGCAAATTTGAAACCAAGCTCTTAAGAATTGGAAAAAAAATGCATTATCATTTTCCAAATAAGCAAAGATGATCTAAGTCTACCTAACAGATGTAAAGATATCCCATATCAATATCCTATGATGAATATTTTAATTGGCACATTGATGTACACTATAATGAAAAGACAAAAAGCTAAGACCATAAGAAGAGTTACAGCAAGAAGGTTGGGTCCAGTGGTTCAATCAAAGTTCCTTCAGTTCTCAGACCCTAGACGTGTTTCCATGTTAATGTCACCTAGAAAAATTAATCATTTCATTTTACTAGAACTAGACCTGATAAAAGTCCCAACAACTTTGAAAATGTATGGAAACAAAGTGTCTTCACAAGTTAGGTCTATGATTCTCCCCTACCTAAACTGATGATTGCGTTCTTGAAAGACTGATATATTTAAATTGCATTTTATTTCTGAAACGTCATACTGTATTTCAAATTTAATTTATAATTTGGGTCAATTCCTTTTACATCTTTTACCATTCTTTTTAGAATTCAGTTTTCATTCCCCAAACTAAAAACCAAACTTAAATAAATTCCAGTATACGAACTAAACCACAGAATATTATCCTACATAATCTTTTCTTAGAACCCAACACAGTTAAGACGCAGATGCAAGTATCGAATCCCCCCCTACCATTCTTTTAAACATATAAAAATCGCAAACAAGGATGGAGGCATTTGTTAAAGGAATCACATTACTGTAAATCCCCAGGTCTTATCAAATGCACCCTACAGTATTGAGACCTAGCATTAAAAAGAAATCTAGCTACGGCCTTCAAAGCCCTTATCAACAATAGCAAAACTTTATTACACGGTGTTCATACTTTCCATCACCAACTATTTCACATCAGAACTATTACCTACGAATTTAGATGTACATTGCCATTAAAATAGTCTTTGCCTACCAAAGCAAAAACACAAGAGTATGCATACAACACAAATTCTCTACCTTTAGGTTCCAGGAGTTTAAACATCCTATCAGTCTATCATTTAAACTATGTAAGATAGGTTCCCAGAAACAAAACGAAAGACAACCCAAAATGCAGGCTTGGATAACCACCAAACGTAGACATTATCTTTTCTACACCTTTAAAACCTCAAGTCTACAGACATTTTTTACGTTTCATCAAAACCCTAACGACATCACTTCCAAAACAAGAATCAAATCCACATCAAAACAAAAATAGTACATTGGCGAGCACTATTCGCACCCAATTCAAATCAAATCCACCTAATTCGCACCCAATTCAAATCAAATCCACCTAATTCGCACCCAAAAATGCAGAGATTCGACTCAATAGAGGATTCGCATCCAAAAATGCAGAGATTCGACTCAATAGAGGAGGGTTTCAGCTTACGGTTTCCATTGAGGGTCCGCGGGGATATTCAGACACGGCCGAAGCGGGTGCCACAAAGAAACCAACTTCAATAGCCCTCTTAGCAAGTCAAACTGAGGACAATGTCGGAGCGGGTGCAACCAAAAACCAGGTGGAACATGCACATTAAAGACTTGTAGTAGAGTGCAATGTGGACAATGCCGGACCGAGTGCCACCAAAAGACCAGTGGAAGTTGCACAGTGAAGGAGGACACGGCCCAAGAGACGGTTGGATGCAGGGGGTGCCGTCAAACCCAACAGAGGTGCAACAGAGAGTTTTGGCCAAGCTGGACAGGTATGTTTCACTTTTGTTTTGTTGTTTATTGTTTACAAAATTATAATATATATTAATTAAATAATAATATATATATTACTATGTCCATTCCACCAAGTTGTAAAAAAATCATGAACCAAGTTTGGCTTTAAATTTATGTATAAAAATAAATCCTTTTGTCTCTTAACATCATAAATATTTTTTATTTGGCTATTCTTCATTTTAGGTGTAGTACGTGATGTATTTGGTCAAGATCATAACAAGGATTGGGATTATTGATTAGATATATCATTGCAAAGGAAGTATTGAAATATTGTATAACCTTTTTTCTGAGCCCCTTATACTTAAGATTCAAATACATGACTTGGGGTTGATTTTCTAAAGGTTGAGAGTTTAGATGTTGGAAAACCAATGAAAACTATTTACAAGTCTTTGTATAGAAATGGTAGTGATTAGTTTCAATTTTCATTTAAGAAATGTTGAACTTGAGAGTAATTAAAAGAGAAAGATGTGAGGTTTTATTTCACAACTTTGTTGATTGTGTTACTAAGTGATTTTAGTACTAGAACTAGTGAATGTAGTACTAGTGCTTTTAACTCTATTTTTTCCCTAGATATATGTTGATGAAAGTTGAAGCTATTGAAAAAAGTTAAATTTATTGAGGGTTATTATGGATATTCCAATGATATATTTATACACAATTGCTCGCAATTGGTTTGTCTTAATGAATCTATGTTAGGAATGAGAGAATTGCAGGTAAAATTGTCTTGAATATGATAGTCAATACAAGCCCACAATGAAGATTGATGACCACTGTTGCAGGAGGAAAACATTATATGAAGGATATCATAGTTGTGAAACTTGATTGTTTTATTAAGGCACAAACTTAAATTTATGATTGAAATTTTGTGAATAATATCTCGCAATGATTGTATGTGCATGCTACACGTGAGATGATGGATTTGTCCAGTGACATGCCTCGATCACCATAATCTATGTTATATTAGATAAAGCCAATGGGACACCATGGTAGTAAGACTCTACAAGTCTATACTCTTCTTGTTCAAGAAAGTCTTGGCAAATGATTGAATGTCCGAGGAACTATTTAGCAAAAAAGGGGATGCCTGAACCTGGAGGGTGAGTGAATTCAAAGAAGCGAGAACCTAAATGAATCTATTTGAGATATTCCTGTTACATTATAGATGAAATCATGAATGCATTATATACATTGTGTGTGCCAGATAAGGTAGTGAGTTGAATATTTCCTAGGGTATACATGTGGAGTTGATATATATTCATACATATAAGTATTGGTTTGATTTGAATATTTATTCTTATGTTATGAATATATATGCTTCAAATATGAAAATTGAAAATTCTACGAATGAAATAATTGTTGTCTTAAACAGCATTGCAAGTGTAATTGAACAATGAAGCCAACGAAAAGTGAAACCTAGAAATTTCGTCGATATAGGGACGAAAGTTCGTGGAACATTAAACATCGTCGCTATTGCCACAATTTTTCCACCCTATACAAAAAAAAATATAAAAAATCATTTTTTTAACCCACGAATGTTGAAACGTTGAAATTCTGCGTGGAACAATTCACCCATATGTAATAGTGTCAAAATATCTCTTAGAATCAGACATAACTATAAGTAACTTGGAGGATTTTGTGTTCCAAGCCAGTGGCAGGGAAACTGTTACCCCTTTCATAGACCATTGTATGCTCCCTCCCATACAAGTGAGAAAACTTGTATTGGCTCTCTCCCATGTGGCTAATGGCATGTAATGATCTTACTTTCAAGTTGAAATGAATGATTTTGATTGAAGTTTAATTATTTAGATTTTGTATTTTTTTTATTTTCTACAATTTTGAATACTCTACTGTTTTTTCCATATGAGTGAGATATACTACAGCTTTTTTCCGAACTGAATTTTTTCATTACATTTTTTTAAATCATATCGAATTCAAATTTGTATATTGTAACTATGGAAATAATCAAGTTCTAAATCACATTTGATTCAAAGTTGCTTTATTATGTTAATGTTCCTTTATCTAATCCAATTTTAAGTCTGTAAATGAAATACATTTTACATACTTTATTTTCAGCAGTAATTTGTATGGTTGGATGTTTCAATGCAGGTAGTTTCCAGGTCTATCAGTATCTTACTGCACATTTCTAAGGTGAAAATGACATTTTATTTTGGAAGTGCAAGAACGAGATACAACACATTGTGAAACACAATTCACGTTCATCTCTGACTTCTCAACCTTGCAAAATCAATACACCATTTATAAACCTATTGAGTTGTTTATGCATCCATAGCACAGAATCCTAGATTTACATCTAAATAGTCAGAAGCTCATATCTACAAATGATCAACTTATAATGTCTATTTCAGTGCAACACATTTTCAGTTGAAATTGAATGGTTTTCAATTATAAAATATTGTTTTACTACTACAGAGAATGGCAAATTATTATTAGCAGATAAATCCAATATATCACTTTTGTAAGCATTGCAACAGAACGAGAATCAAATGCTTTTGCAGCCATTCATCCATGGGGGATCTAATGCTTTTGCAGCCATTCATCCATGGTTTGTGGTGATAACCAAGATCTTGTAAATTTTCTCACTACAAGTGATTCAGTGTACAGAATGGTTTTTATTTGGGATTTGTAGAAGTAGTTTTAAGATTTGGTACATGCTCCATTCTTTTGGAAAATATGTGCATTGGACTGGCAATTGAGTTGCTGTCCTTTTTGACAGCCACAACTATCGTTCTCTTGAATGCAGCAGAGGCTACCTTGAAATACAAATCGAGAGGAGGGGGATTCACCGCCCCCTTCCCCTGCTCCCTGAGGGAGGCCATTGGCAGAAAGCAGAACTCAGCAGAATGAGAAACCCTAGAGGGGAAAGGCTAGCAAAGTTTCACCTATTATGCTGATGGTGACCCTTGCAGCAGTAGTGTACATTAATAATAATATTAATTAAATTTTAAATCATAGGGAGGTAGTTAGATTATAATTATTGTTGCAGCTTTTTTCAATTTTCATATGGAAGAAGCACCTCTCACTCTTTCATTGCTATACAAGTTTGAGCATGCGTGACATTCCATGCCATTTAACTGACTTGCCTGAAATATTAAAGTCCAAGCATGGTTGTACTTGTGACTAATAATGGTTTATTTCAAATGTAGAATATACAATCTAGGCATGATGGATCATCTCATCACCAACGTCTTCCATATGAATAGTCACACTTTAATCTTGATTGATAGCAGAAATACCCCTGAGAAAGAAATATAGTGGGGAACCCTGTTCCACTCCTTTCCATCACTGTAGGTGTTTCCAAATTTATTAAGAAGCAGGAGAAACATCATACTTACAGCAGATGATTTCCAACACCTTTAGAATCAGGCATTAATGCTTCAAGTTCCTAAGTTTTGGCCGACCCTTCATTTGATGATGTTTTCCAATAGTCTATAATATACAGACATGATGTAAAGTCCTAGTTATTATTCATCATATGCAGCTGCGTCACACTGATATTTTTTACCTTGCACTCTGGATAGAACAAGAGATAGTGGATTTTTTTATGATGTTTTGAACTTGCTAGCTCCAATGGATGTTATTTTTCTTCTCTGTACATTGATATATTTTATTTTTCCCTAATGCAATCTCTTTTTCTCATGCCTAATAGTATTTGGTGGAAGATGCCGAAAGATTTAATAGTTCACAGTTCACACAACTTCAAATTGTATATGATTTACCACTCCTAATTGTGAAATGTTTATAGACTTTTACTTACCTCTATAGAGTAAAATCATTTCAGATTGAGGACAGCCTACAATTGACGTGCTTGCCACGGAGAGGAGAACCTGGCCAGGTGGATGTTATAGGTTCGAAGGCTCTACAACTATTCCAGAAGATATTTCATCCTAATTCTTGGTATTTTTTATCTCTCTGTTTTTAGAGATTTTAGAAGAAATTGTCTATATGTAAATATCCACTAAAATTGTTTTAAGTTATTTGTACAGGTTCATTGCCTTCTTTATTTCCCATCTTTGGAGATGCTCTAGGCACTCTCCATTACTATTATTACATGTTGTACTTTAGATTCCCAGACCTACTTTGGTCATTTGTGGAAATTAATAGACTTTCATCTCATTTTGCTTCATTGTGTTTTGTTCTAGAGATTTAGTTTGATGTTACTAAATTTATACCCTGATCGTGATCAATAGGCTTCACGATCACGCTGAGGGATTTCAGTTTGAAGGTATTCTAGACTGTATTGGGCTTTCTACTTCTCAGATTTCTCAGCATTCAGAAGCATACCTTCTGGCACAGGCTGATAAGCTGCCAAATAATATTGTTTTGTCTATGGAAGTTTATTGTTCTTCAAGTTCCTAAGTTTTGGCTGACCCTTCATTTGATGATGTTTTCCAATAGTCTATAATATAAAGACATGATGTAAAGTCCTAGTTATCTTTCATCATCTGTAGCTACGTCACACTGATATTTTTTACCTTGCACTTTGGATAGAACAAGAGATAGTGGATTTTTTTTATGATGTTTTGAACTTGCTAGCACCAATGGATGTTATTTTTCTTCTCTGGACATTGATATATTTTATTTTTCCCTAATGCATTCTCTTTTTCTCATCCCTAATAGTATTTGGTGGAAGAAGCTGAAAGATTTAATAGTTCACAGTTCACACAACTTCAAATTGTATATGATTTACCACTCTTAAGTGTGAAATGTTTATAGACTTTTACTTACCTCTATAGAGTAAAATCATTTCAGATTGAGGAGGACATCCTACAACTGACGTGCTTGCCACGGAAAGGAGAACTTGTCTAGGTGGATGTTATAGGTTCGAAGGCTCTGCAACTAGTCCAAAAGATATTGCATCCTATTTCTTGGTATTTTTTATCTCTCTGCCTTTAGATATTTTAGAATAAATTGTCTATATGTAAATATCCACTAAAATTATTTTAAGTTATTTGTACAGGTTCATTGCCTACTTTATTTCCCATATTTGGAGATGCTCTAGGCACTCTCCATTACTATTATTACCTGTTGTACTTTAGAGTCCCATTGACCTACTTTGGTCATTTGTGGACATTAATATAATTTCATCTCATTTTGCTTCATTGTGTTTTGTTCAAGAGACTTAGTTTGATGTTATTAAATTTATACCCTGATCGTGATCAATAGGCTTCATGATCACGCTGAGGGATTTCAGTTTGAAGGTAGTCTTGACTGTATTGGGATTTCTACTTCTCAGATTTCTCAGCATTCAGAAGCATACCTTCTGGCACAGACTAATAAGCTGCCAAATAATATTGTTCTGTCTATGGAAGTTTATGATCCTGGTGATATACTTGCCAAACAACGCAAATATCTTCCTCAAGTGTCTTCTGCGACTCAATATGATCATACCCAACAGACCCTTTCCGTGGTATCTAATATAGGGGAGTCACGTGGTACTAATGTACCATCATATGTGCAGATGTTGGGGGAGTTAGGTGGTACTAATGTAACATCATATGTGCAGGTTAAAGACAATTTCAAGATTTCAGCAAATACATCTCACTACATCCAGTCAAAAGCATACTGCTCCAAGGAGCAGTCAAAATGCGTTGTTAAGGGTGTTACAGAGAAGAATATCTAGCCACCATACAATGTACACAGTTGCTTGTATAATAAATTGGAAAATCACAATACAAAACATTGAAATTCTTATTTAAACAGTCAACAAACAATTAATATGAAACCCAGATTCCAGAAACCCTATAGAACTAGAAATTTTATGAGCAACTTACAGTATAAAATTGTGTGCATTTCTAGCATGAATTGTAAACTTGTTCAAGTCTGCATTCTTTTGTTCTTCATGTGTTTTCAGAAGGATCAAGTTCTCACCTCATTAAGTTTCTCAGATTCTTCCATCTTCTGCAACATCCACCTGTCAATCAGCATTGTATTTTCTGCAGTTATGCCACTTAATTTTGCTGACAGATCTTCCACTTGCTTACGAAGTTCATGGTTCTCTGATGTAGTAAGTTCAAGGGCATTTGATTTCTTTTCCAACATTCCTTCTAATTCAACGAATTTTAAACCCGAACCTACTCTTGCCGTCATTGTTGGGTGTGGCCCAAGTAGGCACAATTTTGATAAGAATACAGTTTTGAGGAGCTGCGCAGCTTTTGGGCCGCGACGTCAGAAGACACGATTTTGAGAAATGCGCACCTCAAAGTATAGATGCAGTTTTGACGCAGCTGTGTAGGTGCGCAAGGCCTGCGCAACAGCTACTTCTAGTAAATAATTATAGAAGAAGGTCGAGCTGAGTAAGCGACCTATTTTGGGTAAGAAGCAGAAGAAAGAACGAGGAAAGTGACCTGTCTAAGAGAGTGGTGGCACGTAGTTGAGAAGCTAGGCCACTAAGTCGATGGCAACAGGAAGGATTAAGGAGTAGAAAGTGACAGGCCACGATGCAGTTGTAACCGTTTTGCTGATGACGACGACTATCAGGAGGGAGTCAGAGCCATGAGTGGTCTAGTAAGGTGGCCCAAGCGAGTGGAGCAAGCTGTCGACGGTGACAGGAAGGGTGGTGGGTATCCGCACCAATTTTGGAAACCTTAGGGTTAATTGCCATGCATTGTAAAGACATGACCTACGGGCATGGTCTATAAGTAAAGAATATTTTGTAAGGGAAAGGGTTGTTGATTCTCTATTGTCGAATGTTACTAAGAAATCTTCTGTAAGAGACAATTTTGTAAGGCTCTGCAAGCCATGTGTGCGGAGACACATTGAGAGAGAAGAGAGTCTGCAGCTGAGTGGCTAGATGAAGAACTAGTGTACCCTTCCCAAAGACTAATATAACAACAGTTCTTGTGGACGTAGCTCCCATCCCAGGGGTGAACCACGTTAAATCCTTTGTAGTGTGATTGATTATGTGTTTGGATTTGCTTATTTGCTTACTATGAATTCCTGGATAATCATCTATCAGTTGTGATATCAATGCTTTTATATGTATTCGCCATAGGAGAAAGATGGGAATAATATGTTAAGTGTTACATGTATGGATGAATGTTGAATGTTCAGTGTTCTAAGTATGTGAAAGTATCAGTTTATTGGACAATCACAAGTGTATGTAGAGTAGGGTCATGTAAATCTCTTTGACGCGCAGCATTGTGTGTTTCATCTACGTGCATTCGTTATAAAGCTAGGTAATCTAAGACAGTAGGTGAAAGGTTATATGTTAAGTAAAGTCTTCAATACCTGTTAAGTCTAAAGAGGAAGCGTAGAAGTCAGTTGCACTGTCCTATCATCCATATATTTCCCGAACTGTGCAGTCTGTAGATGCGCTAGTCGCACAAGCATCTTAGCTTGTAGAAGTGAGGGCTGCGATGCAGCCTATCGTCGTACAGTCTTTAGCCCACAACACAGGCTCTACGCTGCATTGTTTATTGAATCGGTGTTAAGCAACTCATCACATAGCTGTGGAAACCTGATTCCATAGCTCCCCATATCTTCGCCTCATGTGAGACTTCAGTCTACTTGTAGATTGTTACTGAAAGGGCCGGTGAAAAGGGGTTTTGTTGGTTCCTCGAACCGCCAAGAACCTGGGTCTATATTTGAAACCTCTAGAACAGTGACTTAAGCCAACAAATGGTTCCGTTGCCGCGCTAAGAATCCGTGATGAGTTGAAGTCATGATGTGCGAAGTAGAAGAAGTTGAGCTAGGTGTCAACTTTTGGTATCTAGACAAAAAAGAAATCTAGGCTTGGTGTGACAAGACAGAGAGAGACTTCGCAAGGAAAGAATATAGACACCCACATCTCTCTGACATTCAATGGTTGAATAAATACTTGTGGAAAGACGTTCACGAAGTTTTTTGGGTGTCTTTTGGGAATGAGCTACACGAGTGGTTGTCAAGGCTCGTAAAACACAGAAACTGTATCCCACGAAGCGTACTAACTGAGTGGACACCGGAGCTTATTGAAAGGATCAAAGCACTTGATAGTCCATTCGTACGAGCAGTCGACTTCTGGGTCGACAGTACATTGCAAAGTTTTGTAACGCAGTTCACTGTGGACATGCTAAAGTCCTACAACGCAACCGAAAGAGAGTTTTTCAAGGGATTCAGAGGTAAGTATCTGAACAACCTCAGTTTATACATTAAAATGCTTTTAGCTAAGAAAGGTGTTTTTAGAATGCAATAAAAGTTTTGCATCTGTCATGGTCAATAGCATTTATAGTGAGTCTGACGAAGAGACACATAATCTAAGAAGTGGGAAAAGGTATAAATATACACCTAAGAAGAATGCTAGTGGACCTGGACTCCGCGTAGGAATTGATTCAGAAGACGAAGCTGATAACCAAGATGCACCTCTATCTTCCACCTATTAGCCTATTACTCCGCAGAATACACCAGGTGGGAACACCGCACCTTCCATTTCACAAACTCAGCCAGTCCAAAACCCCCCTATTATAAATATCCCTAGCACTCAGACCATTCCGTTTATCTTTTTTGCTCAGCAACCTCCGCAGAACCCTCCACCACCTAGAAGAAGCATGACCGAGGATATTAAGCTGTCGATATTCAAAGGCACGGGTCTAGAAGACCCTGATCAGCATTGGTTTCTATGCGAAGCTATTTGGAGTGTTAAACAAGTACAGGACGATGTTGTTAAGCAAGCACAGCTCGTCACCACATTTAGAGATCAAGCCTTGCATTGGTTAATGAAATACTCGTAGGGACAAAATAGATCCCTGCTCAAAATCAAGGCTGCACTCTTAGCAGAATTTAAGAAGCCGAAGTCAGAGTCACAGTGTATAACAAAGTTGAAAGAGATCAAACAGAAACCTAATGAAACGGTATGGGAATTTGACCAGAAGTTTAAGACTCTACTAGACCAAGTTAGCTTCGTGATAGCACCGCAGCAGCACAAGGAATGGTTTATAGCCGTGTTGTTTCCCCACATCAGACAACCTTTGATGCAGCAAAAAGTGGCTTCGTAGGCAGAAGCCTTGGAGATTGTGATGAAGCTGGAAGCTTCACCCATGGTAGAAACTAGCATTGGCATGTCGCAGATTCAGAACCAGTTAGCTACCCTGACACTACAGCTACAAGATATCAAGAAGGGAAAGCAAGAAAGACAGGAAGTCTGGTGTAGAGGCTATAAGGGAGAAGGACACACTAAGGATCATTGTCCTTTATTCAAAGACTTCCTTGGCATGGGTGGACCAAACCCCTTAAATCCACACCCAGGGCCATGGTGGGAAATTTGCAAAACTAGAGGACATCAGCCAGAAGACTGCCACATGATACAGAAATACGTAAGAACACCTAAAAACCTATACTGTAATTTCTGTAAGTCAGTTGGGCATGATGATTCCAATTGCCGCGCATATGAGCTCATGCTAGAAAGAAAGAAAGATATTGAGCATATGTATGGAGGAATGTATAGAGTCCAAGGAGAGACTCCGCAGAAACAAGAAAATGCACCGCAAGATCAGGGAGCATACAGAGGCCGCAGAGGATACCGCGGGAGAAGAAGGAATAACGTCCCAGCGCAAGGACGAGGCCGAGGTCAAGTAATCTATTACAACTGTGGCCAAGAAGGCCATGTATCTCGAGATTGTACCAACCTATTCACTACATCTAGTTATTGTCAATCATTTGATCATGTTATTGAAGATTGCCCATTGTTAGAGGTAGAAATGCAGAAAATAAAACGGTTAGAGGCGCCGAAACCTCAGTTGATCACAGCAAAGAGAAGACCTGCGGATCCAAGTATCAACGTAGTGACGTGAAGTGGCGCTACGACATGGAGAGATAGAGGAGCAGAAGCTTCGACTTCTGGGGATTTTAACACTAAGCAGACACCTTTTTAGACAATATGGATAAGAAAAGCTGTTGGGAAAGCACCTGCTTTCGACTTAAAGAAAAACAAGGAAACCTTTGAAGAAGTGTGGGATATCTTCAAAGAGTCAGCACCCAAATCGTCGAGAATCCCATTGCGTAGCGAAACACCGCATACATAAGATATGTCGGCTGCTTATGACAAAACGAGCACCACAACAGAGACATGCACCTCTGTTGCGCAGTTCCTTAGGAGGTGCTGCATGAAATTACTGAAGAGTCCAAATGCTATAGTAGAATTCCAGAAGTTTTTAGACCAGCTTGAGCCGCGCAGCGAGAGTGAAACTACTGAAAGTGCAGTTCATCACATTGGGAAACATAAAAGAACTGGCAGAGAAATGAGATTTACTACCCAGATAGGAGACTATGAAATGGATGAGATCATTCTGGATCTGGGATCAGAGGTAAATGTCTTAACTAAACAGACATGGCAGCAGATGGGGAGACCAAAGCTGTTATGGTCACCTATCCAGTTGAGAATGGCCAAACAGAAGAAAGTTATGTTAGGAAATTTAGACACTTAGGAGTTAGTTAAGATCAACTTGTGTAATATATCGATTAGGGATAGTGTGTTTCTTTAGTATGCATTAGTATGCATTTGTAAATACTTAATCCGATGGTCACGATATGTTCCCGACATAGAGTGATCCGACGGCTCAACTTCTCTTAGATCAAACCTAACCTTGATTCGTGGCTTAACACCTGATTGTTCCATGATCTCTATTTAAAGAGCATGGAGGGTTATTGTTTAATTGATCGATTATGAGAAGCTCATTTGTAACTTTCTTTCTTTGCATAATAAATTGTCCCGTAGAAGCTATTTGGCCGGGGCCGTGGAGTGTTTCCCTCAAGAAGGTTTAAACCACGTCAAAACATCAGTGTGTTGATCTGTGATTTGTTTGTGTGAAGTGGTTTCTCTTGGTGTTCGGTCCTTTGGTAGTACCCTGTGTACCCGAACATGGTATCAGAGCTTTTATGAAGTGCCGCTTCCGGTTATGATCTAGATCTTGGACTACTGTTACCGAAACTAGAAAGGGTTTCTAGTTTTGGTATTTTTGTGCATTTCTGGGCTGTGGGAGGTGTTCCATTGCGTCCAGAGCGTCGTTTCCATTGGGAAATAGTTTTCGTTTGATCGAAAACGGTTCCCGGTTGCTCCAGAAACGCGTATTTCATCAGATCTGAAGGTATAATGTTACAGTGACGCATTTTTTTATTTTATTTTTTTAAAAAGAAAAAATCTCATATTTCATCTTTTTTTACTATTAGATTTTTTTGGGTTCGGGTTGTTGCTTTCCCATATGTGTATGCTCTTTGCTGTGCACCTTGAGCGATCTCGACAAATCAGAAACAGAAAGGGAAAGGGCTTTTGTCGGCTGCGTATGCTCTTTGCGTGCACCTTGCGCGATCTCAGCAAATCAGAAACAGAGAGAAAACATAGATTTTCCGGGCAAGCTAACAAGATCTAACTCCACAAGTGTGGAAATTTTTTTTTTGTTTCGATTTGTGGTGTGTTTTGCAGGAAAAGGGGCAAACACGCAAACCGAGCAAGAAGAGTTAAAAAAAAAAAAAGCCCCCTTCCTCATTCCCATATTTTACATACCTTTTAATCTAACTCACTTGGTTCAAAGTTGCTTTATTCCTTAATAGGTCTTGAGTTCAAGTCTTATGAAGTTATTTTTAAAAGAAAAAGTGCATGCAATTTCTATTTTCAAGTTATTTATTGTAAAAGTGCATCTCTCTTAAATAATAAAAAATAAAAATACAAGTAAGTCACTTAAGTTTTTTTTATTGTTGCACTATTTAAAAGTCATATCATTGTAAAAGTGAAATCACTTATTTTAAAAAGGTGGTTCACTTAAAGCAACTTTCTTGTAAAGTGATTGTCAAAATGTTCATCTTGGGAAGAGGGGGGTTTTTTTTTTGCTGGACATTCTCTAACTGCCACGTCACTATTGGGCACATCTTCAACAGTTTCTTTGTTCAAGCATAAATTCATCATACATAGTCAGTTTTCCGTGCCATTTTTTTTTAAACCGCCTATTTTTTTGAGCTCTTCACATCCAGACTATTGATTTCTACTTTTACAGCCATTAATTTACAAATATGGCCGCCCCTTGTGATATTCTACTTAACAGTTCCAACTATTTCTCATGGAAATCTCGTATGGAGGATGTTCTATGAAGTAGGGGACTTTTCAGAATTACCTTAGGGAAATAAAAAGAACCCAATGATGATGATAAGAAAATAAAATGGGAAAATAGATGTGATGAAGCTCGTGGATTGATTGGGATGTCAATCTCTACTGATTTGCGATTCTACATATCTGGAATTGATAAACCTGATGCTGCTTGGGACAAGTTGGAATCTGTGTTTGGTAAACACAATGAAATTCGAAGAAACCAACTCGAAAATGAGTTGATTTCTTTAAATCCAAGCGACTTTTCATGCATTCAAGATTATTTATCTAAGTACAAAACTCTTAAACTCTTATGTGCAGAATGTAAGATTGAGAGGGAAGACAAACAATGCACTTATCATATTCTTTCCAAACTTGGACCTGCATATTCTATTTTTGTATCTACATTTTACTCCATGAAAGCATCCTTGAATGCAGCTAGCTATCAAGAGCCTAGTCTTGAATCCTTTTGTGATTCCTTGATTAGAGAATAAGATAAACTCATTCATCTTGGAATAATCAACAATGCAGATACATCTGGGAAAGCCTTATTGTCCCAATAGAAAGAAAAGTCTAAGCCTCCCAAGAAACAAAATTTTTGCAATAATAAGTCAAACAAGGGTCCCAAACCCTCTCAGTTAGCTCATTCTTTAAAAAATGACAAAGGATCCAAGCCAAAAGGCAAGAAGACTGAGCGTCATTGGAACTATTGCGGGAAAGATAATCATGATGAATCTAAGTGTTTCAAGAAGATGGCAGCCTTGGAAGCAGCAATAAAGAAGCACCACATCAGCCTAGATTCATCTTCAGAATCTACCTCTCATGGACATGCACTTTGTGCTTCTGGTTATTCTTATAATGCATCTTCTTCTTCTACTTCAAATGAATGGCTCATTGATTCTGGAGCATCTTATCATATGGCTAAGGATCAAGCCATCTTTTCTACTATGCATGAATGTAACACCAAACAAATATTTGTTGGTGATGATAGATCTTTAAGTGTTGTAGGAGCTGGAACAGTTCCGGTAGATAATGGTCATTTTAGTGATGTACTATGTGTTCCAAGAATTTCCTACAATTTGTTATCAGTCTATCAGATCACTCATTCTGGTGAAGGTAAAACTGTAACCTTTACACCTCACCAAGTTGTAATCAAGGATTTTAAAGATCCTCAATAGGTCCTAGCTACCGGAATTGTTGATGATATTACCAGGTTGTACAAGTTTAACAACTTTGGGTCATCACCTTTCCCTTTAGTTTTTGTTGCTCATAATGATAACTTGAGCAAACTTTGGCATGAGCGATTTGGTCACTTAAATTATCGCTCATTGCAACAACTATGTAAAGAAAATATGCTGATAGGTCTTTCGATGGTATCTTGCAAGGATGGTGTTTGCTCCGGTTGTGTACTCGGAAAACATCATCAGGACAGTTTTGACAAACATGCCTCTTGGCATGCCTCGGTTCCCTTGGAGCTTGTGCATAGTGACTTGTGTGGTCCTCTTCCATCTGCTTCCTTTTCTGGTTTCAAATATTTCTTAACTTTCATTGATGATTACACAAGACGCACTTGGGTTTATTTCCTAGAACTTAAGAGCGAAGTATTTAACATGTTCTTGGCCTACAAGGCCCTTGTGGAAAAACAATCTGGTCATCAAATTATTAAGTTAAGATCTGACAATGGAGGAGAATATGTTAACAATAAGTTCACTACTTTCTACACTGAACAGGGCATCCAACAACAGCACACTGTTCCATATACACTACAACAAAATGGTGTAGCTAAGTGGAAGAACCGCACTTTAAAAGAAATGGTTAATTGTATGATCCAATCTAAGGGACTAAGTCTTCAATTTTGGGCTGAAGCCATTAATTGTGCAAATTACATAGTTAATCGCACCCCCACTAAAGCATTACAAGGTATAACACCAGAAGAAGCATGGAGTAAAACTAAACCTGATGTAAGTCACTTCCGTGTGTTTGGTAGTGAAGCATGGGCTCACATTCCGGATGAAAAATGGAAAGCATTGCAGCCTAAAAGTGAAAAGTGCATATTTGTTGGATATTTTGAAGATGTAAAAGGTTATAGACTTGTTCAACCAAATTCTCATGATATAATCCTTAGAAGAGATGTTAAATTTGATGAAAATCTCTTGGCCTGCGAGCCTAACTCGACGATTGTGCCATCTTTGGCCTGCGACCCTGATTCAGCGTTTGTGCCTTCTTCTTCTTCTTCCAACTTCCTTGACAGGTTTCCAACTCCAGTTTCTAATGATGACAGTGAGGATGAAAATCCACCTCCGCTTGCTCATGTTCCTCCAGTTGCACCAGCACAAGTGCTTCCTCGATGGGTCCGTTCAACATGTGAAGCAGCTGGTGATCTTGCCGATGATCCTAGAGATCAACGTCGAACACGTTCTCAGTTTCAGCGAGCCTCTTCTCTTTTGGCTCAAGTTTCCGAGAATCATGATCCAGAAACTTTTATAGAAGATTCAGGGAATCGAGATTGGGATGCAGCCATGGATGAAGAATATCGTTCCTTAATGGCGAACGATACTTGGGATCTTGTTCCTCTTCCAAAAGGAAGAAAACTTGTCAGATGTAAATGGGTCTACAGAAATAAGTATACATTAGATGGAAGTGTTGAAAGAATTAAGGAAAGGTTAGTTGCCAAAGGTTTTTACCAAATTGAAGGGATTGACTACAATGAAACCTTTACTCCCGTCGCAAAAATGAACTCCATCCGCCTTGTTCTTTCCCTTACAGTCTTACACAACTGGGAAGTCCATCAAATGGATGTCAAGTCTGCCTTCTTACATGGTGATTTACAGGATGAAATTCACATGGAACAACCTCCTGGCTATGTTCAGAATAACTTTAGCCTTGTCTACCACCTTAAGAAATCCTTATATGGCCTTAAGCAAGCTCCTAGAGCTTGGTATGCCAAAATGGATAACTTTCTCCTTGACACTGGTTTTTCTAGATGCCATTTTGACCCCAATGTCTATACCAAGAAACTAGGGCACCATCTCATCATACTTGTTCTATATGTTGATGACCTTATTCTTACTGGTAGTGACCCTAAGCTTATAACCCATGTGAAATCCAGTCTTAAACAAAATTTTGAAATGTCAGACTTAGGACATTTGCATTATTTTCTTGGTCTCCAAGTCCTGCAAACCAAAGAAGGAATCTTTCTTTCTCAGTCTAAGTATGCTTGTGACCTTCTTCATCGCTTTCACATGGAAGATTGTACACCAGCCCCTTCTCCCTTCCAGTCTGGAGTCAAACTTTCTGCCACTTGTATTTCACCTGAAGTCGATGCCACCTTGTATCGTCAGCTTGTTGGTAGTCTCTTATACTTGACTCATTCCCGTCCTGACCTTTCCTTTGCCATTGGTTGTGTTGCCTGTTCTATGCAGACACCTCATGAAAGTCACTGGAAAGCAGCTAAAAGAATACTTCAATAAATTCAAGGTACAGTTCAGTTTGGGATTCATTACAGTACAAGAGGGAAACCTTTGTTGGTTGGTTTCACTGATTCAGATTGACCTGGCGATCCTGATGATCGAAAGTCTATTGCAGGTTATGTTTTCAGTCTGGGATCTGGACCTATCACTTGGGCTTGTAAGAAACAACAAGCTCTTGCTCTTTCTTCAGCAGAAGCAGAATATCGAGCCACAGTTAATGCTAGTCAGGAAGCTTTATGGCTTCGATAAATCCTTTCAGAGTTTGGATTCAAGCAGCAGCAGCCTACTCCACTTTGGTGCGACAATCAAAGTGCCATCAAGCTTGCCAAAGATCCAGTTCTACATCAACACAGCAAACACATTGAGCTACATATGCACTTCATCAGAAATCTTGTTCATGATCATGTTCTTGAAGTGATCTTTTGCCCTACAGATGATCAAGTTGCAGACATCTTCACCAAGTCTATTACAGAAGCGAAGTTTTTTAAACTTTGATCTATGTTAGGAGTTCAGGAACTTGTCATTCAGGGGGGGTAGGCTCTAATGCCTCCTTCCTTCTCCTAATAGTGTCACTTTTGTAAATCCTTCAATCCTATTCCAAGTTGTTCTTAAGGGGGGATGTTAGGATATTTAGACACTTAGGAGTTAGTTAAGATCAACTTGTGTAATATATCCGTTAGGGATAGTGCATTTCTTTAGTATGCATTAGTATGCATTTGTAAATACTTAATCCGACAGTCACGATATGTTCCTGACATAGAGTGATCCGACGGCTCAACTTCTCTTAGATCAAACCTAACCTTGATCCGTGGCTTAACACCCGAATGGTCCATGATCTCTATTTAAAGAGCATGGAGGGTCATTGTTTAGTTGATCGATTATGAGAAGCTCATTTGTAACTTTCTTTCTTTGCATAATAAATTGTCCCGTAGAAGCTATTTGGCCGGGGCCATGGAGTGTTTCCCTCAAGAGGGTTTAAACCACATCAAAACATCGGTGTGTTGATCTGTGATCTGTTTGTGTGAAGTGGTTGCTCTTGGTGTTCGGTCCTTTGGTAGTACCCTGTGTACCCGAACAAGTTATACCATTTGGATGGTTAGCCAACGTCATCATTGACATTGATGGAGTGCAGAGCTACGCATATTTCAAGCTTATCGAGATTGTGGATGATAGTCGGCCCTTTCCTATGTTGTTGGGAATTGACTGGGCTATCGATAACCTCGCCATCATAAACTTGAAGACAAAGAAGATGATCTTCGAAGGGAAACATCTCAGGGTCATCACACCATTGGACCCTATAGACGGAGGCAGATACAATGAGCCGATTCAGGAGGAATCCAGAGCTCAAGACTTAGACCGGCTATACAAGATTACCGCGAACCAAGACAACTATATTAATCCAACTGCGGATGGAACACTCAGCTGGAGATGTAACAACTCTTGCATCTCAGACTCTGATGCAGGATTGGAGAACTGGAAAAGTCGCATGCATGAAGTATCTACGAGGAGATGCGCGCAGGTTACAAAGTCACTGCGCTGGATTGGAAAGGAGGTAAGCCCAATCCCCACCTATGATGGTTTAGCTAATGTTTATTCCTTTATCAAAGATTATACTGCAGCAATTGTAGATGAACATCGCTTACCAGCAATAGATATGGAACTGCATGAGACACCTGCCAGATGGTGGGCTACACATAAGAAGATGTTGACCACATGGGATCAATGCAGAATCAAGATGCAGATTAGGTTTGCTGAAAAATTTACACTATCCTTTGAGAAATACAATCGACAAACAGATCCAAGGAAACATATTGAAGTCTGTTCACAGGCATGGCAGGAGAGACTGAAGACAGAATGGGTGCATCTATTTGTGCACACGTTGGAGGAAGAAATCCCAAAGAAATGGTACTTAGACATGGAGTTGCGCAGGGAGACCACAGATTGGCCTACCCTTAATGCGAACTTCTAGAAAAGATTCAGTTTCGAAGACTAGAACCCTGGCATAAATGATGCGTTGCAGATTATTAAGGAAATATTATTCAAGCCATAATGTCTACATAAGAATAGGACATTGGAGGAGTTCTTTGGAACTGAAGGCGTACCTGCAAGCTTACAGCAGGAATGGACCAAACAAGAAGAACATGCTCTGGAATGTTATAATCTAGCTGAGGAAGTTGAAGAAAAAGAAAACAATGATGAGGAGGATTTGTGTAACATTAAGATACCTGAGTCAGAAGGTGCACGCGAGGTAGAGGGACCTCCGCTGGAAATCCCAGACATGAGCGGACCCGTGAAAATGCGAAAGGTAAACATTGGCACCAGCGAAGAGCCAAAGTTCGCAACTATTGGAGATTACTGGGATGACCAGACTGTTGTGAAGATTGCAGACCTACTACATGAGTGCCAAGATTTATTCCCGACAAATTTTACAAAGATGAAGGGTATTTTGGGAGACTTAGGGGTTATGAAGATACCTCTAAAGCCAGGAGCAAAGCCTGTTAAACAAAGACCATATAGACTAAACCCATGGTACAAAGAACAAGTTAGGGAAGAACTTGATAAAATGGTTGACAGAGCGATCATCGAGCCAGTCGAAGAGTCTGAGTGGATAAGCCCTATGGTTTTCCAAGATTAGAAGACAAAAGGTGAGATCAGGATTTGTGTGGATCTCAGAAAGTTGAAGGATGCTTCAATGCATGACCCATTTCCTACTCCTTTCACTGATGAGGTACTTGATAATGTTGGAGGAAACGAGGCCTATTCCTTTACTGATGGATTTTCGGGATACCATCAGATAAGAATTGATCCTGCAGATAGACACAAGACCACTTTTTCCACAGAATGGGGGTCCTTCCAGTACACAGTGATGCCATTTGGACTGAGGAACACACCTGCCATCTTTTCCAGAGTTGTGGTCGCAGCATTCAAAGACTTCATGCATAAGTTATTAGAAGCTTATTTCGATGATTGGATAGTATTCGGATTGCTCAAGGACCATTGCACAAATCTAAGATTGATGCTGGAAAAGTGCAGGCAGCATCAAATGTCACTCAACCTGAAGAAGTGTATTTTTTGTGTACCTTACGAAATTTTGTTGGGACATATTGTGTGCAAACAAGGCTTGATGGTTGATCCTACGAAGATCGCAGTCATTGTAAACCTGCCCACACCGAATTTTGTCAAGTAGCTGCGCACTACATTGGGACACACCGGTTACTACAAGAAATTTATAAAGGGTTATGCGCAGATAACCGCAGCTATGGAGAAGTTGCTAAAGAAAGATGTGCCGTTCATTTGAAACACAGAGTGTGAACAAGGTTTTGACACCTTGAAAGAGAAAATGGTCACTGAGTCGATCCTAGTTTTTCCAGACTGGGAGAAGCCATTCCATGTTCATGTTGATGCATCATGTATAGCATTGGGAGTTGTCTTAAGACAACTAGGAGAGGTAGGTATTGACCATCCCATCGCATTTTCGAGCAGGAAGCTCTCATCTGCAGAAAAGAATTACACCACCAATGAACAAGAAGGCCTAGTTATGGTCTACGCATTACAGAAGTTCAGGCACTATTTTCTGGGTCTGCACTTCTTTATGTTCACTGACCATTCTACTTTGAAATACCTGGTCAATAAGCCAGTGTTAGAGGGGTGAATCTGCAAATGGTTGTTACTCTTTCAGGAGAATGACTTCGAAATAATAGTTAAACCTGGCAGATTGAACTTGGGACCTGATCATCTCTCTAGGATCGAGTCAGGAGAAGAGCCCACGAACCTTGAAGACAATCTTCCTGATGCATAGTTGTTTGATATCCAGATAGTTGATGATTACTATAAATATATCATAGAATTTTTGACTACTGGGTTAGCACCCGTAGAGTTCACTACGCAGCAAAAGAAGAAACTGGTAGTGCGAGCAACAAACTTCACCATTATTGCAGGTCAGTTATACAAATTGGGATTGGATGAAGTACTGCGCAGGTGTGTGTTAGAGCACGAGAAATCATTTATATTAGCAGATGCACACTCAGGAGAAGCAGGAGGTCACTACGTAGGAAGAGCCACTACGCAGAAGATATTGCAGGCAGGACTATGGTGGCGTACGATTCATAAAGATGCGAAGGAGCATTGTCATAGCTGCGATGTCTATCAGAGGACCAGAAGGCCGTCAAGAAGAGACGAAATGACATTGAATCCAAAGTTGACATTACAAGCATTTGAGAAATGGGAAATTGATTCTGTGGGCCTATAAACCCACTAGGAAAGAGAATTGGTGCGAGGTAGATTATTACTGCAACTAATTATCTCACCAGATGGGCAGAAGTGAAGCCAGTGAAAGAATGTAGCATAGGTACTGCCATGCAATTCATATTTGAAGACATCCTTACAAGGTTTGGATGCCCAAATATTTTGATGAGTGATCAAGGCACTCACTTTTTGAACAAAACCATTGAGGCATTGACAGAAGAATTCCACATTCATCATCAGCAAAGTACGCCATATTATCCGCAGGAGAATGGAACTGTTGAAGCATTCAATAAAGTACTGGAGAATGCATTGACCAAGGTATGTAATGTGAATAGGGATGACTGGGACCTGCGGATTCCTGCTGTGTTATGGGCATATAGGACCACATGCAATAAGTCGACTAGCCATACACTGTTTATGATGGCCTATGGACAGGAATCCATTATGCCTATGGAGTACATTGTTCCCAACTTGAGAATAACTACGTTTACAGGAATGGAAGATCACGATGTGCTAGAAGAAAGGATTCTACATTTGGTTGGTCTAGAGGAGGATCGCTTCATCGCAATATTTCACCAACAAATGCAGAAAGAAAGAGAAAAAGCATGCATGATTGCCACATCAAGAACAAGTCTTTCCAGGTAGGTGATCTAGTCCTGCTGTATGGTAGCAAGTTTATGAAGTTTCCTGGGAAGTTTAAAATGCATTGGCTTGGTCCATATACTATTGTACATGTTACTAATGGTGGCGTAGCTCAATTAGCCACATTAGTAGGAGATAACTTGCCCGTCCTAGTCAATGGGAGTAGACTAAATCCCTATCGGGATAGTCCTGCTTCGCAGAACCCTTGATGATCAGAAAGAAAGAAAGTTCTAAGTGCCAAGTACAGTTGGAAATGGGCACTAGAAATGGGGAAGAGTCTGTACGCGATGTATGATAAGGAAGTGTATATACAACGCAACACTATTAAGATGTGACAAAAAAAAAAGAAAAAAGAAAAGAAGAACCGCGGAGCTCAAAGCTTGGAAAGATAGCTATGCCACCCAAAGAAGGCAAAAAAAAGTACAAACTTCACAACCAAGTACCGTGCAAAATGAAGCTAGAAAGGAAGTTGCGTTGATCAAAGGACAACTTAGGCCTATGTGTAGCTGCAATGCAATACATGAATTCGTAGCGCAGTCACGCAGTCGAAGACACGAGGGAAAAAGGTGCCAGCAAGGAAGACTGTTAGAGTAGCCAATGCATTATGCCGGAAGTAAATGAGCACAACAAATGGCGGCCAACTAGTTAAGTCATTATTCAAAAAAGGGAGGCATTGACACAACCCCACATTAAAGGAATACTATATCCGTTTGGCCGTAATAAAAACTGAAATGATTAAGATCGTAACGGGATCCGGGAAACGGACTGAACATTTAATTGGCCATTAGGCTATCATATGGCTACCAGTACTACTACACCTCAGCATTTAAGGAAAGTTAATATGACTCGACATACTTTACGGTGGAGAAATATCAATATGCCAGCAAGATCTCGTACATTGAATACAAGGATAATTTTAGGGGCGAAATTTAGCCCATGGGCTATTTTTCCATGTTTTTTTCCAAAAAACAATTCGCCAATTTGCATTTTTTGAAGCCCCATTTTGCCCAATTTTGATGGGGTAAATTTTTTTGACTCTTTAAATCGTCAAATTATTATATAAAGTATATATAATCCTTAGAAATTGAAACAATTTTAGAAAAATATCGCGAAATATTTTATATTTGACATTTTAAGAATTGGTAATATTCGCCAAGGTTGATACACTTTTAAATAAGTATGGATCCTTAAAATTATCCCTGATTGAATGTCACATAAGGTGCAGATCTAGCCGTGATTCAGGAGACAAATGCAACATTTAATCTCTAAGTATACGACAAAGGAAAACTGTCGGGTAATGGCTCTATAAATATTCACCAACTCTCCCCTATGTACATTACTAGGAGTTTGGAATTTTACTAACTGAGAAGAGTGTAAGCACCTAGCAACCAGAGTACGAGTATTTGCTGAGTTTATGTCTGAAGAGCCGACCCTAGAAGAGATTCTTGGCACTTTAAAACGTTCTGGTATAAGCGAAGTAATGAAGACACCGCCAAAGAAGACAACACCATAATGGGGTGGCCCGTCTAAGGGCCTGAAGCCAAACCAGTTGAAGCAGTAAAAGAAAGACAAGAATCTGGCTATTGCACCACAAAAACCAAAGGAACCAGATGCCTCTAAGCCAGCAGCTCCACAAGGAAGTCCACCACCACCTATATGGCTTGTTCCTGAATATATCAGTCCACGGAAGAGTAATTCCCCAGAGAGGCACTTGGACAAGAATGCACAATATGAAATCCCAATGCCTCCAATGTCATAGCACGTCCAGACGAAGGAGGATTTTCTTGGCAAAATCCCCACTTGCAAGTTTGTTGAACATGATTTAATGGACGCTGAGAAATTCCCCCACCTACAGCTAGATAAGTTTATGTGTATCAACGAGGGTGCGACTGAAAATAATCCAGAGGTTTTTCCAATGGATTGGGCATTGCCTTTGGCCTAGTCTGGTCTGCTCAACCTGCTGAGAATCCCCCATTTTCACCGCAGCAAGGAATGCAAAGGTGTGGTGCATACACTATTATCTTGCATGCACCAAGGATACATATGGTTAGACTTCAAGATTAATATCAATGTTGACCTGACAGCAAGGATTACTGGTTTAAGTAAGAAGGGCAATGACCCTGCCACATAATTCATCGGCAAGAAAGACGACCAGGAACTAGCCACGAAGATAAAGGCGGAGTTCAAGTTGAACAGAGGCTACCAGGGATACGAGACTGACCCGGTCACAATTGAACCCCTATGGTTCACTATTCAATTATTGGCGGGGAGGTTGTTGAGGATGGCAAGGCCAAAGGAAGTGAACGCATCAGTTGTGGACCTGGCAGCCAAAGCCATGGATGGCCATGAGTATAACTGGGAAAAATTTCTGCTCAATGAGTTTTTGCTGGATGTAGAGGATACCCAGGACAAGGGGTTATCCTTCCATTTTAGTTGGCTGCTAATAATTATTGCTTTCGTAGGTTGGAAAGAACCTACGCATCAGAACAGACTATCGGTAGCAGCAGATGACTTCCACGCAACCCATTTCACGAACATGTGGGTGTCTACAATCCCAGAGAAGCAGCGACTTAACGACCTGTAGTTTCTGACGTATTTTGAACAACAATGCGCGGTTATAGAAAAGACCCCACGCATCACATAGGAGGTGACATATATGTATCATCCCAAGATGATTTTCAAGGCCACCCTACATTCTATGCAGATACAGTCGCGCCTGACAATAGAGAAATGGTTCGACGGCCAGTATCAGCTCAGTGCACCAATGATTGAGCTGATCATTGAGGACTGGCCTGATGACTGGAAGGAGGATGCACCAGAGAGTGTTATCACTACGTCTTCGGATGAAGAGGAGGAGGACCAAATAGATAACGACCGAGAGGTCCAGAGCACACCAGTCCAAACACCTATGCCGCAGGTAGGAGAGAAAAGGAAGGAATCGACTACCCAGATGCCGAAAAATCCACAAAAGAAGAAGTCTAAAGCTAATAGACAACCGCTCGACACAATGCTTCATGATGATGACTATGAATAGATAGCATTGCAGGTGTCAACACACTTAGAAGAGAAGGAAGAACCGGTGCAAGAAGAGGTTGGGGATAATATCAATAAACTAACAAGTCTGGTCTTACGGATGGAGCAAGTCCATCATAACTTGACCAAGGAGCCAGACCATGATGATCACTCAGGACAACCAAGTGAGGTGATGCGCAGGTCACCTACCTTTACAACACGGACACGCATTGTCAAGATTGCACCAGGGTCTATTCTATTCCCAACAGATGAGATGACAGAATCGGTGAGGCTGCTCAAGCAGCTGGAATTGAATATAGCTATGCTACCAACTGAAGGGTTGCACCAGTTGCACACTTAGATATCCCATGAAATGCATGAGTGGGACATTGTCTCGCACAATCAATGCCTTCAATATGAAGAGAATTACAGGAAGGTACAAGGAGAATGTGAGCAGAAAGAAAGCGAGCTTCAGCACACTCAAGAAAAATGGCATAGGTTCAAAGGGGCAGTATTAGCAGTATACAGACGGCTCCTCAAAGTTGAAGAAGACTCAGAAGTTGAGGCGGCTATCATAAGAATTGGCGCTGCCATTGATAGTTTGCAGGAGAGAATGAAGGGATTGGAAATTTCACATGCAGAAAAAATAACAGAGATGGAATCCTCCCATTGGGCAGAAATTGTCGAACTGGCAGCATGATAGCCAGTCGATATGGCGCAGTAGTCACAAGAAGCTAGAAAAGAGGCGCTGAGGGCCTCTATGCAGGGCATTTGTGCAGCAGTCGTGAGATGCCAAATCCTGTTAGATGATGTTTCAAACATTTGGAGCATATTGCAAAACGAGCCGGAGCTGCAAAAGATCCATGATGACATACAACGAAAGCAGCAGGAAGTGGACTTTATGGATGCTTCCATGAAGGACTTGCCAGTTTGATAGAAGAGGCAGGCCTTTGAGAGAACCAAAGTAATCAGAAAAGAGCTCGAGGCTTTAAGGGAAAAGGAAGCTAAAACCTCTACGAGGTTACAGCCATTGCAGGAGGAAGCACTTACTTTGACAGATGAGATTGAACTAAGGTTGCAAGACCTTTAGATAGCAGAGGCTAAATTTAAGGAACAAATTGAAGAGCCGACCATGGATGAAATGCTAAACATGGCTAAGGGATATGATCAATAAGTAAAGGAAGTAGTTGCAAGATTGACTGCAACTGTTCAAGACTTCACTACCCATTTATGAATTTCAAAAGCGACACAGATGGAGTAGCTGGACTGAAGTGGCTCGGGACGAGCCACAAGTTAGTGTTAGGGGCCTGTTGGGTGTGGCCCAAGTAGGCACAATTTTGATAAGAATACATTTTTGAGGAGCTACGCAGCTTTTGGGCTGCGACATCAGAAGACATGCTTTTGAGAAATGCGCAGCTCAGAGTACAGATGCAGTTTTGACGCAGCTGTGTAGGTGCGTAGGGCTTGTGCAACAACTACTTCTAGTAAAGAAGTATAGAAGAAGGTTGAGCTGAGTAAGCGACCTATTTTGGGTAAGAAGCAGAAGAAAGAACAAAGAAAGTGACCTGTCTAAGAGAGTGGCGGCAAGTAGTTGAGAAGCTAGGCCACTAAGTTGATGGCGACAGGCAGGCTTAAGGAGTAGAAAGTGACAGGCCACGATGTAGTTGTAACCATTTTGCTGATGACTGCGGCTGTCAACAGGGCATCAGAGCCACGAGTGGTCCAATAAGACGGCCAAAGTGAGTGGAGAAAGCTGTCGACGACGATAGGCAGGGTGGTGGGTATCTGCACCAATTTTGGAAACCTTAGGGTTATTTGCCATGCATTGTAAAGACATGACCTACGGGCATGGTCTATAAGTAAGGCATATTTTGTAAAGGAAAGGGTTGTTGATTCTCTATTGTCGAATGTTACTAAGAAATCTTCTGTAAGAGACAATTTCGTAAGGCTCTGCAAGCTGTGTGCGCATAGACCCATTGAGAGAGAAGAGAGTCTACAACTGAGTGTGCAGACGAAGAACTGTTGTACCCTTCCCAAAGACTAATATAACAACAGTTATTGTGGATGTATCTCCCATCCTGGGGGTGAACCACATTAAATCCTATGTAGTGTGATTGATTATGTGTTTGCATTTGCTTATTTGCTTACTATGAATGCCTAGATAATCATCTATCAGTTGTGATGTCAATGCTTTTATATGTATTCTCCATAGGAGAAAGATGGGAATAATATTTTAAGTGTTACATGTATGGATGAATGATGAATGTTCAGTGTTCTAAGTCTGCGAAAGTATCAATTTATTGGACAATCACAAGTGTATGTAGAGTAGGGTCGTGTAACTCTCTTTGATGCGCAGCACTGGGGGGTGCGCAACATTGTGTGTTTCATCTACGTGCATTCGTTATAAAGCTAGGTAATCGAAGACAGTAGGTGAAAGGTTATATGTTAAGTAAAGTCTTCAATACCTGTTAAGTATGAAGAGGAAGTGTAGAAGTTAGTTGTGTTGTCCTATCATCCATATCTTTCCTGAACCGCGCAGTCTGTGGATGCGCTGGTTGTGCAAGCATCTTAGCTTGTAGAAGTGAGGACCATGACGCAGCCTATCATCGCACAGTCTTTAGCCCACAGCGCAGATCTACGCTGCGATGTTTATTGAATCGGTGTTAAGCAACTCATCACATAGCTGTGGAAACCTAATTCCACAACTCCCCATATCTTCGCCTCGGGTGAGACTTCAGTCTTCTTGCAGATTGTTGCCGAAAGGGCTGGTGAAAAGGCATTTTTTTGGTTCCTCGAACCTCCAAGAACCTGGGTCTATATTGGAAACCTATAGAACAATGACTTAAGCCAACAGTCATTGTCTTCTCACGTTCTTTGCTCAGTCGGTTTCATGCATTCACGACTCATCCTGCCACACCAACTCATTTAATTGTCTGTGTTCCTTGCTCATCCCGCTACCTGTGTTCCCTGCTTATCCCATCACCCCTACTCATTCTGCTTCCGGAATTCACACTTAGACAACTCGATGAGTTGCAATTCCACACTACATTCACACAGGCCCACCAATGGATCTCTTACAGGGTAACAGGTCTGTGCAGCCTGGGCCTGACAATTACGGGGTTGAACTTGAGAATGAGTACGGGCAAGCCAAATTGAAGAATCGAGGAAGCCACCTTAATTTTTGTTTGATTTTAATTAGTAAATACTAAATACACATTAGGGTTCCTTAATTTGTAATTTTGTCATCAATTGTCTTTTATTTTAACTAGGTAATATTATTATATATTAATAATACATAATTATGGTTATAAATTTATATTATATTACAATGTTATAAAATATTTATATTGGGAAACTAATGATAGAATATTTTAATTTGAAAAAATGCATGTATATTGGTTAACCTATTGTCAAACCTCATTCTGAATCTCATAAAAAATACGAACTCGAACCGAATATCAAAGTTTGAATTCGAACTCGAACCAACCATGTGACATAGGCCCAAATAAAGGAAAATGGAGGCAAGTTAAGGCATTAACCCATACGGAGGGAGCCCAAAGGAACCAAGCACTTATTATGGTTGCAAGTCAGAAGGAACACAACGAAGAACATATCCATCAATTCTTTAGTACATATTTTTTAGATTTACGTTGTCAACCATATGGTAAACTCACTCGTATACATACATATTCATACAGATTCTACAGAATAGATCCTGAGAACACCGCAAAGATATGCTTCAGTTGATTACTCTATGAATATAGGTGGTTCATGAGGTGTGGAAATTTACAAATCCAGATATAGTTTCATATGCCCATGCTTTCATCTTCGTGGTACCCCGTATGCCCTAAGTTTATTAGTAGATAAATAGGAAAAAGCAGTAGGAAAGATAGGAGTAGAGCCATAAGCACTAGCAAGGGTGGTGGCTTATGTAGCTTTGGTAAGCAGATTCTATATCCTATCCTATAGCAGTTTATTGGTCCAGCAGCCTTAGATCCAGTAGATCTAGTTCTAGCAGATTTTGCAGTTGATCCATAAACCATTAAACCATGAATTCAAAGATCAAAGAAATCCCATAAATACAATGGAACCGAAAAGATAAGGGTAGGAGTTGTTACCTAAAGCATGATTGTGGTGTAGTAGTTGAGCTAGGGTTTCAAACCCACCCCAAAGATTTTTGAAAAAATTGATGGTTAGTAGATGATCTAAAGCAAAATCAAGAAGCCTATCACATAGAGATCCTTGCAAACATATGGAGAACTTTGCTTCATGTGCACAATTCATGGAGATCACATGGAGATCCTTGCAACCATATGGAGAAATTTGCTTTCTCTGAGCAATTCATGGAGATCAGATCTATTGGAGGCCCTATTTTATTTTATTTTCCCTCTTAATCTATTTTCTAATTCACTAATCTATTTTCTAATTTACCGCTCATTCATTTTTCACTTTTTTTAAGTTTCCCTCGATCAATCGGTTACATTTGTTTTGTTTATATTCTTCTTTTTCTTAATTTGTTAATACTAGTTACATATATTAATTATATAAAAATATATAATAACTATACAATATATTAATATTATATATGGGTGAAAACACACAGGGAAAAAATGTTTTTGATAGTTTATTTATTTTATACGTAAAAGGAGAAGGGGTTGGCTGTGATTATGGGGGTATTATTATTATTATTATTATTCAAGGAGATAGGAACAAAGGGATTTTTACAAAAATGGAGGAATTATTTTTTCTTCAAAATGGAGGATATTGTCTATTTCTTATAAGGGAGGGGCCTATCGGGACTTTAAAGACTTTTGAACTTAGGTGCAAAGAGAACCATGGTGAATGAATGCATATGGAGAATTAATGGAGGTTGTGAAATTGACAATTTTAGCTAACATGACACAAAATACATGAACTTGTAGAAACTTTAACAGACTGTCGAGATGGTCAAACGACGATGGTTTTTGTTCAAACAAAATATGAACATAACCAGTACAACAAGTTGAATGGAGTGACACTAACTTTGGGACATGACAATTCCAAAAGGGAAGGACGACAAATATCGACTAAGACTCGACTCAACCACATGTAGAAGAACTCGTCTATCACTTCATAAACTATATGCAAGACATGATGTATTATCTAGATATCATCTCACCACACCCAAAGCACTAATTAGTAGGGAAAACCCTAAATGAGAATCTCAATGATTCTCCTATCATCTAACACAATAGGCATCGGAATGGCCTCAAATAAATGATCCCTTAGAAGATGTATTGAAAAATAATCCAAGTTGTGTAATATTATGCAATTTACTAAATTTTAACACTGCAGATGGATTTAGATACCCCCTTCTAAATTTTAACACTACAGATGGATTCGGAGACCCTCCGAATCCATCTGCAGTGTTAAAATTTAGTAAATTGTACAAATTCATTATCAAAATTATAATTTTCCATTGCCATAATGACACAACTACAAATGACCACATAAATGACCAATTTTTATGTGGTCATTTTTAGTTTAGTTCTTTTCTCGTGACCAAATTGGTCATTTATCTTCATCATTTTTAGTTTATTTCTTATCCCGTGACCAAATTGGTCATTTGTCTTGGTCATTTTTAGTCAGTTCACTTAAAATTTCTCAATTTTTGTCATTTATCCCTTGAAAAATTTGTGGTGACCAATTTTTTTGGTCGCTTGGTCACTTATCTCTCATTTTGTACTAGTGATCCATGTCATGAGTACACAACAAGGAAGATAGTATGACAAGATATAGATTCCATAAGAACTGAACAGGAAGTTGTATAAGATGAGTTGATTGCTAATTTTTTCAGAAGAAAAAAATAGAAAAAGAAGTGCATGAAAAAACATTTTGAAAACTTATTTTTGATAATATAATGTCATGCAGTATATTTTTTTTCCTATTGAATGAATGAGTGAATTAATGGATGTTATATTTTAATGAATCAATGTTAAATGTTTTCTTATGATCAAAACCACATGTTTGGAAATAAATTTAATTATTTGAAGTACATGCATTGGGTATGGGGAATTGAGAGTGATGTGAGGGGGGGAGGGGCCATAAAATATTGCACCTTCACGTGGTTGGCCCTATTCAATAGATAATATTAAATTATTCTCGAAACAAAGAGGAGCTTAATTTGTTCTTATGTATTATAGAGTCTTGTAAATTTTGAAATACATGTATATTTCTTAAATTATTTATCACGGATCAAACATTTCATGGTTTTTTATTTCTACAGGACTTTGCGCTACGAATTCTAGCTTATCAGTAGTCTATGTGGAGAGGTTGCATCAATTGTACTCAAAGGTACGTAATACTCATGAATTTGTCTTTATTATGTTGTTTTAGTTATTTACCTTCCATGTGCATTCTAGTGGTTTACTTCATTTATTCTATGTACTTTATTTCATTTCATTCAAAAGATTTAAGCTTTGTGTCAAATTCATGGACACCATAATTGTGTTGTAATTTATGCTTCATTTGGTGTCCTTATCTACCTTTTATCTCTACATACATGGCGAGATACATAGATAGATTTGTGCACTATGTGAAACCATCTAGAGCCTATAAGCCTAATCAACCATTACATAAACCAATTGAGACGAGACACGTCAAAGTTGATACTACTTCCTAGTTAGAGATCCAAGTGTAGTAGGTATCCATAAATGCACAATACTTCCATCTATTAAAACATAAAACCAACATTTCAAGCCATGAACTATAATACCCACATATGAAATGAATTTATAGCTTTCCTCAATTTCATACATCTCATTTTTCTTGTTATTTGTGAAGTGAATTATGTGATAGACAAGAGAAGCCACAAGGGGATTCGATAAATAGCATTAAAAGAAGACCATTTGGTGGAGTAGATTTAACCACATATTTATTCCATTTTTACCAAAACAAAGCCTTTTTTTACATTACAACATAGAGATATTCATTACTAATTTGAGCCATGTTTATTTTTCCAGTGGAAAGAAACAAATTTTTTCAGTAGTACTAAGTTTTTCCCTATGGGAGTTTCTATTTGAATATAAATTTCCACACTAATTGAACTCATCAACTATTTATGAGTATCAGTGTTGTACGCTGGCTGAAATATGGATTTCTGGAAGCAAGTCTATAGTAATAATCTATCATTAGCATGTGCAACAAACAATTATAGAATTCAAACTCAAACCCAATCATCAATGAAAACCTGAACCTAACATGATCATGATAGTGGCATAATATGAATAACTTGCTATAAACCTCTAAATACATTTTGTAGAAAATGCCTTAACATCCTTGTAATGATTGTTCAACTTAAAAGGTAAATCTCATTTGATGCCCACTATACCAATTGAATGTCTAGTGGGTTAGTAATGGTACCATTTTACCATAGGAAGATATCTTCAATTACTGATAAAGGATGTTGTTAAATGAAATATCCTTGTATGGAAACATAGCCAAACAAGGGGGGTGAAAGTATGAAACAAGGACTTTACCAAAGAAGAGGAACAGGACCATCCCAGATATCAGGTAAGACTTTTATCCAGCATTTTTGAATGCATGGAAAGGTTAGTGAGTTCATTAATTCCACATGGTTCACTATGTTTAATATATAAATATATACTAGCAATATGTCAGTAGAACATTAATACTCTAAATGGTAAATCAACCTACTAGACAAAATAGAGTAGGAAATTTAATTCAAATATAATTGATTCTTAAAATGAATAGGATGTGAAGCGAGGTTGGGTATTCAATTTTAAATAATTGATATCCATTCACATTTAGAACCTATTGCATCCAATTAATGTCTATGGGAGTAGAATTTTACTAACTATTTGCATCTCCAAACTACTATTCTGTGACAATCATTTGAAAGAAATGGTTTAACAGACCACTCCAATGTCTAGTTTGCTTTTTCTGAAGAAAAAAAAGGATGACAACCACCTTTCCCAACCAATCAACAAAACTTATACCAAAATCCCTTGCACAAGTTGACATGTCTAGACTGTAGACATCAATAATAATTATCTTTCTTATCATTACTGTGTACTAGTTTAACTCCATTTTGTAATGAAACATCCCCTCCCCTTGTGCCTTTTTTGTAAAGCCTCTTGAGAATGACTAGTTAAGTATGAAAAAATTCAAGTACTTTTTTAACATATTTGACTTCAGAGCATTCATGTGTCGAATGTGATTGCTTATGTTCATGATTTTTATTTGATTTCAAGTACTATTGTGTTTCTGAATTAAGGATAAAAAGTTAACACAATGTACATCAAGTGGTGTCAAAACATGTTCTTCAAGCATGTTCTTGACAATTTCTTTTTCAATAGAATTTATATATTGGTTCTTCTTACCTTTATTCTTCTCATCAATGTGTGGTAAACAAATGCTTATTTGAGCAATTTATTAGCACTTTCATTTCATATAAGTTCTATGGAAACATTGTGTATCTTAACATTCAATATTTTTACATTTATGCAGGTTTTTGGTGTGTTGTGACACATCATCACTAAAATTATCATCTTAACATTCAATATTTTTACACTGTTACATATTTTCACATACAAAAGGGATTCCAATAGTTTTTTTCTATGGACTTCCAAAAGTCCTTACTCCTCATGTTGCATTTTCTTTGCAACCCATAGCAACTCCTATTCAACCAATAAGTATTATTATCTATCACTCATGGTATCTCCTCTACATCCTATAATATAATTTATATTACCCCTCAATGTATCAAGAGAATTAATAAACACCTTAATATTACAATTAGAATTGTATAGCATGATGATCCTATAGTGTTGGTGGCAACTCCTAAATTGGTTCTCGCAACATTCTCTTAGGTCTTTCCAATGTTTAATGAACATCTCACCTTTCATACATTAAAGGGTGCTCTCATTGTGTTCTTCTCTCAAGAAATTTCAAAACAAATCACAAATTTTCTCAATACTTGAATTGCACACTTAAATAGGAGGAGAAATTCACGCAACATACTCTTTCATCTTCTTTTGTTTGAGACAAATATTAAATCAACTCTTTGTTCTCACACACCTCAACTATGTAGGAGTATACCAACACTATTTTTATAGTTCCTTTGGTACATCATTCATCTCAAACCAAGTGAAAGGACACGATATCCTCTAAACAAATGCTTTAATGGACTATTATAAGGTTGATTTTCCAATAAGAAGGAAATTTTGTGATTTTCTACTTGAAATAGCTTCATCCCAAGAAAGGTTTCTACCCATGTTAAAAAATTATACTTATATAAGATGTTCTTCAAGCCTACTAGAAGCATACAAAAGGGTATGCATTTTAAACCCAACTCCACAATGACTACATATTATTACATTCTTTGTTGGAAATTGTGTACCATTAGAGGGAATTGGGCACAATTTTGTCTCAATAGGGAAGAAATTATGAAATTTGTAGTTTGTTTTTCTTTTTTTCCCTATTATATTTATTTTTGCTTTATGATTTTCACTTTAGCGTTTGGGCTGGTGCAAGGTAATAATACCCACTTATGAAGCGTTAGTTGCAATGGACTTCCTGAAAAACAAAAATCCAATCATTAAAATGAACTTTTAGAGGTACATTGTGGTGTAAACAGATGAAACATAGACAATCGAATCACATTCCGGAATATATAACTTTTATTTATAGAAAATAAGTATAACTCCCCAAAAATGGAGTTCTTCTAAGATTGGTATGTTATTCTTTCTAAAACATAATGCATATGTTCGCATTAGGCCCCGGATTTGGTATGTAAATAGTCCAAATTTGTGAAAACAATTATGTATAGTTGTTGATATCAAACGATTCTTGTGTAGTGCTATTTTTCCAAAAAAATTAGAGTTAATTTTATATATTTTTTAAATTAAGGAATTCAACAAAGCCCTAAAATGACAAGGTCAAGTGTTAGGCCCCGCTATGAGGGTCTTAACCTTATCAATCAACAATATTTTTTTTAGTGCGTATGTTTTTGTTTGTACTTGTGCGGGTTCTTTCTTGTTTTCAAAATAGCTGATCTAGTCAAAAGTTATAGCGGAAATAAAATACCTATGTATTTTAAAAATTTGGTATATGCAAATAAAAATAAATAAAAAATAGAAAAAAATATTTTATTTATAAAAAAAAGATATATTTAGAATCTACACACAGAGCTCTATAAGTCTGTGTAGTTTAATATGAAATGAACACCTGGAGCATATGTAGAATCATTGTTGAAAAACAGGGAGATAAAGACATGGATGTGTTTTTGTTTATGGAGTCTGAACGAAGACGTTTTTCCATCTGAACCTAAAACCAAAGCAACCAACTCATCGACGACGTAGATGAAGAGAGACTTTCTTGCCATTTTTTTGAATTTGTAGGAACGCACACACATTAATAGTGTGCATGCACTATCAAAATGCACGCACATTAATAAATCACATGTGCTATCAAAACGTGCATGCGTTAATAATGTGCACACATGATCAAAATTCACGCACGCTTTTATTACATGTAAATATGCCTTTACTATTTTTACCATAAAGTTTGACTGATAACTCAGATTTTGATGGTCCTTATATCGTTGTAAAGGTATTTCTGAGGTATATAAATTTTATGTTTTATGTTTTCTATGATTCATTATTGTTTTTATTTTATTTTTAAAATAATATTATGAATCTTTTGATCAATAGAATAAAATGAGTCCATGTTTTTCTTGCATAAGAACATGCCTTCATTGTTTTTTCCATAAAATTTTATTGGGAACTCATATTTTGATTCTCCTTATATAGGTGGAATGGTATCTCTCTCTCTCTCTCTCTCTCCCCGAGCTCTTTCCCTTCATTAATCTCTCTCTTTCCCTACATCAGTCCTTCTCTTTTCCTATCCCTCTATATTTACCTCTCTATCTCCCTCCCTCTCTTTCTCTCCCCATCATTTTCTCTCTGCAACTCTCTCTCTCTCTCTCTCTCTCTCTCTCTCTCTGTACCTACCTCCCCCTCTTCTTCTCTACCTCTCTCTCCCTCCTACTCTCTCCCTTCGTCTCTCTCTCTCTCTCTCTCCCCCATTCCAACTCTTTCCCACCCTCCCACTCTCTTCCTCTCTTTCTATCCATCTCTCCATATTTCTCCCACATTCTCTCACACACCCTCTCTCTACCTCCCTCCCCTTCTCTAAAACTCATGCACCTTTCATCCACCCCCTCCCGCTCTATCTATCTATCTATCTATCTATCTATCTATCTATCTATCTAAATCCCTAATCCCCAATCTCTCTCTCTCTCTCTATATATATATATATATAACAACCATTCTCTCTCTCTCTCTCTGTACCTACACCCCTAACCCTCAATCCCTCTCTCTCTATACCCCTAACCCCCAATCTCTCTCTCTGTAAACCCCTAACCAACAATATTTATCTCTCTCTAAACCCCTAACCTCTCTCTCTATCTCTCTCTCCCTCTCTCTCTCTATATATATATACAAACCCTTAACCCCTAATATCTCTCTCTCTAAACCCCTAACCCCCAATCCCTCTCCCTATCTCTCTAAACCCTTAATCCCCAATCTCTCTCTAAACCCCTAACCCCCAATCTTTCTCCTTATCTCTCTAAACCCTTAACCCCCAATCTCTCTCTATAAAAGCCTAACCCCCAATCTCTCTCTAAACCCCTAACCTCCAATCTCTCTCTCTCTCTCTCTCTCTCTCTCTCTCCATATTTCTCCCACCTCCTCTCACACTCCATCTATCTTCTTCCCTTTGCTTCTCTCAAACTGACCCACCTTTCATCCTCCCCCCCTCTCATGCACACACACACCCTTCCTCATCCTACTCCCTCTCTCTCTCTCTCTCTCTCTCACACACACACACACACACACACACACACACATTCTCATGGTCCTTCCCTCCCTTCCTCACTCTATCCCTCCATGCCTCCCCCCTCGCTCATTCCCTCCCTCCCACTGACTCCCTCCCTCTCACTATCTCTCCCTCACTTCCTCCCATCGATTCTCACCCTCCCTCAATTTTCCCCTTGCCTCCCTCCACCCCCCCTGATCTCTATTTATATCTCTCCCAATCCCTTTAAATACCTCCCTACATCAATCTCTATTCCACCCTCCCTTCCCCCTTATCTCTCTCTCATTATTGTTCGATATATCTCTTAACCCCACCTTATTCCCCCGCCCCCCATGCTCTCTCTCCATTCATCCCTCTAAATCCCTCCCCACCTCACTATGTATCCTACGCTCCCTTCCTCCTTCCCTCCCTCACTCTTCTCTCCCCCTCTCTCTTTCTCTCTCTCTCCCTCATTCTCCCTTTCTCCCTACCTCCCTTCTTGCATCAAATTCTTCCTAACCCCCACCTTTGTCCTTCTCTCTCTCTCTCTCTCTCTCTCTCTCTCTCTCTCTCTCTCATTTTCTCTCTCTCACTTCCTAACTTACCCCCTCTCTCTTTCTCCCCACCCCCCCCCCTCTCTCTCTCTCTCTCCTTCTCTCTCTCTCTCCAAGCCTCAATCCCTCCCTCTCCTTCCCTCCCTCAATTTGTTTGTCACCCTACCTTATTTTCTACCTCACTCCTCCCCTCCATATCTATATTTTCTCTCTACATCTCACTATATTTCACCTTCCTCCACTCTCTCTCAACATCCCTCCCTTCACCTCTCTCTCTATCCATCTCTCTTTCCCTCTTTCTCTCCATTCCTCCCTCTCCCTCCTACAATCCATCTCTCTCTCTCTCTCTCTCTCTCTAAATATATCTATATCCCTCTCTCTTCATCTCTCTCTCCCTCTTCCCTCTCCCTCTCCAAACCTCTCTCAATATCCCTCCCTCCCTTGATTATGCCAGAGAGAGGAAAATGAAAAATGAGTCATAGATTTAGTTTTTTGAAAGTAAAAAAAAAACGATGCTGAATCATGAAGAACATATAACAACAAATTTGTAGGCCTCAAAAATAACTTTCTAACAGTATAAGGAGAATCATAATATGAGTTTAGGATAAGTATTTATGGCCAAAATATTGATTTTGTTCATTTATTGCGCCGAGAGGTGCTCTATAGCCCAGTATGAGGGAGATCTTCTAACGTGTGTGATGCAGCGTTACGTCCAATAAAACATAAAAATGTAGCGTTACATATAATAAAACATAAAAAGTGATCATATGAGGGAGATATTCTAACGTGTGTGATGTAGCGTTACATCTAATATAATAAAATAATGGATGTAACATGTAACATTTGTTGAATATAATAAAATGTAAAAATACAAAGTAATAGTATGGGGGAGATCTTGTAACATGTAACTGATGTAACATGTAAACTAATAGTATGAGGGATGTAACATGTAACATTTGTAAAAAGTAATATATATTATGATATATTAAGTCGGCCATTAATATATATTTTGTAAGGACATGTATTTTCGTTTGAAAAACACCTTCGAAATCAATGGCTATATAATGGAAATCAAAACAACATAAAAAAATATAGAAAACATTAATTAAAAAATTAATGTTGGCTCATAAAATAAAATATAGAAATCCATGTTGTTTCATAAAATAAAATATTATGAAAAGTAATTAAAAAATAGATATTCGTTTATAAAATAAAAACTTAAAACTTAAACTCGGATCTATCAATCAAGAGAGATCAAATTTCTTGAGTTTAAATTTAAAAAAAGAAATACACCTCAAGAAATTGGATCCCTCTCGGTGATTGATAGATCCGAGTTTGAGATGGATCTACGCTGGTGTAATAAAAGCACACACACGTTATTAGAAGCACACACATGTTCTTAAAAGTGCACACACATTTTTGATGCACACGCATTTTTAATAATGTGTGCACGTTAATAACGTGTGTGTTGTGAAAATCCTCACAACAGATCTAAGAGATGATGTATTCCTCACAAGAATGTAATTGATTAAGCAAGAAAATAGAAGAAGAGTGGTCAATGCAGTATAATGAGCAACATAATAATAATACAGTAGAAATTAGATAGAAGCAAAAATACTTCACACACACTAAATTATTAATCACAAATGGACATATAAATAATACAATGCATGAGGATTCGAATGCCTAAGCTAGCAATTCGAATGAGCCTTCATGGAGTGATCAAAGGATCACTAGAGTGTCATCAGAGCACAACTAGTAGTCTATCTCATCATCGCTGGAGTCATCAATGCACAAGTAACTGTCAACCGTCAGTCAAACTAAGTCTAACTGAGTGTGGTAGGTGTAACTGAATGTAATTCACACATGGAGACACTAACTGAATGAAGGAGGCTCAGTGGAGGGCACATGAGGAGATAAATGGAGTCTGAATAGGTAGTCATGTCTCATCGGAGGTCAATCGGAGTTATAACAGTAGTGAGGATTCAATCTGGCCTCAAATCAAGGAAAGACTGGTGGCTAACTGAAGTAAACTAGACTGGTAGGTGAGAAAGGTGCCCTTCTCACACAGTAGGTGAAAGGAGGGCGCATGACAGGCTAGGAGGGCTGAAACTGAGTGGAAGGAAGCTCTGGGGGCTAGCTAACTGAGGGCTAGGTGCTGGGACTGATGACTGGAATGCATGCAAACCCTAAAAGTGCATGCATGACTGAAAATGTAAATGATCAAAATACTGGTGGGACTAGGATGGAGTATAGGAATTACCTAACACCCCCCCTTAATCCATCCCGGGCCCTGGTAACTAAGACGAAAGGTCACCCAATACAATGAATAATAACGGTCAATAAACCAAGGAAGTGGGGAAAATTTCATGGGAAAAATAGTCCCCCCTCAAAATAGACTGTAAGGCACACATAAAAAAATGAATGCTCCAAACTCAAGCAGGTGTGATGCTTGGTCATATGTCTAGAGGTATCTTCTTCTTGGGAAGAAGTGGATCATGCTCAAAAAGCATGTGGTTGTACTTGCTCTTCAGATCGAATGTGATGAGAACAAATCCAAAAGTATGAGGATGATCCTTGAACCTATGATTTGAATCAGTTGAGGTAGGATCAAAAACATGAATATGTAGATAGTCTTTTGTCTTCTCCTTCGAACCATCATGGGTGAGATTATGCCAAAAGGAACCATCAAATAATAATGATTGCTTGAAATCCAAATCAGATTTAAGACTTGATGAATAGTTTCTTGAGATCTCCTTTGAACCATGAGAGGTGAGATCAAAACCAGTAGATGCATAAGAAATTATCCCAAGCGAATGGCCATGGTTTCTTGAGATCTCCTTTGAACCAACATGGGTGAGATCAAAACCATGATGTGCATGAGAAATGATCCCAAGCGAATGGAAATGGCCATATTCTTCAATAACCTTCTGAAAGCATGGAATAATGATCATATAGTAGTAAATAAGAGGTGATTGCTTGAGGAGAGCGAATGCATTACCTCCAATAGCTGATTTGACCTCCGAAATATCATGTGATCATGATGCAAACCAACAGACTCTGGTGCAAGAGAGGATTTAGGACCTTTTGCAATATCTAGAGTGTGAGTTGGCACAGAAAGAGAAGAAATTTGGAGCATGAGTGTAGAATCTGCAAGTTCTTTGTGGACAACTTCAATATGAGATGTGTTTGATACTGGTTCATGATCAATGAGATCATCAAGGAGGGAAAATGCATCACTTTGCTTGCTCTTAAAGGGGTTTGGACCAATTCCTTCATTCTATCTGCCAAATATTACATCCAGGTGAGCCCATAGCTCTTTTGGTGATGAAAAATCAGGGAGGTCATATAAAATCCATTCATGCATACCAAACATCATGGTTGCAATAGCTCTTCCACCTTCATCAAACCAATCATTCTCTTCTTCAGAGGATTCGAACTCTCTTTCAAAACAATGATCAAAGAGACCATTTTTATTCAAATGTGCTATCATCAGTGGTTTCCATTCACCATAGTTGAGTGGAGAAAGAAGATCATAGTTGAATGGAGAAAGAGGAGGAATTTCTTCTGAATACATTGAAGCTGTAGAAGACCTACAAAAACAATAGACAATATCTTCAACTGCTACTGCTACAAAAGTGCAGAAACTGCTGCAACTGCTGCACTCGAAATCTTGATAATAACCTGCAAAAAACTCTTAGGAATGGAGATAAACAATACTCTCAACATGCTCTGATACCATGTGAAAATCCTCACAGCAGATCTAAGAGATGATGTATACTTCACAAGAAAGTAATTGATTAAGCAAGAAATTAGAAGAAGAGTGGTCAATGCAATATAATGAGCAACATAATAATAATACAGTAGAACTCGGATAGAAGCAAAAATACTTCACACACTCTAAATTATTAATCACAAATGGACATATAAATAATACAATGCATGATGATTCGAATGCCTAAGGTGGAAATTTGAATTAGCCTTCATGGAGTGATCAAAGGATCACTGGAGTGTCATCGGAGCACAACTAGTAGTCTATCTCATCATCGGTGGAGTCATCAATGCACAAGTAACTATCAACTGTCAATCAAACTGAGTCTAACTGAGTGTGGTAGGTGTAACTGAATGTAACTGGCACATGGAGACACTAACTGAATGAAGGAGGCTCAGTGGAGGGTGCATGAGGGGCTAGATGGAGTCAGAATAGGTATTCATGTCTCATCGGAGGTCAATCGGAGTGATAACAGCAGTGAGGAGTCAGTCTGGCCTCAAATCAAGGAAAGACTGGTAGCTAACTGAAGTAGTCTAGACTGGTAGGTGAGAAAGGAGCCCTTCTCATGCAGTAGGTGAAAGGAGGGTGCATGAAAGGCTAGGAGGGATGAAACTGAGTGGAAGGAAGCTCTGGGGGCTGGCTAACTGAGGGCTAGGTGCTGGGACTGATGACTGGAATGCATGCAAAGCCTAAATGATGCATGCAAACCCTAAACGTGCATGCATGACTAAAAATGTAAATGATCAAAATACTGGTGGGACTAGGATGGAGTATAGGAATAACCTAGCATGTGTGTTATTAGCGCATGCGTGCTTTTGTGCCAAAATGGATGTGTTAGTGGAGTTTAGGAAATTGTCATACCAAAAGTGCGTGCACGGTATTGGGAGCACGTGCACACTTTTATTTTACCACTCGCGCGCTGCCACCACAATGATTTTGGGCATCATCTTAATGCGAGTGCCCTTTTAGTGTTATGCTTTTAATATTTAGCATTATTATTTCAACATTACTAAATTTATATTTATTTTATCTTTAAGTATATTATTATAGATTTTAGTTTCTCATCTAAGTTTTTCAATATAGTATTCTTATCATATTATTGCAAAAATGAATAATATGTTGATACATATTTATAAAAATAATTGTTTTCAAACAAGTTCTTAAGAAGAAGCCAAGACTTCTCATAGACAACAAATTCATAGTAAAAATATTACTCAATAGAGAGTATCCAAACAATGCAATCATAAGGCCGCTCTAAGGGCTATGATTGCTATAGCAAAGCACGAATAACACAATCCAATGCATGGTTCCACGAAAAAAAAAGTATATATTAAAACTCGTTTTGCATAAATTGATAATCATATATTTGATATAAGTAACAAAATGAAAGACTCGGCCTATAAGATGAAGGCGAGCTCATGAACCCCGTAAAAACATATAATCATATCAATATGCAATATAAATAAACATAGAATAAAATATAGAAGTAGATATGTCTCACATAAGTGAGCTATTAACCTTAGGAAAACTATAACGAACATAAACAATATGCACGAAATAGTTTATACAGTCTTATGTGCAATCACTTGTAAACACCGAATGTAAGTTAACAATAAACATATATAAATCCTGTAAGAAAATACCACATACGAGTTTCTCCAGGACATAGGAAGCTCGATCATAAGACACAAGTGAGTTATTAAACTTAGGATTAAATAATGATGACATTGACTAAACATACAAAGAGTCTGTATACAAAATGCTTAAAGAGCACGATGGCTTTGTATAGACTTGAAGTTAAAACGATTTTGGGAATTTTCATTATACACCCAAGTTAAAAGGAAATAGAAAAAAACCCAGTAAACAATACATTAAATGACATTCTAGAGTTCAAAATGGAGACGCTACTAGAGTAATCCTGTGAGCCATAATAAAATGTATATAACGAAAGTGGTCACATAAATCCAAAATTGGGACAAGTATTCTAGTCCCATTTCTATATTATTCACTAGATTTAATATCAGGCCATATAGAGCCTTACAAAACGCATATATGCGATATAAATCCTTTAATAAAATTTACAGAACAGACTTACGCTTTCGGGACTGAAGTCTTGAAGCTTTATAAAAGAATCTCAAGACCAAAAAAATCACGTACATCTCGTGTACGGGAGTAAAAACCATGCGAATCTCTTCCATGGAGCTTTGAGCCGAGGAAGGAGGCTTACTTGGGGAAAACACCTTTCTTCTTCCTCAAATAAGTTACCTCCACGACCAAAAGGGGTAGCATTTACCCACAGGGAAAATTATTTACATTAGTCTTTGTGCAATCAAAATAAATACAAGTAAACAAAGAATAAACCAGAGTATCAAGATATACATAATACCTTGCAACGAAGCCCTTGACAAAGCTAAAGTAGCCCACGAAAGTCTGGTTGCAGGACCAATGCCAAATCTCAAAAATAGTATATCCACAATAATGAACAATGCATTCGATAATGGCTCTCAATGGTAAGAAACGAGCAACGTAACAAGGTTTAACCTAAATAAAGAGAATTAGGGAAGTTTTGAGGTAAAAAATGGGCCTCAAAACAAATAATGTACCATAAAAATTCACTTTATAAGAACCAATAGGATTCAAGATGATGATGTCAACCATAAGGTTAATTTTTAAAACAAATTGGAGGGGAAAATAAAAAAGTATTTTTTCTTATCGTATTTTTGACATATCTCCTTAATGGTTTACCCAAATTTCACATTTTGGCACTCGTTGTGTCACATACCCAAATTCTGAAAACATTCTATGTTGTGAGAAAGATATTATGTTTTATTTTATTGTAAAGTTTTTATGATTATTGGCAAAGTGGGGTCAAGGATGACTATAATTAATTACTCTGAATATTTTATTATTAATAAATATAAGAGAAGACAAATATCCAAAGGAGGCTGTTGAATGAGTGTTCACTGACCCACTAAGAGGAATGGACTGGGGTGAGAGCAAATTGACACTTGGCAGCATCCTCAACTCCTTTCTAGCTGTTGCAGGGGGAAACTTCCCTATTTTTATGGTCATGTTCCCCACGAAAGTGGAACTGAGTAGGTGGCTCCTTAACTAAGAAACTAACCAAAAGACCTAGGCATGCTTTATCTACCCATCGAATTCAGCAGGAGGTTGTTCAGTTTTACCTTGTGATAATTTCTAAGGAACAGAAAGAAGACAACACAAGAAATTCGATGAAGGGAAAGCTGGGAAGTGATTGAGTGAAATAAGACTGCATTCTGAACTAGTACAGCTTTATGCTGAGTTCAATATTGCTAAAGGCAGAAGTATTACTATTAAGTACTACTGTTGAGTTGCAAAGGAATTTATTCCATTCTCCACATAGCATCTTCATCCTGGTGGTTCAGTAAACAGGATCGGGGGTCCTAATGCAAGTGATTTGGCTGTCTTCAGGAGAAGGTTGGGTGGAACGGGCTCCTTTGGTTGTTTGTCTCTTCTACAGTTATCAGGTTTTAATTGTGTTATCTTATTTACTTTCTATCCAAATACATTATGGAAGAAATGAATGTAAAATGTTATCATTTTTAATTAAATCTTAGTTATCCATTAACTGTTATTAAATGTTTTAATTCTGTAAATGCTATCGATGTTGTTGCTAGATTTAAAGACTGATTAGATAGTTAAATCTTGAGTTTAATTGATTAATGATAGAAAAGAAATCCTTCTCTGTATTTTTCCACACACCGAAGTGTCGTACTCTAGTATAGAGAAGTCAAGTTATGAATAGATTAGTATTATTGAAAATATCTAAGATAGACAGCTTGAAAATTGATTTCGATTTACTTTCAGTTTTATTTATTTCAAAGGAATGCATATTGTCAAAACTATTATAATGTATCTCTGCATATATATATAAAAGCTTTGATTTAGTAACCTTCTTGATGCAGTAACATAGTAATTATCTAGTAAATATAATTTTTAAATAGTAGCACTATACATAGCATCGCATTCCAAATTACAGAAGTAATAATCTCCGAATCAAATCCATACTCATAACAAAACCTAGGTTATAACTATAACATTTTCATTTATAAGTAACAGTAAATCAAATAAACTTTTAAATGATGAAAATAACCTATTTCAAAACCGAGCCATCAATTATTATAAAACAATATATACATTTATCGCAAAACCCTAGTTGTATTTAAGTTCATATTACATAGTATGATATAACAAATTGAAATGGAAGTATTACATTTGAGAGCATCTATAACAAATGTTAAATAAAAGATAATTACATCTTAAAAACAAGAGTACGATAACACCCATAAAGGGTATCAATGCCTCCCACAAAGGAATGGTTATGGGTTCAAGTCTCGCAAATGAGCTCACCCTACCAACATGTTATACATTTAAATTTACAAGGTTAGGGTTTGGGAGAAACCCTAAAGGCTAACCAACATTAATTTTAAACATCCATCTGCAGGCATCAAGCCTTAGGGTTTTACCCTCGTCTTCTACTATTACCAAGCTCGGGTATTATGCCCGTATTTATTCTACAAATATTTACAACAAATCTTGAAACCTTACAACCTATAATTTACACAGTAACCTTTGTAAAAATGCATCTAGAAGCACATAGTCTCTAACAGCACATTGAGGATCATATACCACAATTTAATTCATATTTTAGAATCCACACACAGTGTATTTTTATTTCATTCCAGAGCCATAACTCATGGGAAGCACTATCATCTATTACTAAGTCAAAGAAAACACAAAATGTAATTACCAATAGATTCAAGAAGACAAGCAAAGCCTTAAGCATCATTCTTTATAAAATAACAAATTGCCGAGAGAATCTCTCTGAATCTTGCATTTCAAACCATACTTGATCTCTGGAAAATCATTTATATTTACCCATAAAAATTTATACACAAATAGTAGCGAAGGGAAACGTTGAGAAACCAACGTGAGCTCAAAGGATCGAGGGTTAAACCCTCTCAGTCTTAACAATTTCCTTACAGCTTACAAAAGTGTGCAAAAGCCCAACAGTAAAGACCGGAACACTATCAAAAGTAAGTGTGAACTGTAACTTGATGAAGGAACTCATACTGGCAGAAATGCCTTCGATTTTTCACCACCCTTTCACTATACAGAGTCACAAGTTGGGATGCCAAAGGAACCATCGAGGCTTACTCATAGTCTTACGCATCATAGCCTTAACCGCAAGCGTTTTATCTCCTAAGGAAGCTTAGACAGGAGGAAACCTGTCTCTCTTCAACCAAAACAACAAACGGTTTTGATTTAGAATCTTCATGCAGTAAGTTCTACAGCTAGGGTTTACAAACTGAAAAACTTAGAATAGTATATTTTTACCTTCATCACGCTCAGAGCTTTAATGTTGAACTCCTGCATTCAAACCTCGTGATGATAAGTTCGCCATCAGACCCCATAGCAGGATATTACTAACCCTGGTTCAAATAGCATGCATGTGGTCAGATGCAGGTCACAAGTCTCACCATAAAAACCTGGGAAGTGTTTGCAGTAGCTGGATTTACAAAACCCTAGTTTCCCGAGGGCTTGTTGGCCTCTCCTACCACCTTCAGTTCCAAATGAATGTTCCTTGTTAGGCCTCGATGAAGTCAACCAAAATGTAGCTAGGGTTTAACACAAAACCCAAGGACCATCACGTGATGATAGGACACGGGGCTACCGACAAGCATTTCCACTGAGAACTCTATAAATAAACATTAAATATCACATCTATTAAGCTTGGTACTCCTGCCAACGGATACTTCCACTTCGACACTTTTCATAGTTGCACTATGCACATAGCATATGGTATACACATCTACATATAGTTTAAGGCTTATAGCAATTAGCATATAGGAATATAGTGTATAATACTTAGTTTATGGTTTTATATCTTATAGCCTCTATTATATGGTTAAGTCGTGTACAATGTTTTTCACTTTACAAGTTAGCAAAACCATGGTCGTGCCATTGCTATGATAAACATATAGGTATACAAATTATAGTTTGATAATCAAAACTAGCTTGACATTTATACAAATAAAACATTATGGTATAAATATGATATTTAAATGTGAAGCTAAATTCCATGAGAATCCTAGTGAATACATAGGACAGTATTTAAGTTATGTGGAAGTTTGCAGCTCGCAAATACATATAAATATAACATTGTAATGTATAAAGTTCGTATTTTTAGTGATCATAGCCAGGATAGGTATTACCCTTGCATAAAATAAAAGTCTCTACACATTGGCACTGAACATCGAAGACTAATTAAAGTATAGTAAAGTCAAATTGACATTAGAGAAATTTTGAGGTCAAAAAATGGACTCAAAACAAAGAAAATGTACTATAAAAAACAACCAATCACATTCTAGTAGATGACATCATCCCCCTTGGTGAGGTGGCATTGCATGAGTTAAGAATGATTATTTGTCAAATTTTCTATGGTGAATGAAAACACATAGTTAACCAAGGTAGTGGTGTAAGTACTTTTAAGTCATAAAGTAAAGTACTCATAATGATAGTCTTTTCATAAAATAATATTATTGTCATTTTCAAGTAAATTACTCATAATGAATGTCTTTTCACACTTTCTCATAAAATAATATTATTGTCATTTTCAATTGAAGTACTCTTAATTCATAAAAAAAGTCCTTTCACATTTTTTTATAAAATAATATATTATCATTTTTATGTTTTTAATTTTAAATTATATATTCACTCCATTCTATTTAATAACATAATGTCAAACTAATAAAGAATAATAATAGATTTAATAAATAATAATAATAATGCAATGTGGATTATAATAATATTATTAACATTTTACATGTAAATAAATTCTCAATTAAATTACATTATATTAAATTCATGAGAAAAGTACTAAATATAAAAAGTCAACATAAAATTAAAAAAATAGCTCTTAAAAATATTTTTTATTATTTAATTTCATTTGCAAGTTTAAGACAAATAAATGTTAAAGGACAATAAATTTTTGGGAATTTACAATGAATCTTAGTCACATCAATGTATACTTATTTTATTAATTTTATTTTTAGTGAATTTTGAAAAGCAACTCAACCATGGTTATTTATATTGTGCATAGAAAATAGTGTGGGAGGTGACTTGTCATATATACCTACCCCATAAAACCCCCAATTCATAATATTTTAATATATCTCATATTTTTGTAGTACATCTCTTAGGAGGCCATTTTTTGACCTCAAAATCTCTCTAATGCATACATTCTTTGAGATTCAGTTTTGAATCTCACTTTTACCTGTAATCTGCGACAGAAGGATTATGAGCATTAGCTATAAATAGCTAAGTAAGCCTCGGGGTACCTATAGGACCCCTTTATCAAAATGGAAAGATCAAACAGTTAGTATCTTGAATGAAATAATAATAAAGTAGGAGACAAGATAAATGATGATGCATACACTTATAATAAGTAACCATAACTTTGAGTAACAAAGAAAAGATTAAAACATCTAGCAGTATGTGGCAACATAAATACATGCAATCAATCTTTCGAAAGTAGTAAAGAAATTGTATGACAAAATAGTAAACATAGCACGTAAATGACGTAACATGATTATAACGTTGACAACTAATTGAAGAATATGTCGTCATAATACAAAACCAGGCTGTTGTTAAAAGAAGAAAATTATCATTAATGATAATTCCGCATAACAAATATATGAATTTAATGCTACTTAGAAAATTTTAATTTTTTGTGAAATTTGGGGAAGTTACATATGGTATCAGAGCGCAAGTTCAAATACTAGGCTTGAAGTGGCTCAACTCGAGTAATTGAAAATCAAACTAGAATTGAAATTTACTGATTTTATTTAATTTGTTTTCTGTTCAGCATAGTTTTACTTAGTTGCAGGCATGGAAGGACTGGAAGAGTCAGATGAAGACAGGTCCCATCATAACGAACATAATAATAACGAACAGGAACACATTACTGTAGAAAATATTTTTGTTGAATTAAATGATAACTCATCTAAATTATTAAGAACCGTAAGAGATTTAAAAACATAAATAAAAACTGCTAAAGAGGAAAATGAGCGAATTCTAAAAGCTCAAGAGGAACTGAATCATATCCTATTGGACAAGTTCCATAATAATGAAAAGAAAACAGAAAATCATTCCGAATCCGGAACTATGTCCTACCAACGTACAGGTAAAAAGCTAAAACTTACTAATTATGAAACTAGTTCTTCATCTGAAACCATTGTTAAATCGCACAGGAAGAAGTATCAGTATTCTAGCGATAGTAGTGAAAGTGATTGTTTTACTAAGAAGAAGAAGTATAGACCCTACGAAGAGATTTCGGGGGAGTTTAAAAAGATAAAACCGCCAAATTTTAATGGAGAAACAGAAAAGAGTGAGGAAGCTGAAGCATGGCTGTCCAGAATGAATAAATATTTCCAAATTTATAATTACTCAAGTCAGTTAAAAACAAAAATGGCAATTTATAATCTGACAAGTAAAGCCGACATATGGTGGCAAGATTTGAAACGAGTTAAAAACCTAAGGGAGAAAAATGTAAACTGGAGTAACTTTAAAAAGTGTTTTAAAAGAAAATTTCTGTCAGAACAGTATTACAAGGAGTGAGCTAAAGAATTCTATGAATTAAAATTAGGCTCCATGAATATGAAGGAATTAAGCATCAAGTTTCTAAGTTTATTGAGGTATGTGCCTTACATTAATCAGGAAAATCCTAAGGTACAGATATTTCTGAGCTGTTTACCCTCTCATATAAAGGACCGAATTGAGTATGACAATCCTAGAACTCTTGAAGAGGCCATGAGAAAAGTAAACATCTGTTACATCTGTTATGAACAGAACAGAAAGAGGGAAAGCATACAAGGCTGGAAGACAAGGAGGCCTAATAATTTTGAACAACGAAAGAAGGATTTTTCATTTAATCAAAATTTTGGAAACCATAATTCTCATAATTATTTTAAAAGAAAATTTCAAGGAAATAATCCAAGAGGTAATGAGCAGTAAAAATTTACAACTGTAAGAAACATAGATCCATACCTAATAATTTTGTTAAAAACAATGAACATGAAGAACCTGTTAAATGTTGGGACTGTCAGGGACCTCACTATGCATCAAACTGCCCACTTATAAAGAGGACCGTCAACAACATACATACGGTACAGGAGGGAGCGAATGTTGGTGACTTAGCAAGGGAGATTCCCGGGATTAATGCAGCTTTGGAAAATAGACAAGCTGATCATCAAACTTCAATGGTTGAAGTGGAAGGTATGCTGAAAAATAAACCCATTTCTATTTTAATTGATCAAGGAGCAAGTCTTATCTATGTGTCACCTGAATTAGTAAAATATTGCAATCTGAAAATAGACAAATTTGATAAATCATGGTTGGTCCAATTAGCTACTGGAACTAAGAGAAAGGTGACTGATTATGTAAAAGAGTGTGAATTATTGATGAATCAGTTTAGGAATCATGTTAAACTGAATGTGTTACCGTTAGGTTCTTACAATGTTCTGATTAGAATGGATTGGTTGGAAAAGCATAGGATAGTATTAAATTTCTTTGAAAAGACTTTTACTTGTTTTAATGATGAATGTGAAACGGTAACGGTAAAAGGAATTCCAGGAAAGACTTCTGTTAGACAAATTTATGCTTTACAAGTTAAAAAGTCTGTTCATAAAGGGTGTAAGTTGTTTGCTGTAAATGTAATTAATGATGAACAATCAACTAAGGAAGATAAGTTAAAGTTGGAAGACATACCCATTCTAAAGGAATTTTATGATGTATTCCCGGAAGAAATTCTAGGACTACCTCCGAAAAGGGAACTAGATTTTACCATTGAGTTAGTAACGGGGGCGGTACCAAACTCAAAGGCTCCTTACATAATGAACATTTTGGAACTTAATGAACTTGAATCATAGCTTAAGGAACTCATTGATAAAAAATATATAAGACCCAGTGTGTCTCCATGGGGAGCACCTATTATTTTTGTTAAAAAGAAGGATGGAACTATGCGTTTATGCATAGATTATCGCCAATTAAATAAAATGACCATAAAGAACAGATATCCTTTACCTTGCATTGATGATCTATTTGATCAACTGCGTGGTGCAACGATATTTTCTAAAATAGACTTGAGGTCAGGGTACCATCAAGTCAGAATTAAAGATGAGGACATCTTTAAGACTACTTTCGGAACTCGCTATGGACATTATGAGTTCATGGTTATGCCTTTTCGGCTAACCAATGCCCCAACAATTTTCATGTGTTTAATGAATAATGCATTACATCAATACTTGGATAAATTTGTAGTGGTATTTATTGATGACATCCTAATTTATTCTAAGAAGACAGAGGAACATGATGAACATTTAAAGATAATTTTACAAGTGTTAAGAGAACACCAGCTTTATGCTAAGTTCAACAAATGTGATTTCTTTAAGGATAAAATACAGTACCTAGGGCATGTGATATCCAAGGATGGAATCACAGTAGACCCGGAGACGATAAAAGTAATTAATGAATGGCCTGCCCCTAAAGATGTAACTAGTGTACGATCTTTTATGGAAATTACAGGTTACTATCGTAAATTTATAGAAGGATTCTCTAGAATAGCAAATCCTATAACCTCTTTACAAAAGAAAGGTAAGAAATTTGTGTGGGATCCAAAATGAAAAGACAGTTTTAAGAAACTAAAAGAACTATTAACAATGGCACCTATTCAAAAAATTGTTGATCCAAACAAGGATTTCATCGTATGCACCGATGCATGCAATGATGGAGTTGGCGGGGTCTTAACACAAGAGGGTCATGTGATTGCATATGAGTCTACGAAGTTAAAGATTCATTAGAAGAACTATGCAACTTATGACTTAGAGTTGGCTGCCATGATACATGCATTAAAGATGTGGCACCATAATTTAATTGGAAGAAAATTTACATGAATGACAGATAATAAAGGTTTAAAATATTTGTTGGATCAACCAAATATGAACGCAAGGCAAGCTAGGTGGCTAACTTTCCTTAGTGAATATGATTTCGAGATTCAACACATTAAAGGAAAAAAGAATAAGGTTGCTGATGCATTAAGCAGAAATGCAAGATTAAATTGTGTGGCAGCAATCAACACTTACAAAACAAATTTAGAGAATCAGATTAAAGAAGGAATCAGAATGGATGAAAAATATCAAAAATTACAGGAAAAGATTGCTGAAAATAATCCTGAAAATTTAATAACATATTTCAAAATTGATGAAAGAGGATGTTAGTTTTTCATAATTTCAATCTGATCTAGGATATTAACTAAGAGAATAGCATGTACAACATATCTACAGCATATCAAACATGGACACAATAATGCAAGCACACAAGAGACACGGAGTTTCACCGGGGAAAACCAAGAAGGTGAAAAACCCCGCAACTTCCTCAGAGATAGATAGAGCAATGATACAACCCAAGTACAAGAGATATACTCCTAGCAGCAGCTTCTCATCCTCCACAAGTGCACCACTCTCCAATGAGAGTATGTGTGAGAAAGTGAATGATCAAATAGAGTGCCTCACGCACTCTATTTATACACTAACTTGACTTGCCTAATAACCTTACTAGGTCGGCCTTAACTTAACCACATAACATAATGCTGACAGGGCTGACCCCCAATAGGGTGGTCTAATAACCCTTTAACCCACATGACTTATACAGGGCCGACCCCAACAAGGTGGTCTAATAACCCATCAAGTATAAGTTACGACACTTACAATATAAATGACGACACTTCTGTATAGAGGAATAATAACATCTCTATAGGAATACAAACACTTCCATATAGAGGAATAATAACATCTCTATAGGAGTACAATATACATATGTGAAATACATTCCGAAGTTACATATACATCAACACTCCCTCTTAACTAGGAAGGTATTTCTCGACACAAATATGCTAGCACAAGTCTTCTTCTCTGGATCATCGTCACTGAATCATCGTCATTGAATCATCATCATCGAATCAGCATCATCGTCACTGTTGTTGCTATCTCAATCAATCTCCGATCTACTCGTCATAGGAAGTTCTACAGAGGCATTCCTTTTTCATACTAGATGTAGGCCCACCACCTGTAGGTCTTCATCATCACTGTCCATACTGTGGAATCCTCAGGACTGATTACGTGCGTTAATCCAAAACCTCGAAAGAGCATCCCAGGACTGATTATGAGCATACTGCTCAACCTATCAGATCTCCCAGGATCTTTTACATGCAACTGCACAACCTGTCCACGGCCATGGAGTATCATCCTGATACTCATGATCATACTGATCATGTCATCTCGCGAGCAAGTCATCAAGTAGGTACACCTCAGGATTGATTACATTGCCTCTACAAAACCTGCAATATATCCCAGGACTGATTATACTGCCTCTGCAAAACCTGCAAGAGAATCTCAGGACTGATCATATGCCTCTGCAAAACCTGTGTACCATATTGTCACATCATCGTCTTCAGATCATCTCATCGTCCATGGAGCACAACCGAGATGCACATCACACAGCACTTACACTCACTGGCATGGGAAGACACACCTCAACCATCCATGAAAGGCTCAACCCTTATATCTACGCCATGGGAAGACACACCTCAACCATACAAGAATGGCACTGCACTTATATCCATAGCCATGGGAAGACAAACCTCAACCATGCTAGGAATGGAAGAGCACTTATATCATAGCCATGGGAAGACACACCTCAACCATGCTCGAATGGCCCAACACTTATATCGCAGCCATGGGAAGACACACCTCAACCATGCTCGAATGGCCCAGCCCTTACATCAACAACCATGGTAAGACAAACTTCAACCATGTCGGAATGGCTCTGGCCCTTACATCAACGACCATGGTAAGACAAACTTCAACCATGTCAGAATGGCTCATGTGCATCTGTGTCTCCGGAATCATCACTTCCCCTTGGAAGACATCTCGATCTGAAGTACACCAAGTCTCCCTCTAAAGTATTCAAACTTCATTCTGGCCAGCAGCTTGGTCAACACATCGGCTATCTGTTCGTTCATCGCAACATACAGGAGCTTCACACCTGATCCCATACTGAAGTAACACCCCGAAGTGAAGTAACACCCCGAAGTGCTCTTCCGATCAATGGCATGGCCTTCCCAATCTGAATCAACATAACCCTCTAGGTTAAACTTTTGATTCACCTCATACTTGAGCCCATAGTCAACTGTACCCTTCAGGTACCTCAGAATATGCTTTGCAGCTATCAGGTGAACATGTCTTGGATCTGTCAAATACTTGCTCAAGGTGTTTACTGCAAAGCAGATATCTGGTCTTGTATTCATCAGGTACATCAAGGACCCAATCATCTGACGATACATCATCACATGATCATCCTGATCATCATCACAACATCATCCTGATGCATATCATCTGGAGCAACACCCTGAAGATCATCATCCATGATCATCCTGATCATACATTGCGTCCTCCTGATGCATACAAAGTATCTACCTGATACATGTCATCATACATGATCCACCTGATATATATCATGCATCTACCTGATGCATATCACATACATGATCCACCTGATCATACAATGTATCCACCTGATATATATACAAATACATGATCCACCTAATCATACAATGTATCCACCTGATACATATACAAATACATGATCCAACTGATCATATAAAGCATCCGTGCAAAACTTTAGTTTTAGATCCATGTAGACAAATCAGGAAATTTTAGAAGAGATTCCTAGATTATGTCATGCTTGTAAAAAAAATGGGAATTTCTATCTAGTACTATTTTATTTCGAAAAGACAAGAATGAAATGGATATTGAAACTACACAGAAGTAAAATGTATTTTCCTGGGCAGAGAAATAAACAATTGATGTTATACCTATGCATGAGATACTTGTCATGTTTGAGCTTCTGCATTTTTCTTCTTAGATCAGTAGGGTTATGTTAATGTAGAATCATGATGCACAACACTTCATTGAAATTAGACTTTCATCCTATCATTTTATCTACTTAAACATTTCTCTGCACTAGAGTACGATGCATGTATCTGCATGGGGAAAAATACAGAGAAAATCTTTATTCTATCCATTTGCATTCAATCAATCATTAGATCTTGAAATCACCATAAATTTTCAGCATGCAAACAGAATAATCAAAGAATAGGTAGAACTTGAACCAGTAGGTGAGTGGACAAACACCCTAGAAGCCTGTTCCTCCCAACCAACTCCTGAAGACAGTCTAAATGTCTGCCTTAGGACCCCCGAGCCTGTTCACTGAACCAGCAAGAGGAGGGAAAACTCAGAATATTGGTCTTCACTTTTGCAGCAGCATGTAGTTATCTAGTCTTACAAACATCAGCAGTCAAGGAGACCTGCACTAGCACCTCTGGTCTTTCTTCACAGAATAGATCTGCAGCCTTACAATTGCACTCTCCTCAGCCTCCCCTATTCAATTCTCTCATTCATCACCTGATGCACATGAGGAAAACTTTTCTGCAGAAAAGAATGTAAGAGCTCCCTGCTCCATTCGATTTGCCTTTATAGGCTGCCTAGGTATTTGTGATTAACTGGTCATTAGTGAGCTACCTGCTCACCTCCCTCCACCTGGAGGGGGGAAATGCCAAAACATTAAGGGGGAGTTGTCCCATACCAATAGCTAGAGGTAGAGTGCAAATGCTGCCATCTGTCCCAAGCCTTCCAGCAACTTCCCTTCCTCCTAGTGGGCCAGTGAGAATTCTTGTAATAGCTTCTTGAGGGAATGTCTCCAATTTTATTTATCAAATAATAAAAATGAGTCATTACATTCCTTTTTGGCCCAAATTGGTCATAATTTTAAAAACTTGGAAATTGTAATTTAGCACAAATATTTTGCAAAAAGGAAAATAACATAGCAATAATTATTCTCAAAATTTGGGTAGGTGACACACACCCCCCCTTAGTCTCAACATCGTCCTCGATGTTTCCTTATTCACTCCTAGAGTGTTCCTGGAACAGAGTTGGGTATGCAGCCCTCATACTACTCTTCAACTCCCAGGTTGTCTCTATCGGACTAAAGTGTTTCCATTGCACCTTTACTTGGCCGACGGTGTGGTTCCGGAGTAGAGTTTCTTTCCTTGCAAGAATACAGTCCGATTCCACCGGAAAATCGTTGCCTTGTTCCACCTGAACATTATTCCAATTTACAACATGAGTAGGGTCATGCACATATTTCTTTAAAAAGGAAATGTGAAAAACATTATGGATTTTGAGGTTTGAGGGTAAGGCTAATTGATATGCCATAGGCCCAATCCTTGACAGAATTTTGAAAGGGCCACAATACCTAGGTGCCAGTTTGGCACAACTCCCCAACTTTAGTGAGCTCTTTTTCGGCCTTACCTTTAGAAAAACGTGCTCACCAACCTGGAACTCTTTATGAGTCCTTTTAAGGTCTGCTTGGCTCTTCTGTCGATCCTGGGAAGCTTTAAGATTTCCCTGTACCTGCTTGACGATTTGTTCTAACTCCTGCAATAATTCAGGCCCTAGAGTGACTCTACTAACTGGGTCACGCCATGAAACGGGTGTGTTACACTCCCTGCTATAAAGAATTTCAGATGGGCTGAGTTTGGCTGAGGCATGGTAGTGATTATTATATGCAAACTCAACCAAATGCAAGTAGTCCTCCCACTTACCAGGCTGGTCTTTTACATACATCCTGAGCATGTCCTCTAATACTTGGTTCACCCTTTCGGTTTTCCCATCCGTTTGCGGATGGAATGCGGTGCTGAAATTTAAAGTGGTATTTAACCCTTTAAACAAGGATCTCCAAAATTTCCTGTGAACTTTGAGTCTCTGTCTGAAACTATCACCTTGGGTATCCCATGTAGTCAGAAAATTTTCTTCATAAAAATCTCTGCATTATCAGGGGCTTTGTGGGTAGTTTTGACGGGAATAAAATGGGTTGCCTTGCTAAGTTTGTCTACCACTACCATGATGGAGTCGTGTTGTTTTTTATTCTTTGGCAATCTTGTGATGAAATCTATGCTTATGATTTCCCACTTCCAGCTGGGTATAGGTAATGGTTGTAGTAATCCTATAGGGTGTTGGTGTTCCACCTTTACCTTTTGACAGTCAAAACACTTAGCTATATATTCTGCGACCTCATCCTTCATTCTGGGCCAATAATACTCCTTTTGTAGCATGGTGATGGTTTTCTGATAACCTGGATGGCCAGAATAGTGTCTTTTGTGCATCTCATCCAAAATCAAAATTTTTATTGTAGGTGCGTTAGGTACATACAATCTGTTTTTGTACAGCAATAGGCCATTTTCCTTCAAACTAAAATCTGTTGTAGAATTTCCAAAATTGCTTTCTGCTGCCTTTTCCTGTAATTTCCTGTACTCTTCATCTTCTTTAATGCCTTCAAAAATCTATTTTTCCAAACCTGTTGCGTATGTGCTGATAGCTGAAATAAAATGTATTCTTGCATTACGACTTAACGCATCAGCGACCTTATTCTCTTTCCCTCTAATATGCTGAATTTCGAAATCGTACTCGCTTAGGATGGATAGCCATCTAGCTTGTATAGCGTTTAAATTTTTCTGACCTAACAAATATTTCAGCCCCATGTTATCTGTCATCAAGGTGAATTTTCTGCCCACAAGGTGGTGTCGCCACATTTTCAAGGCATGAATTACTGCTAGCAATTATAGATCATAAGTAGAGTAGCTTTTCTCATGTATTTTCATCTTTCTAGACTCGTAGGATACAACATGACCCTCCTATGTTAGAACTCCTCCAAGCCCGTCATTACATGTGTCTGTACACACTACAAAATCCTTATTAGGGTCTGCAATTTTCAAAATAGGTGCTGTAGTCAGTAACTCCTTCAACCTTTTGAAACTGTCTACACATTTCTGGTCCCAGACAAACTTCTTTCCCTTCTTTTGCAAGGAGGTGATGGGGTTTGTAATCCTTGAGAACCCTTCAATGAATTTCTGTAGTAACCAGTAATGCCCATAAATGATCGCACATCTGTCACATCTTTAGAAACCGACCACTCATTGATGGCCTTTATCTTGGCGGGGTCGACTGAAATTCCTTCCTCAGAGATTATGTGCCCTAAGTACTGAACTTTATCTTTGTAGAAATCACACTTGCTGAACTTAGCATATAACTGGTGGTCCCTCATGAATTGAAAAATGATGCGTAGATGTTTGTCGTGTTCTGCCCTGTTCTTAGAGTATACTAGGATGTCATCGATGAACACTACTGCAAAATTAACTAAGTATTTGTGCAGAATTTTGTTCATCAAGCACATAAATATAGCAGGGGCATTAGTCAACCCAAACGGCATGACAACAAACTCATAGTTCCCATAACGAGTTCTAAAAGCCGTTTTGCAAATGTCTTCCTCCTTCACACGAACCTGATGGTACCCGGACCGCAAATCGATCTTTGAGAATATCGTTGCTCCGCGCAACTAATCGAATAGATCGTTAATGCGGGGCAGTGGATATCTATTCTTGATTGTCATCTTATTCAATTGCCGATAATCTATGCAAAGTATTAGGGTACCATCCTTCTTCTTGACGAAAATGACCGGTGCTCCCCAAGGGGATACGCTGGGTTTGATATATTTTTTATCGATTAGCTCCTTCAGCTGAGATTTTAACTCATTCATTTCTAGTACATTCATTCGGTATGGGGCCTCAGAACTTGGTACTGCACCCGGTATTAATTCAATAGTAAAATCCAGGTCTCTTTTAGGGGGTAACTCCAGGATCTCTTCAGGGAAGACATCTCTGAAGTCATTTAGGATAGGTATGTATTCAATTTTCAGTCTGTCCTCCTGGGTACATGACTCATCATAAACTGCATTTACTGCAAACATTTGGCACCCTTTTCTAACTGCCCTTTTTAGCTGCGTGGTTGAAATCTGCCTAATAGTTGTCTTCCTGGGGATGCCTTTTACTTCTGTTGTCCTTCCTTGATCATATAGACAAACGAAACTTTTCTCATAACAGTTTAGAATGACATGATGGGTTTCCAACCAGTCCATACCAATTAGGATATCATATGCCCCCAATGGAAAAATATTTAGCTTAACCTGCATTGTTAGCTGATTCATAGATAAAGCACATTCTTCCACAAAATCAAAAACCTTTCTTTTCGTTCCCGTTGCTAATCTAACTAACCAGGGTTTATTGAATTTTTCTGTTTTTAACATGAGATTTTCTGCAATGACTGGTGATATATAGCTTAGACTAGCGCTCGGGTCAATTAAAATAGAAACTGGGTGGTTTTGTAACATACCTTCAACCTCCACCATGGAGACTTGGTGTTTTGCTTGCTGGTTGTCTAATGTTGCACTAATTCTGGGTACTTCTCTCGCCAGATCTCTCACTGTGGCCTCCACTTGTACTGAGTGAATATGGTTAGTTGTTTGCTTCTTAAGCGGATAGTCCGAGGCATAATGAGGTCCTTGACACTCGAAGCATTTTATAGGTGGTTTCTGCTCATTATTCCGGGTAGTACTGGGATTATTTCGGGGTGCTATAAATTTCTGTTGTTGATAATTTTTGGAACTGTTTCCTTGAAAATTCCGATTCTGGAATTTTTTCCTCTGGAATCCGGAATTCCCACTATGTCTAAAATTTTTATTTTTCTGTTCGAAGTGATTGGGTCTTGGGTTTCTCTAGCTAGGCACCCCTTCCTTTCTCCCATTCTGGTCAAAGCAAAAGTTTGCCTTCCTCATGGCCTCTTCCAATGTTTTTGGGCTGTCGTACTCTATCCCGTCTTTGATGTGAAGGGGTAGGCAGCTCAGGTATCTCTAAATTTTGGGTTTTTCTTCCACCATGTACGGTACGTACCTTAGCAAACTCAGAAATTTGATGTTTAGTTCTTTCATGTTCATCGTTCCCAGCTTTAGATCATAAAATTCCTTGGACTTTTCTTCATAGTACTGTTTGGATAAGAATTTATTTTTGAAGTATCTTTTAAAAGTACTCCAACTCACATCTCGGTCTTTTATGCCTTTTACCGTTTTGAGGTCCTACCAACAAATATCCGCCTTTCCTATTAGACTATAAATTGCCATTTTTTCCTTCAAGGACTCTGAATAGTCGTAGATCTGGAAGTACTTTTTCATGCCGGACAACCATGCCTCCACTGTCTCTCCTTTCTCTGTTTCGCCATTGAAAATTGGGGGTTTGATTTTCTTGAATTCACCAGATATCTGTTCATATTGTTTACTTCTTTCATGCTTTGGCTTGAATTCTTCCCTACTGCTGTCGCTAGAACAGTGATGCTTCTTGTTAACTGTTTGTTTGGCAGCTCTGGATGATGTTGAGTTGTTGTTTCCACCTGCTGTTTTTGCTTGATTATCCCTGTCCTTATAGGGAAAGTCTTTAGTCTCGGAGGCATGTTCGGTTCCTTGTTCATCCAGTGGGTATTGGTCGAACAAAGCTTGTTTCAGCTCCTCTTGTGTTTTTAGAATTCTTTCATTGTCCTGTTTTACTGACCTTGTTTCTGTTTTCAATTCTTGGAAAGCACATAATAACTCTGATGAGTTGTGGTCTGGGTTGCCATGGAATTGTTTTTCTATACTATGGCTATTCGGTGGAAATATGTCGTCCATCCGTTCAGCCGATCCTTCCATAACTGTAAAAATTTTGGAAAGAAAACAATTCTGTATATGACAAAATAATTTGAGTTAGCAGGAAATTTTATAGGCATAAATTTTTGGTTGCGTGTTTCTTGGGCCGCTTTTGGCCTAGTGTTTGAACATAAGCTCTGATACCACATGTAGCATCCCAATAATTACAAAAAATTTAAAATTTTTAATTCGACAATAAATGCTATTAATTGTAAAAGAGAGATGTTAAATATACTCGAAGTCAGCATGGAATTTCCAAAGTCATAATTGCGGCCAATCATTTAATTTCTTTTGAGCTTCTTAGCTAAGGGTAGATTAGTAGCACTATCATGGTTGTACTATAATTAATTCTGCCCGTGTTAATAGTACTGCGAGTTGTCCTAGGATGATACTGATAGTTGTTTCTTTATGATGATAAAAGGGCTCCTACGAGGCGCCTGAGGCTTACTTAGCTTTTTATGCTAAAGCATACGTACCTGTTCTTCTTGCGCATATTTAAAGGTAAGGTTAACGTGATAGTTTCCAGAACTGTAATGGTAATTGTAATTTTCAGTAGCCATCCGATTTGACACAAGTTGTAAGCTTCTTCTCAAATTGGGTGTATGTCTGCCCAGCTAGCTATTTCGGACATTGATGATGGCAGCTACCTAGAACTGATTGCAATGATATATGTGACGGAAGGGCAAGGTACATGCAAATGGTAAGGTTACGTGGCAAACTAATATGCCAATAAGGTGACGATAATGTCCCGTCTTTAGATCATATTACTTTGGCCATCCATGGTTAATATCGACACAACTTGGGTGGCTTAGACTATGGCAGGTGTGATGCTTAAAATCAACCCCCGCGATGGAGGATACTTGCACTCTAGGTAATTGTCCCTTCTTTTTTTGTTTTGTTATTTTACATTGGACTGAGGCATATATGAACAATCAAAACATGTAAAATATATATACTAATGTGTAATATGAAATCAACAATTCAGCTTTTTGTTCTTGTAATTCATTTGTTATGTCTCTGCCCATATTTGAACATGGTATCAAAGTCATTGGTCAATCCAAAGATGGATTTAGGAGCCTCTTCTTGATTGGATATTTTGTTGAAGTTGTTGCACACGCAGATGGAACTCTCCTCTTTAGTGATTGTTTTCTGAACCGTTTGGTTGATCCAAAATTGGATTGGTTTCTGGAAAACCTCTTCAAAGATTGGAGAGAAGGTCCTATCGAAGTAGGAGAAGATCTGTTTGGATAGATTTTTTTAGAGAGCATTGATCCCGCCATTGGACAATGCCATCAACAACAAAAGTTTGGAGTGGGCTATTCTCTCGCCCGAATGCACCCGGGGCCCACCGGATGCCGTCCAGAGACCCTGCTTCCGTTAGCACCCAGCCGTCCGCTCTCCCACCGGTCGTCCGAACTTCTCCACTCCAGCGACGGCAACCTCCGGCAATTCCCCCGGTCAGTGCGGGTCCCCACGCCGACGAAATTCTGACAGAATCCACTCCATGAATCAAAGTTCAGGATTGGATGGTCCTTGGACGTCACCTCCTGCATTAACTGCATGGCAACATTCGAATGGAGTGAACTCCCTCGCGCGACGAACTCTGCAATTCGAATGAACTCGCCCGCGCGACGACCTCTGCACCTAGCCCACTTCTTCACGCTACGACCTCTGCTTCTGCACCCAACAGCATCTATTGAACTCCCAACAGCATCTATTGAACTCCTTACTCCTGCGCGACGAAGGCTGCACCACTCTGCACCCCGATCCTGCTCCTGCACCCAACAACTATTTAATAGGTAAGCCCCCACTATCGAATTCGTGATCTTCTTGGAAGTTTCAGTCTAATATATTCAGTGTTTTCTAGTGAATACGCTTCAACATGGTTTTCTATTTTTTCATGGCAATTCCATCCCTTCCCAAAGAAGTGGGCTAGCCAGCTCTTAAGTCGTTTTCAACTTAGATGCCAATTTCTTCCCTCCGGCCTTGATGCAAATAAACTTAAAAAGTTATTTTCATTTTAGATGCCAATTTCTTCCTTCAAGCCTTGATGCAAATAAACTTAAGAAGTTATTTTCAACTTAGATGCCAATTTGATGCAAATAAGCTTCATCTGTTCATGTAAATTTCCTCAACCAGCCATCTATGAATGCATCTGGTTAGTGCTCATGCAAATACAAAGCTATTGTAACTGCCGACAGTAGTCTGATTGAAGTCATTCTAGGAATTAGTTTAAAGGTGTCCTGATAATCTACAGCTTCAACCTTAGTGCACTCCTTTGCCACCAAATTAGCTTGGTATCAATCCACTAATACATTCAATCTATACTTTTTCTTTAACACCCAACTACCTTGGGCATAAGTGGAAGATCTACAATCCCAGATTCCATCTTCATTATTTTTAGTAGACGTAATTAGCCTGTCATTTTTTCGCAATTTTGATACTCAATAATCATTTTTAGACTTAGCTTCAGCCAAAGGCTTTTTTCATATGTAATTACCAACAATGCCCACTTTTGAAATGACATTGTCTTCACACAGTTTGAAAACAGATAGATACAATTTTATATATCCATAATGTTCCTCATGAGCCATGGTGAATTGGTGAGTTTATGCCTATAAATAGTGAGCACAGAGTAAGTGAATTTATGCCTATAACAGTGAGCACAGAGTAACACTTTTGAGCTATTAATACAATTTAGATTGAACATTTTGCAGTTTAACTACATTCCACAACTTCAACTTCATTCTGTTGAACATTTTGCAGTTTAACTACATTTCACAACTTCATTCTTTCCGGATCATTTAATACATTTTTATTTGAAACTTAATTTAACTTTGCATACCATACTCTACTTCCCCATCATTTTGGATCTAAATTTTCAATACAGTATCAGCGAAATGAACCTAGCCAAACATAAATTAATAAAATACAATGAAAATACATATTACAAAAGAGGCCAACTCAAAAAATTAATTATTTCACTAGTTTAAAAAACTAAGTGCATCATAAAGTCTAAGTATGTTTAACCATATTTCTGTTCTGTTCTGAGATGGAGTGCGTTCAACCTTCAACGCATAGATTAGGGCGTGAGATCAAATCCTGCGTGAGATCAAATCCTATATATTAGCTTCCTCCATACCTGCCATAAGTTTGTGGATTTCCCCATCCTGTGCATATTCACCTGCTCCAAAATCCTTCTTAATATCATTAATGATGGTCGTTCCTATACATTAGCTTCTTACATATCTACCATAGGTATGTGAATTTGGCAATTTGCTCATCCTATGCATATTCACCTGCTTCCATTGGTAATTGCAGGGCTACCTGCTGCATTGTTCTCAATGTACCACAAAAATATGATGCTTCATCCACAACTTTTCCTTTAGAATCAAATCCCAACACTTCCATCTCCACATTCTCAAGTTCCACTTTATCAATTTATACTAATTTACGCAAAGACCAGTTCAGAATCCATAACTTTTCATTGTTCAGAATCCATTTTTTTATTGAAAAATTGGATTCAGTTCCCTCAAAAACCCCTGTTCCACTCCAGCTGTGCAATCTTAACACTTTATATCTGTGATTCCAACAATTCTGGTCGGATTTTGGAGAAAATGATTAAAAAACGAACCAAAAAAGAAGTCCAAGTCTTATAATCTTCAGACTACTCCTCAAATTCCCTCTTATGCTATGATTCAAAAAGTGTATTCTTATGCAATCAATAGTGGGTGTCTTGCTTTGAATGTACACTGTAGTAGAAATGGCCTCAACATAAGACTTTTGACAATCCACTGTTCTCAAGCATACGCTTTCAACTAGAGATATATTCTTCCTTTTTACAACTCCATTTTCATGGGTGAGGAATAAGGTACTTGAATTACAAAAATATTAAAGGGTATATGACCCCATAGTCAAATTTTTCAGAGGCTTTCCAAAGCATACAACTTGAAAGTTTTAAACATAGTCACCCTGGGGACTTGACCCCGTGACCTCACACTCAACTGCTCAAGCTAACCCAACGGGCTCTGTGATGCCAAGCTACTACTTCAAATACTCCATTTACAGCTTCTAATGCTGCTTCCAGCACTTCTGCAGACAAATTGTGAAAGATACCCTCCCTTATATCTTGCCATCAGCAATCTTGAAAGTACATTCATTGGTATTGAATTGTACTAATTATCCAACACCTGTAATCTTTCTTACTGGCAACACCTGCAATCTTCATTATATGCACCATCGAGCATCTTTCATGAGACAATTTGCTGTCCAGCTATTGCATGCTGAAGGATAGAATTTCACCTTCTGGGATTGCATTGTGTGTAACCAATTCTGTCCTTGAAGTCATATGCTGTGTAGCCCCTTAGTACAAGTACAAGCACTTTGAAGAGATTAAATCTGTAAGCATTGTTACTATGAACAATTTGTCTTGGTTACTACAAGAACAAGAGATTGCATTCACTTCAACCTTATTCATTTCTACTTTAGCAATTCATTTTTGGCATTCTCTCTTGTAATTTCCAATACCATAACAAGAACACCTACCCATTTTTATTTTCTCCTTTTTGTCTTAATTACTTTTGGAGGAACTTAATTTCCATCGTTGCAGGCAAGTACTGCTTTCATTTTCCTTCTTTGCTTCACCCTTATATTTTGTTAGCAAGACAGATGCAGCCATCTCTAGATTAATCCTACATCATACCTTCTTACTTGGAGCAATAATGTGATTACTTTATGTAATGCTAATCAAAGAGACTTTCCAATGCTACAATTTATCTTCATAGAATTTGGGGGTGTTTCCAATAAGTGTCATTACAACGTCCTCATCTGCTGCCTCTTATCCACATGCTACAAAATACTACTTGAGGGACTTAAATTGGCTAATACAGGATCCCATGTTCTAAATTGGCTAATTGACTTAAATATATTCCTTCTCGAGTATAATTTGGTTTTCCATAGTGTGATTGATTCAAGTTAATGAAGGCACCTCATAGGTCAAGCATTTCTAAATTAACAATGTGTACCGATATGTATGAATACTTCTGCTACTTGAGAATGATGCTTATGAAGCTGAAGACGAACAGTTTCACCAATGTTATGGGCTGCACTAACACTTAAAAATGGATCCACCTGCAATATCATTTTTGAAGTTTAGACTTCATTGACAACTTAACTCCTACAAACAAATCTGTGTTAAGAAATAGAAAGTGGAATTATTTACAACATTTTCGCATCCATGGCTATTGCAATTATGCTGAGTGCGGAAGAGCTCAAGGAGAATTGACTCCAAACTCAGCAAGCTTGGCAACAATTCCATAACAACATTATAGACAAAGGAACAGGCAGACTTACAATCAGTTAGCTACAGGATATTTTTTGTTCCAATTATCCTATATTTTTTGTTGCAATTACCCTATGCGTAATTTGTTATTTCAATTACCCTATATTTTTTGTTGCAATTATCCTAGCTTTGCTGATTTTTTCATACAAAACTAATGTACTTTGATTTTGTGTATCAAAGGAGAATAAGCATTACTTTTTGTCTTCTAATGTCAAGTTTTCGCTCATTTTTGTAGGCTTCAATACAAAATGGGCAGGAAGAACAAATGGGAGACTTTAGTGGGCTTAGAGTTGCAAGATCCCAAAGACATAAGCATCTTTTCTGGTAAAGATCTTGTTTGGTCTGATGTACATCGAAAGAATGGAATTGATCGAGTTGCCAAAATCCCGTTACATCGAGTCCCCCACTTTATTGAAGGGGAGGAAAAGGATCCTGATGCTCCTTGTACTTTCTATCGTAGCCAAAACAAATCCCCCAAAAAGAGGGATACTGCAGCCTTGAAATATGAAATGTAAGTATTTCAAAATTTAATTGTTTGGATGTTAGCAATCATACTACATTTATCACCTGCATATGTATTAACATTTGACAATATTTTATGCAGATATAACTGTTCATATGGCCCAACTGATAAAAGGGGAGACAAACCGGCTAAACGAAGGGTCAATTCATTTGTGAAAAAAAGGGGCTGCCAATGCCATTTCATTGTTAAGGTCATGGCCAAAGATCCCGAGGTAGCAATACTAACTTATAACATGTACGAGCATGAAGACAAGAGAGGATGGCCTTGTCATGGAAAGCATGATGCTTCGGGTGACCCTAGATCCATGCATAAGTCAAAGTTGTCAAAGGACATCATTTCTTATGTAGAAAGTTGCTTTTCTTGGGATGTGGCAATTGATTCGGTGTGTAAAATGCACATCAAGAAACATGTTGACATGGATGCGGCAGATCGGGATAGAGATTTCTTCTTGAAGAGGAAAGATGTTGTAAACATATACAATCGCTTGGGCAAGGGAAAGTATCAGTTGGACAAAAAAGACTCAATAAGTGTGAATCTTTGGCACCAAAAACATAAAGATGATATTTTTTTCTATCAAAAGCCCAATGGTAGAGATGTCCTGTTTATAATGGGAATCCAAACAAAGTGGATGCTAGAGACAATGGTGAAGCTATCTCATAACAGCTTAATAGCAATGGATGCAACATTCAGTACAAATAAATACGGGGTAAGCATGATGTCAATGATTGATTTAGCATGATCATTTTAGTTGTAGCCATTCAATGATATTGATGACTTAAGTTTGACTGCAATATGTTCTATGGATATGGCAGTATCAACTATACACCCTTGTCGCATTCGATGAGCAGCAAAGTGGGGGTACCAGTTGCATGGGTTGTATCCGAAAGGAATACAACGCAGGACATTTCAGTATGGTTGGATCGACTCATGCAAAGGTGTTACCAAGCTCGTCCAGATTGGAAAGTAAATGCCTTCATGGTAGACGACGCGTTGGCTGAAATAGCAGCCCTGAGGTAATTCCAATGTTGTTATTTTGCAATGTAACTTGTACTTATTTATTGAATGCCATATTTAAAAAAATTACACATGGCAGGAGGATCACACGTTGCAAAGTTCTCTTATGTGTTTGGCATGTACAAAGGGCATGGTCAAAAAACGCGAGCTGGTTGGCCACAACTGAAGAAAGAGCGAGTGAAATGTTGAAAGACTTGGGCCATATCATGAAACATTGCTCCAATGACGATGTCATTGATGCAATTGATGCCTTTTTAAACAAATATGCTGATGAGGAAAAGTTCTTGGACTATTTCCGCAAGAATTGGGTTTCGGGTGACAAACTTTGTGAGTGTACATACTCTTCCTTGTATATTTTCTTTTGTATATCATGAAGATGGGATATATGCACTAAATTAGTTTTCTACTTGTAGGGATGTGGGTAAAAGGTTGCCGAGATTTTCCGCATGCAAATCAAGAGACCAATAATGCAGTGGAGTCATACCATTGCTTTTTGAAGACAAAGTTTCTTTCTGATAGAAGGAAGAAGTGTACCCGTAGAATGGACTGGTTGTTGTATATACTCCTCATAAATGTTGAACCATTTTATCGGTTCAAAGAAATTTTGAAAAAAGAAGGGTATTTGAACAACTATAAGAAAGAGAAGCAACTTGAATCATCAACTGACAGAGCCAAAAAGATTCCAGATAGTGATTTCTGCCCTCATGAGAGCATATCTCATGCATATTGGGTGAGGAGTCAAACCACTCCTGGCAAGCAGTACCTTGTCACTTCGTATCGTCCAAATTTTATGACGTGTACTTGCCCATGGTCTATCCGTGGAAATATTTGCAAGCACACTATAAAGGTTGATTGGTTGTATTGCTCCTTGGACAATGATGCAACACCTTCTTCATGCAATGCTCCTCCTGAGATAAGTATTGATGGACCAAGCCATGATGTGGATGCCGAAAACACTATTATGGCTACTAATAGAGATGTTAATGATGTTGATGCACTACAATTAGCTAGACAGGAGCTGTTCGGTTATTATCAGCTGATTGAAAACAGTCCTCCTGTCACTTTGGAAAAAACTGAAGAACTGATTGGTCTTACTAAAAGAATGTTGAATGAGGCCAACAATCATTCAGTTTTCGATTATGACTTCACCCTTGGATTGGGTGCATATGAGTCCTCTTTGAAGAGAAAGAAGAGTTTTCTTAGCCCCAAAAAGAAAAACAAAGTAAGAAAACAAAATAGCGGCTTGGATATCGATCTAAATGTGCATGCCTCAGAATATGAACCATATCAGTTTCAGTACCTCAAGAAGCGGGGGCGTACTCAATCCAAAAAAGCATCCTCTATTGACCGAGGTGAGTTTCATAGAATAGGACAATGCATGTGCTTAAAATAGTGTATTTAGATGGCCTCTTTTTTTTAAATTACGGTGCATGCATGTTTACAGAGGCCACTTCTATGGATCATTCAAACGAAGGACTTGCCCAGCTGCAACATCATGACAGCGGGATTACTGCACCATCAAACTAATTTTCAAGGAAATCTAATTGTCACAGGGTATGTTTTCAACCTCGTTAAAGGTGTAGTTTCCAATATTTGTAAGAAAAAACACATACAAACTATGAAATTCCAATATTTGTATTGATTAAATTGTTGTTGGGCATTTTTCTGCAGGTATCCTCGCTATAGGCAACATTAAGGATCCGAAACAGACTCCTAGAACTTGAGGATGTGATCTTCACCAGGCCTCAAAATCCAGAGACTTATTTTGAATTTACAGTCTTTGTTCTCTACACTTTGTAGTGTAACACATATGTATCTCTCTATGTTTTACTGCTTATAAAAGCAACAATTTTGAGAAAGTGGTCATTGAACTGACCTGACCTGCTGTATAGACGATACACAGATTTCTCTTACTACACAGCAGATGATACACAGTTTTTTTTAGTAAAGATTTTTCAAGCTGTATGTATTATGTAGGTTTATCTCACCTCTGCTTTAAAATGCAGGAATGATTCAAATTGCAAGGTTTCAGGACGGGCTATCCACGTTCCATTTTGATTTAAGTTTTTTTAGCTTCAAGTAGAAGCATATTAATTATTTATTAGTAAGCCAGTTCACATGTTGAATGTCTGCAAGCTGTATGTATGTTTGTCTGAAATCATCATGAAATTCACTTCTGAGCACCCAAACAGTAGTGTGAAAAGGTTCTGGGAAATTTGGGATTATTTCTTAGCAGTGTGAAGCTCATAAAAAGTGGTAAAACACCTTGAATCAGCAATAAACAGAAGCATATTCCAATCTGGGCACATAAGTAGTTCTGGGTAGTCTATGGCACACTCCAGACCTTATAAAACAGCTCTGGGCACTTGAGGAACTGTAAAACTGCAAACGAAAGCCATGGATAGAAAATATGGGTAGTTTTAGACAAGCCCTATTTTCAGATCGCTTACTTGTTGGCATTCTGCTCCTTTGTGGCAACACCAATTAGATTATTTGTGTGGAAACTAGGTGACTGAATGAGGCATGAGTTATTGGATAGAAGTCAGTAAAAGATTACAGAATAACCTGGCTAGTACAGTATTTTAGCTATATAGAATATTGTCAGTCTTTGAAGTCTTATTTTTCTTGCCAATTATTATCATAGATATCTGTTTTCCAGTTTTTCTGAATGTCATTGTAATATACGAAGATACATATAGAAGCAAATCTCATGTCAACAAATATTTGAATCTTTCCTTTCAGTCTCACAAAATATTCCAATAGAATTACGATGCCATCAGCTATTGGTTCAATTTTGACACCTACATGGAAGCTGGAGCTAGAATCAGTGTAAAAATCACATAAGCACATCTCTGATTAGTCTAATGTGTGTTAATTTGCAAACTTCTTGATTCAAGTTTTCAACTATGGATAATGCCATGCCAGACAGAAACAGAAAACGGGTTTTATTTTTTAGTTCAATTCCAATGTTCCATGTATTCCACCCAACCGGTGACTCTTCTTGGTGTACCCATGTAGAGCATGAGATGAAATGCAGCATCACCTTTTTTGGTCGCTCAAATGACTTTTGTGTTTCATGAAATCACTAGAGGACATTCTCTAGGTGAAATACAATGTCAAAAGAACAATTCATTATGGTCATGACTCATAATTGATAAATCTGTATTACTAGTTCTTTAAGAAATATAAGGGCCATTATAGGGGTTGTCAACTGTTGCATGTGAGGGGAACATTGTATGGGCCATTTTTATTATTCTATGGCATGGCATGGTCCGATTGAAGCAAAGGCATGTCAACAGCAATTAAATGAATGGTTCTAAGTATTAGAAGAGTTAACTTTCTTTGTGATGGGTCCTTATTTTTGCAAAATATAGTTGGTTTTATGTTGTAATCTAGCTCATCTGTTTTGTCTACCTTCCTTTCACATTACCATCCTTAAGGGGAGTTGGAGTAAGATTTTCACTAATATATAAGAATGATAAATCCAGGAATAGTATAGATGATTACCATGTTCCGAATATCCAAGCTGTTTTTATATTCAGTCCTGAAATGATTTCTGGTATGAACAGTATTATTAACCAGTGGGAGGTTTCTTTTTATTTGTTTTACCCTACAGGGTGGCTTTGACATTATTTGCAGCGGCCGAGACAAAATTGAGACTCCTGAACAGGTATATTTCAATAACTGGCATCTGTTACCCTTTCAAACATAACGTCAGTATTTACAATTAGGATGGCTTCTAGATTAAATGATTGGATTTCTCATGGACACTATTAATACAGGTTGTCAGTGCTCAATGCCAGTGTAACAATGTTCTCTTTTTAGTACCATAGACTGGTTTTGAATGTTCTTTATTTGGAATCTTTAACATAGAGTTATTACTGTTGTTGCTCACTGATATATACTAGCTGAATTTGGCAGCTTGAACTGGCAACACCAACTTTGCAACTGGTACTAGTGGCTTGGCTAGTTGGATGTCCAATCCCAACACAGTGACATCTCCCCAGGCTCCTGTTGCTGTGGGATCTAGTGTTCCAGTGCCACCTAATCAAGGTTGTTTCTTTATGTGATCCAATGACATCTTTTTTTGGTTATATTTGTTGCCAGCTTATGTATGTATATTATTTTATTATTAACATGTTGAATACCAAAACACCCACTTGAGTCAGATAAAATGTTATAAAATGAATATCAAGAGGGGACCCTTTCTTCTCAATGCTAGGATTTATAACATTCTATTGTTTGGGTGTAATTCAAAATTTTAATTTTAATTTTTGTGAATGCTCAGGATGCCTTCAAATTACTGCAACGAAATGATTTTGGTTTCAAATTTTTGATCTCGACTTGACTTGTTGATAAAGTGTATTAGCAACTGGTCTCCTGCTTAGATTGTTTTTTTGTCACATTTTAAAGATGTTGAACCTGATTATCATAACTTCATCCCTCAATCTGCTAGAAACCTGTCTATTTTATTTTATATTTGGTTTCTTTTCTACAGCTACTCTTCTAAAACGTCCCAGAACCCCTCCAGGCAGTGCAGCTGTGGTGGATTATCAAACTGCTGATTCTGAGCAATTAATCAAGCGCTTCCGCTCTGTATCCCAGTCTGTTGATGAGGTGCAAGTTGATTCTGTGATAAAGATTTTTCTTATGCTTGCAACTATCTTATTGCCATTAAAATCTGGCTGGTTGATATACATTTTTGTAGTTATTTCCTTACATTGGATTGCAAGTTACTGGCTCAATAAAGCTGTAGAACTTTATATGGCTTAAAAAATTGATTAGTGTCTTGACATTAATGTTAAACTCTCATTTGAAATTTCATGTCAACATACTCTGCAACATTCACAGGTGACCTATCCAGGTCCTACTCCGCGAGTATCGTGGTCAACAGATGACCTTCCAAAGACACTAGCTCGGACACTTAACGAAGGTTATCCTGTTACGAGCATAGATTTCCATCCCTCTCAACAAACATTATTATTGGGTAAGTCTTTATTTTTAAAATTTGCATGTAATTGGTGGTCTATAACTGAGTGAACTTATCCAATAGCTTTAGTGAGGTGCAATGAAGAGAATAAAAGGGACTGTTTAATTACACAATCTTGCAGTGGGCACCAAGAATGGAGAAATAGCATTATGGGAGGTCGGTTCAAGAGAAAGGCTGGCTGTAAGGCCCTTTAAAATTTGGGATATGGCAAATCGCTCCATGCATTTGGAGGTACAGTGCCCAAACACTAGCACTAGCATTTGGAATGGGTTGGCCGATCAGCTCTCCAAGGAAGTGACGCAGCAGGATTTAGCACTCGGCACTTGGAGGATTACTATTCATTCACCAGAGGGCACTTTCAGTTATTATCACAGACCTTTTCATGATGATATTGAGGCACAGCATTGAGCAAGCTCAGCTTTTGTTGACCAATGATGGTTACGTTCTTTCATTTCTGTTACAGATTTTATGTAATAGGATATATGCGGGTTGTATGGACAGCAGTAGTATTGTTTTAGTTGTATGTATGGGATATCAGATATGATGATAATATGGGACAGAAAATATGTGACAATGTAGGGATCTCAGTGATTCTACTACATGTGCAGAATGTAATTTGTTCATCTATTTGAAATAAAATTACGATTTTTTCCGAGAAAAAAAAAAAACATCAAATTAAACACCATTATATATATATATTTGTTAATAAAATGGTGTTAATTATAATTATTTAATTTACTTTATTTTTCCTCATGGTGTTAATTTTATCAGTTTCGTATCTGCTTTTTGGATTGCAATGTAACATGTACCTCAATGAAATTTTCATGATTATTGTTACTATGAAAAACTGACACGCAGCATCATTTTTATCGCAACAAAAGGGCTGTGCAAACTCTTAATAATTGTCAATTTGGCGTTGACAAACACTTAGGAACAGTGAAAGGGTAGATTGAAATTGAATGGGTAGTTGACACACTTGCAGACACTGTGAAGGGCAGGATTCAACTAACTTATTTATGATAGCTAATTTTCATCCAAGTGGCAATTGATAATTTGACATTATGAAGACCGCTAAACATTTTGTGCAAGTGATACATTTTTAGAAACAAGCTTTATAAATGAAATCACTGGTTTCATGATCCAGCGATTTGGCTTGGCAATTTTTGTTTTGTTTTCAAGTAGATATGGAACTCCTGTTCGGTGCCTTATTTAGTGGCATCATTTTTGTAGGAAACATTAGAGGGATGATTCTTTTCGAAAATTTATGTTCAAGTCTGTATTTACTTACATATCTTAAACTGAAGTCTTTGAGGTTGCTTGCAATTGGGAAATCTTCTAACTTGCACCCTATCCTTGGAGATGTAGTGATATTTACGGAGTTGAAAAAGTCCAAGATATCAAAGTAGGGCCCTTTTGAGAGCTAATGACAAAGCTACCATTCTGCCATGATTTTGGTGTTTTGGAAAAATTATTTAGAGGGGTTTTGGGGTTTGGGAAAGTTTCTCTACAGGGATTTTGCTGTTCTAGAAAGTTTTTGTTGGTGGGATTTTGATGTTCTGGAAAATTTCATTGGTGTAGTGACTGACAAAAACTCGGATGTTAAACTTCCACATCTGGAGGTTCAGTGCTATACTTGTGGTTTGGGTTGAAAAACTTTCTTTGCTCAAAGAATAGGGGGAAAGTAAAAAAAATATTTTAACTTTGGGAATGCATGAACTTTGTGTATAATACAAAACTAATTTAATAAAAAATGTGGAATAGTTGACAAAGTAGAATGCATGAAATTTTTCTATAATACAAAATTGTATCTGATATTGGTAAGAAATCAATTGCATTTTAAGCATTTTGGCATGGAACACAATGAACAAGTAAATAACGTTCATTACTATCAGCAGTTGGAAAGAAAATTGAATAAGCAAATAACATTTATTTCTATCCGCAATAGGAATGAAAATTACTTTTGATGGGCATTTTGACTGTATAATTTGAAGTTGACCTTCAATAGTGAAAGATTCAATTTCTTAAATGAAATGTCCAAATCAAATCAGAATGCCCATATTTTCGCCATTCCATCTAATTCAAGATCAGTGCATAACAATGGACGTCCATAAATTGAGGCCATCAAGCTCATAGCTTTTTAATATAGTTATCAATGCCTACACAGCCTGGATGAAAAATCAATTTGGGTTTTGCTTTTGTCCAGGCAAAACAAAATTCCATTGCCCCTTCAGAGTATGAATTCATCCCATCCCATGATGGTCACTTTTCTTTTCAATAATGGTCTGAAAAACTTCAAGAATTTTCAGCTAGATCTCAGAAACGTGTGGGCTACAGCATCCAATTCTGGTCACCATGGGAATTGACCACTGTTGGAATATATAACATCAACTGCTATTGAAATACATGGAAAATTTGTTGTTGATAGCAACCCACCTCCTGATATTGAACAAATAAGGGTGCTTGTCATGGAAGGGTTGTCATGAATGGGTTATGTATGTAAGGGTGCCTACCATTAAAGGGGTATGTAGCTCAGTGCTAGAACAACTTACTGTCCAAATGCAGATCCTAATTAAGCCATATCATTCTTTGGAATTCTTAAGATCCATGGACCCCTTTTGCTACCTGTTTGGAGATTCTAAGATCAGACAGCTTATTGGGAGCTACAATGAGAACAAAGCATTCACACAAGATAGATTGCCAAACCAGTAGAAAAACAAAATTTTCAACTTGAATACCTTATATGCCTTTTCCATATCTCAAGTACAAGGTATTGCCACTTTTCTCGGTATTAGTAAAAGGTTCAAATTACAACATTTCCACAATGGCGTTTGGACATGGGTTTTATCCCTGAGAACCCAAGACTCTTTTTTCAGATCAAAGCACTTATTACAGTAGGTAACCTTCATAGAAGCTTTCACTACAGGGGTGCTAGGGCTGAGCCTGCTCAAGGCCCTGGGCAAAGTAGTTCTTGGTTTGGAGGATTGAGAGGGCTTTTTGAGGATAAAAAGGAAAAATCACAATATAGTAGTGGTGGAAACACTACGGTTCTGGAGAGTTTTGACCAGCCAAGCACTTTGGTGCTTACTTTTGAGTTCAAGTGATTTGCAACACTTTGCTCTTTGGGACTTAGATTACCGAGTTCTTCAATTGCCATTTTTTTGCTGGATGAGTCTTATGAGTTTGAATCAAATTTTTGCAAAAACTGTTGAAAAAACTATTCTTCAACTAGTCCTGGAAAATTGGGCTTTTGCTTGGTAAATATATGTTGTTATTCTAATGATCCTATATAAGATTCTACTTTCAAAGCATATTCATTAATATTCATATGCCCAACTTTCTTAAACTATCATGAGAGACGAATGCGTAGAGCTGTGTATTTGGATATTTTTAGTAGTCAGTGTTTGTTTCAGTTTACAAGCCTGAGTTTTGCAGGTTTGTGCAGATCTGTTATTGTAGCAGCCAGACGTGTTTGCATCAAAATCACTTCTCCAAGTGTGGAACATAGATCTTATTATTAGTTGATATGCCAATACTTGAAGTTAAATAATTAGTTTAGCATCTCGAGGACAAATTACAATAGCACAGAAATCTAATGTGGGTGAATAGGACGAATATAATTGATAAGATGAATATTCTCAACCACTTGATTATATAAACATGCTAAATGTAACAGCAGACAAGTTAATAATTAAAAACAATTTTCTTTTTTGATTCCTTTTAAGGAATTGAAACACCACAATATTTCATATACTTGACAAACACAAAATTACAATATAACTAACTCCAATGCTCAAGATGACTAAAAAACATTCCACTCACTCATGTATATGTTGTGTCATCCTTTTCAATTTCTCATAACCTCCTTCCCATTGTACCAGCTCAAAGAAATACAGCAGCCAAGAGAAGACAATGCCAGAATATAATACCATGTAAATGCAAAAAGGAAAAAATCAAGACATACTAAATGAAAACCAGATCTAGACAGAACGAAGAATCCTCATATATAGGCCGGGAATTTGCAAGAAATTTTTTATCTAAAAGTAGGGATTTCAATCACTGGAAAAGGCGATCAAGGGTATCCCGCATTCTCCTTCTTATTGTACAACCTCAAAGCAATCTACTAGCCAATAGAGATGAAAATGCAAAAGTTGAATACCATGTAAATGCAAAATGACAATGATTTAAGATCTATTCAATGAAAACCAATAGATCTAGACAAAACCGAAGAATCCTTAGATATAGACCAGGCGTTTATAACAACTTGTCCATTTAAAAGAGTAAGAATTGCATTCACTGGGATGCTTATGCCATGCATAGAAACACCATAAGGAAATTTATTTAATTGTACTCAAATACAAATATCATCAATTCTAGAATTCCCATTCAATTATTTTCTTGGTGTAATATTTTTTTTTCATTTTGTTCTACATTCGTTTGAAAAAACTACCTCAATATTGAGTATATTCTACATAGCAGGAAATTTTTTTAGGCATGACACTAAGACTAACAAAAACTTCAGCAAAACAAAATGCATTTTTCTGCTCCAAATACATGAAAGTGCTTTTCAATTTGCTTGTTGATAAAATGCATTTCATAAAACATATGGTGGCTTTTAGACAGAATAGCATGGGAGCTTTGCATTGGGTCTTGTTGTTGCAGGCATTGCTCACTATCTTAAGGTTTCCTCTGGAATTTCAAAACTGATACAAAGCTGCTTCAGACTGGTGGATGAAAAAGGGTTGTAGGGCATGGAAAAAACAAAGGTGCAGGCAAGCATGCATGCCAAGCATAAAGTTGTAAACATGGCAGCAAAGGTATGGCAGAAATTGAACAAGCATTGCACTGGTTTCTATGAGATTTTCTGCAACACACCGAATTCTCTCTTTGCACATTAAAAGCACAAATCATTGATCCATGATGTGTGTTGTAGATTGAAGATAGGGAAAATTGACTCTACTTATATATCATAATCATGATATATTTGCTACATGAAATATTTTCAAAGAAAACATTCCATATAGCATCTTATAAACAACAAACCAATATCTAAAGAAGCCCCTCTTCCACAATTGGTATCCTTTACAAGCTCAGTTTAGAACAATACAATAAAGTATGTCTAACTCAGAGGAGGACACTTTCATAACTCCTCTATCTATGATTGCAAAAAGAGCACTTTACAAAAGGCTGAATCACCTCATCCCTGAAGTGATGCATCTACCCACCTGCTTTAGGATCTAGACTCTAACCATAGGCATACACAAATTCATTAGAATAGAACTCATAAATTTGTAAGATGTGGCCAATTCATTTTGTTGCTGGACCAGAGCTACCTTATTTGGTTTGCAAGCATTTTATATGGGTTGTGGAAACAAATTCATTCATAGCGACCTGGCAACTTTTAGTAGTTACAACTTGCATTTTTTTGGACTAGAACTAGAGTGACTGCCTAGTTCAGACATCAAAATATCTACTGAATCTGAAACCCGTGAGCTGAACTATATGGGGATAGAATGCATTTAGTACCATATTGCAGAGCACACTCAACTTGACACATAAGTGAAAATAACACATTCATTTCGGCATATCCTAGGAGTAACAAAAAGGCCTGTGGCTCACGTCCCTTTCAGTTTACAAGCGTGAGTTTTGCAGGTTTGTGCAGATCTGTTATTGTAGCAGCCAGACGTGTTTGCATCAAAATCACTTCTCCAAGTGTGGAACATAGATCTTATTATTAGTTGATATGCCAATACTTGAAGTTAAATAATTAGTTGATATGCCAATACTTGAATAAAGTGAGATATTAAACCAACATTCACTAAATAAAAACTCTCGAAGCATGTTGCTGTAATGAAACACTCACTGTTACTAAAAATAGCAGCAAACTCAAAAAATTCCAGAATTATTAGCTTGCTTTCTCAAGGTTTTTACAGCAGTGAATTAAGCAAGAAAAATCATGAAATTTTAGATATATGTGGTAACCAAAAATAGACAAAAATAACTCCATAAATATATACTCAATATTTTTTGTGCCACAAAGTTTAGACAAAAGACGCCGTAGGCACCACCATTCTATACAAGGCATTCTTGAACTTGTCACCTAGACATGACACCCCATCCATTACATGGTGGCCCAATCACATGCACTATAGTATTGGGTTCTTCTTTATAGAAAGTCCCACACCATGAGGGACACCAAAACAATTATAAGAAAAAAACATACACATAACAAAGATGTGTAACAGCATCCATCAATAATTTTTGAAGGAACATATGTTGACGCCATTTCAGTTTTCACACCTTCGCCTAGACTTGAGATTTTCCCACACAATAGACCATTGGACATTCTCTTAATATCTAAATGGTGAGATATCGTAAAGAAATGAAATTGACTAACAATGGCTCTTGCTTCTCTATGAAGTGGTTTTAGATTGGATTTTCTAACTTGGTACACTCCCTTCATCTGGTTACAAAGAAGTTCTGAATTGGTGAAGACAGAAACATTGTTAGCCCCATAGATTTTCGCTGTTTTCAGCCCTTCAATAAGGGCAAGGTAGTATGCTTCGTTGTTAGTTGTCACCCCATGTATTTCTCTCCTTTTTTGGACAACCTTATTCAAAGCATTATCCTTCAAAACATATTCAAAGTTTCCTTGTCCCGGGTTGGGGTAACAGGACACTTGAATACAGAGTGTCCATGTCTGCACCATCTTGTCTTTTTGAATGAGCTACAGAAACAAAACAATTAAAACAATTTTTGATGAGATGTCAATGGCATAATAAAAACACATGCTTAAAAAATGTAACAATTAGCTGAAAGTAAGGATAATCAATGTTGCCAAAAAAAACACAACTTTATGTTGATGAACACTCTCATACTTCCCAAAATTTGTGTGTGTAACTGGTAGCCAAAAATGATGATAAAACAAGCTTGTTTGCAAATACCCTGTATTTAAATGAAATCCAAGTGGGCTCCTTAGTGAGATGGAAATGCCAACAATTTCTAAGTTTATAGTTAGAGTTAAGGTCGGTTTTGCAGGATGTTTACGAAATATATGGAAACCATAAAATTTGGAGACATTGTCTACCTTCAAACCCTCCAAAGAGATGATTATCAGTTGAAACAGTCTAAATGCGTGGGGCCAATTAGGTTTTTATCCAATGATTTGTTGCCTTAAAGGAGGCTTGAATCGGGGGTGGTTTAGGGTTTTTGTGAAAAATAAAATATAACATCTCTCATGTGCTATATGATGTAACCCTAACTAGGGTTTCCATATTTAATGATCTACTTTTCCACATTTAATGTAACCCTCTAAGAGAATACATTTATACTGCATCTAAAAAAAAATGATTAAATCCCAAAACAACAAAAATATTCATTTATGTCCATCCCCTGGACTACTAACATTGTCCATATGTAAAAATTCATCATTGTATTTATCCTTATAGTCTTCTTCAGGGGCATCTTCCTGGCTGTCACTATCAGAAATGTAGATAATTTCATCCTTGGGTAGATTAAGGTGTTGCCTTAGCTCTCGAGTTTTTTTCTCCCGTTTAAGATATTTTTCCCTGAGTAGATCAAAACCTGCTTTAGCCATGGTGAGCTTGAAAATTATGTGGACATGTTGTTTGCTTTGAATTTTGGTGTGCACATTGGTCCACGTTTGAAGTGCTTATCTTGGACCTTCTACAGGAAAAAATTATACTTCCAATAATGCATACAACTCTTACTCCTTACAAGCAGGTTCCAAATTTCAGCTTTAGCCCTGATAACATACCCCAGTGGATAAGTATACTTCCCAACTGATATACCATTAACCCAATAAGAAGATCTATTAATTCCAGTGGAGAAACAACATAGAGCGACAGTGAAATACTACAAAGTCTTTTCAGTAGATTCTGGAGTATGTGATATGTTCTTAGAGAAAACACATAAGGGGGAAGTCCCAAGGTATTCCAATGCACACTAAAACTCGCTTCCTTAATATTCAAAATGCACAAGAAGATTAGTACTCGTATATCCAAAAATTTGAGGAGAGGATCCATAATTTGTAGAAAACTAGTAGCAAATGTGGAGGGCGAAGGAGGAAAGGAGATTGACATCACAACCATAGTATGTGGAGTGGTCCAATCCTAAAGAAACCAAACCAGAATGAATGTTTTGCATTGCAGGTACTAGAGCAAAGTCTAATTTCTGATCAAGTTGGGTCATGTAGTTGATAAGTTAAAATAGGAAAAGGTACTAAGTAATTAATTCTTGGTCCCATCCTTATGCAACATGCTAAGTATTCATGCTTTGATGCCGAGAATAAGGACACCAATGCAAGCATAATTTTCTTTTTTATTTGCATGTATCATTATCAAAGGGAGGTGCTAAATCAAGGACAAACTTTGTTGGAACTTGGATATTAGTATAAAGATTTCTAATGGAAAATTGATTTAATAAAGAGGGTTTAATAAAGATTTCTAATGGAAAATTGGCCACCTTGAGCGAAGGGTATAGTTGTTAGCAAGAACTAATAAGCACTGTCAGATAAACATTGAATGTTTTCTGTACCATTCCAAACCCTAAACATCAATGTTTGCACTGTTTGCAAAAAAATATATATAATAATAGTTTGCAGCTGTCCCTAACTGTCCCGGTATTGCAAATGTATTTTTACAAGCTTAATTCAGATTTCTCACATTTTAAATGCATATGTTACAGAATTTTTTGGTACATTCTGTATTTGTTTGGAATGCCTTTCCTGGCATACGTTCAGATGATATATTGTTATCACTTTGTACTATGTAGACATAATTTATCTCTGTGCTTCAAACAGATCCCTACCTTATAATTATTAAGCAATAATCAAGACAAAATCAACAAAGAATAGCCTAAAAACACAGTGAAAGATTGTCCAGTCTAGGTATGCTGTTTGCAGGCCATAAAATCAGGAACGCCACAGGCATCATGCCAAACGGTAGAAAGTTCCCATCACAGGGAGCACAACATACTCAAGGTTGTGTTTTTAAAGCAATACAGAACGTGTATTTCTTCCTTGGACGTCACATGTTCGAACCTGGAGGAGAGGAGGGGATGAGGATAGGGTATGTACACTTCTGTAGACTACAGAGTCAAAACCCCTGTGCAGAGAGGGTCCATCCATTTTCCACGGACCAGGGGTCTGATACATCAAACTTGGAGACTGGTTAAGCTGTAACCTTATAATTAGATTATTGTTAGTATTAAAACATACTCAAAGTAACCGAAATTAGATTATTATTATTGTTGTTGTTAAGACAAACTCAAAGTAACTGTTAAGAAAACCTCTTCCAAGAATAAATTCCACCGACATAATGACAAGCAACAAAAGCTCGCGCAGCAGGAAGGTAAGGAAAGGTAACATACTTAAGGTTGTGTTTTCGAAGCAATTATACCATTTGAGGTTTAAAAGTCAAAACTGGAAAATCAAAAGCAATAAAGTTATGCTATGGCAATTCACCCGCGACATTTAAGGTACTACATTTATGCAGGGTTTGCAACAGAAAACAACTGAGTGTAACAGAGGGGAAAATACTTAGAGAATCCAGACAAGTACACCCAGAGGAGCCATGCTAGGCCTGAAAGTATCCCATTGAATGCCAGAGGATGTTCTGAGTTTGCTAGACGCTAATTTGAGTAACCTGCGTACCATTACTGAAGCTGTGTAGTTGGCCCTGAATCTGCCCTGTTTGAGTATTGTTATAAGCATTGTAACAATATGAGGCAAACTGCCTACCTCCGCAATACAGGGTTAACAAGGATGCCAAGCTGGCCTACATACAAAATAGTACAATTGCAAAAGATTGCACTCAAATATTACAAGTAAGGGGTTGATCGTGACTCCTGATCGCTAGTATTCAATTCTATAAATTTATAGTTTCTTTTCTCTAATTTATAAAGGAATATAAAGCAATTGATGAAGTTTAGCTCTCGGACATCTACGCTCTGAAGGTAATTGTGTTATCATAACTATAAACATTTAGAGAGAATGTAACGATTTGTGGTTCAATTCCACCCAGAATTCGATTCCACCCAGAATTCCATTGTCAGGTGGATCTGCCCTAAGGATTTAACAGATGGGACTGTGAGGAGAGGATTTTTCGTTGGCGTGATTATGAATCTTTGGCAAAGGAAGAGCTGGCTAGCCCACTTCTTTGGGAAGGGATGGAATTGCCATGAAAAAATAGAAAACCATGTTGAAGCGTATTCACTAGAAAACACTGAATATATTAGACTGAAACTTCCAAGAAGATCACGAATTCGATAGTGGGGGCTTACCTATTAAATAGTTGTTGGGTGCAGGAGCAGGATCGGGGTGCAGAGTGGTGCAGCCTTCGTCGCGCAGGAGTAAGGAGTTCAATAGATGCTGTTGGGAGTTCAATAGATGCTGTTGGGTGCAGAAGCAGAGGTCGTAGCGTGAAGAAGTGGGCTAGGTGCAGAGGTCGTCGCGCGGGCGAGTTCATTCGAATTGCAGAGTTCGTCGTGCGAGGGAGTTCACTCCATTCGAATGTTGCCATGCAGTTAATGCAGGAGGTGACGTCCAAGGACCATCCAATCCTGAACTTTGATTCATGGAGTGGATTCTGTCAGAATTTCGTCGGCGTGGGGACCCGCACTGACCGGGGGAATTGTCGGAGGTTGCCGTCGCCGGAGTGGAGAAGTTTGGACGACCGGTGGGAGAGCGGACGGCTGGGTGCTAACGGCGGCAGGGTCTCTGGACGGCATCCGGTGGGCCCCGGGTGCATTCGGGCGAGAGAATAGCCCACTCCCAAAAGTTTGTTGAAGAAATTTCTGTGAGGAAAATAAGTTCACTGCGAGAGAACAGATCGTGATATTGTGAGTAATTTTTCTTCGTTTTCATCGTTCTTCCAAAGGAGACGTGGATCTAAGACAATCGAATTTACGTGGAGAAGAGCAGATTTGTTGCATCATTTTGTTCCATGTGTGTTAAAGATTCTACCAAAGGAGATGCCATTTCAGGGAGTTGATTCATTGTTAAAAGGCTATTAAAGGTACTATGATCATAATTTTTGTCTTGGTATGAGAAAGATTGTATTTGCAAATATTCTTGAATCAACAAATATCTTCACCGGAATTATCATTGGAAGTGAGTCACAACACCACAAATTTAAGAGAAGGAGTTCATTTAAACTTGAATTTGAGAGTATTAGCACACATTTAGCATGCCAATAGTTAATACAAAGATACGTATGTGTTTTTATATTGAAAAAAATAAAAGTTTTTTAAAATAACTTTGTGAAAGAATATTTATATTCTTAAATTTTACCATATTTCTCAAGAATTTGGAATGAATATTTTTGTGAAAAAAGGATATTTTTATATTTTGGTGAAATAAAGTTTTATAAAAAAGATCTTATAAGTGAAAAGAAAGAGTAAAAACTGATTTCTAAGAATGCATTGAGTCTAACAATACCTGTTTCTATCAACATCAACGATTAAAAAATTCAGTTTGTATAAAAGTGTTTGTGTGAAAGAAATTATTGAAGGATCCGAGTCAGCATAAATTTTTGCAGACCATTTGTATGAGGTCTAGTGTAAAGAGAAATCTTTGTGAAGTGTGCTGAGTGTTAATATATTTCCACATATATTGACAAAGATGAGCAGCCTTATATTGATTAGTGCCAATTGGTCTTGAGAAAGAAAAGAATTTGTTCGATGTGGAGAAAAATTTGTAAAGAAATATAGAGTATTTCTAGATATGGAGTAGATCAATGAAGATCTAGAGAAGAATAAACCTAATGAAGATAAAGAGATAGATGAAATATTGAGAAGATCAATGTTGATTTCACCATATTTCTCAAGTATGAATTACGAAATTTGGGCAAATAAAATGGAAGATTTGCTTTGTTCAGTGAATTTCCGGCTCTTTGTTCAAGAAGATTTTGTAGATCCCAGTGATAAGAGAAAAAATGCAATAGCAAGATTTCTTATTTTTCTAGCAGTGGATAAAAGCATTTTTAATAGTGTTTTCTATAAATTTTATCAAGTTCAAAGTGCAAATCTTTTGTGGGATACTCTAGAGATGAGGTATAGTAAAAAGAGAAGAAACAAAAACACTTTGTGGCATATTAGTGCAGTAGAAGAAGCTTATGTGTGTGAAGCAAATAAGAACAACACTTGGATGTAGTGTTAGTAGATTATGATGAAGAGTTGAGAATGCTAGAAGAATGGATGGAAAATCCAAGGATTTGTGAAGACATGAACAAGAATATTGTAGCACATGAAGAATATGACAAGAAACAAATGAATTTCAACAACATACACCTGCAAGGAATAGAGTTGGACATTGAGATAGAAGAATTATGGAAGTGTTTGATGAATATTTTTGAGTTGAGACACAATGAGATGAAGAGTACATTCAACCAAAAAGATCAGTTGACTGAGAATACTATTGAAAGCAAGGCAACACCAAATTTGGGATCCAAGCGAACATCCTATCTTTGAAGATTAAGATGAAGGAAATAAGCCTAAGTAGCCTAATATTAAGTCAATTTAGTTTTAAAATTTATGTTAAGTGTTTGTAAGCTTTGCTAAGACATAGACTAGCAAGTATTTTCATTTGTGAAATTTTCATTTTAGCATTATTAGAGTATCATAATTAAGAGGAAGTGTTAGTAAGAATGTAAACCTAGATATTAAGAGGGACTATTAGAAGTATTAATCTCATTGGTTAAGTTGTGTTAATTACATTCAATCATTTATTCAGTTTGAGGATCGGTTAGCCGGTATTGCCTTGAACCATCAAAACATGTAAAATATATATACTAATGTGTAATATGAAATAAACAATTCAGCTTTTAGTGCTTGTAATTCATTTGTTATGTTTATGCCCATATTTGAATAGTTTATTCAGGAGATTATACAACAACTGATCAGGTGGAAGATTACATGATCCATTTTCATTGGAAGAGTGTGCTAGCCACATAACATTGATCAGTGCCACATAACATTGATCAGTGATTTCACACTCACTATAAGTATCATGTAAATTTATCATATGGTGAATTCAATTTGGGCGTACTAACGTATATTAATATTGATAGCCAGAAGAGCTTTCCATTTCTTAATGAAATGGGAGAAATGTAGGCTAATCAGAATTATTCATCAAGTCTAAATGAAGAAGACAAAGAAACACCAACACATACAATATCAGGAAGATGAGGAACAAGTCGAATGTTCGATTTGAAGTGTGTAGATAAACCAGACTAGGTTAACATTCGGGTAGGAGAGGAGCATATGTACGATATCCAATATGACAAGGCTACTTCTAATCTCAATCAAGTCTATTTTACGTAAGTAATTAGAAAATACAATGCATTAATCCTACATAGTCTCTCCCATCCTTTGCAATATATGAACCTAATTTTCATGTTCCAATGCAATGCAATGCATACGTTTTCATATTAAAATATAGTAAATTACTATTACTATATTATTCTAACACCGTCTATCGAGTCCTTTGAAAAATAGTCATTGATAGTTGGACTCCCAGAGTTCCATGTTCCTGCAACCACCATATGCTAATGTATGGCTCATAGAATTCCAAGTCCCTGCACCCACCATATTATTCGTATTTTTAGTATATGGAGTGCATCAAAGAAAGCAAAAATCTCTCCCATGAAATGAATTTCAATCTAAGAACTTTTTTTTTTTAACCTATATGATTTGGTTAAACATATTAATCTACCCATATTGCTTTTTAATTTTTTTCATCTATAATTATTTTTGCATAGTTTCAATTTTATTTATTAAACTCATTTTGATGAAAAACTATATCTACAATATAATTGGCTGTGGATGATGACATTTTTGTTGAATTTTGAGCCCAAGGGGGGGCGATGTTGGTACATTGGTTATTTATTTAATGTATTGGTTTAATTTATATTTTAATGCATTTGGTCACACGGAAATGACAATGTCTAATATTAAATTAAATTCCAACTACTTGTTGAATGAAAATGGATTTTACCACCGGAAACCATTAAATGTGGTGGATCTATCCGGTGGGTAAGAAATAGCAACTTTTTTGTCGTGTTGCTAGCTAAGGACAAACACATAGCAGAGCTTGTTCTAATTAGGCCAAGGGAAGAATAATGTATGGCAAGGCCAAGCTTTATGGATAATTAAGTGGGACCAAGGTGGTAGTTTTAGAAGCTCTCTGGTTTCCTTGACAGAGTTGTTGGGGCACCCTTAGTAGTCATAGTTAGGATGCTCAGGCTCTCTCCCCCTTCAGTTAGAAAGTCTGGATAGTTTGATGGAAACAATTGTAGGTGTGTTGGTGAAAAGTGGTGGTTAAGTCTCCATAGGTCACTAGTTCAAATCCTGTGTGTTAGAGGTTGAGGCTGGGAGCCATATGGAACATGGTTGAGCTGTGGGATGTCCAAGGTGGTCCTACTCTTCGCAAAAACCTGGTTTGAGTACCTCTCATGGTGGGAAGATCGTTCTTCTAGTCAACATTAAGGATGGCTTCAGTTGAGGTTATATACCCATCCAAAAAGGCATGAGGGAATTCCTCATCCGTAAAAAAAAAGGTTGATGGAAACACAATCATAGATATGCACGTTTTTTGTTAGGTTGACTGGGTAATTAACAAGTCTCTCCTCCAATTTAACCGTAGGTACTAGTCAAGTCAGCCTTATCCTTAAATGGAGGAGTAGGAATGAGCTACACCTTGAACTTGGCATTACTTTACCATGGTGAAGCATGTGTTGGGGTTGAAAACATGATGTGGGTGGTGGAGAACTTATTACTCCCTATTTAACGCATTATAGTTTATTCTCTCTCTATCATCCACATACATGGTATGGTCATATTGCTCATGTTTTCTGTTTTTTATTTTATATATTGGAATCAAAATTTGATTAGGCGAGAGACTAGCTCTTAGGATTCACCCATTCTTGGGCTCCAAAGTGTACGATAGATGGTTAAGTATTTATTTCTACTTCATTTAAACATATAAAGTATTATCTTATTTATTAGAGAGGTGTAGTAGTTCACAATGATACAAGTTGGTCTAGGGATTCACCTTGTTGGGCAATATATTATCACGTTCATTCATAAAGGGGGGTTTTTCAATGGTGAAAAATAAGGTCAATATATTGTACATATTGGGGGACAGGGATTGGGAATATGTATTGGGAAGATAGATTAACAAAAGGATTTTGGTAAGTATTTATCAATATCTAGTGAAATTAGATATATTCTTTAATATCCCATGAACAAAGGAACTATTTCATAGTTTCATTGAGTGAAGGACCTATGGTATAGCATGGGTACTTTCCATATAAATTCAACCTCCTCTCGAGGTAAATCCTCTCCTAACTCTACTTTATACCCACTCTTCCCCTCCCTTGACCTTCGACATGCTATAAGGATAGAGAGGAAATAAGGGAAGCCAGCATTTTTCAAAGACAAATCAAAGCTTTGAAAATAAAGCGAATGGTTTATCTAGACTTGAAAGAGGGTAAGCAAATAGACCTTGACCACTCCTTTGAAAGCTTTATAGGTTGTGGTTTCACCTTCAATTTGATGCAAGCTCACCTTAGCAAGTGATTAAAAGAGTCGGTTGTTAATATGTATCTAAAACAACTTAATTAGAGAAGTTAGCTCGTTAGATCAATAGTTTGGAAAGTAAGGGGTTTTAAATCAAATTCAAAGTATGTTTCCTTTTTTAATATTCCTTTTATATAGGTAATTTTCCATAATTGTTTCTATAATATAAAAAATGACTTTGATAACAAATGAGGTATCTAAGTAACTAATAAACCGATACACCAAAAGACACAACTCCATCAAACTGGTCTTTTAATAGACACTAATCTTACGATGGTCTGTAGGCACTCAACCAAAGGGTCTTTAGTAAAGGTTCTCTTGAAAGTGCACTACTTAGGTTTGTTCCTCCTTAAGCTTCAACCAACTACTTTATATTCTAATTGTAATTTTGTATTTGAATCAAATTTCAATTTAAAGCTTCCATATCACAAAAGAGAAATAGATGGCTCTCGTAAAAGTCCATGTGATGATCCTCCTTCAATGGGAAATGGGAAAGGAAAGACAATATCTTTCAAGTGGATATTTTTTCAATTTAAACCTCCAAAGTAATTCAATCTTCTCCATAGTTGAAAGTCACACCACCAACTAATTATAAGCCAATTTATTCATAGCTCATAGAAATTTCAAAAAATCAAAGTTGCAATGACGTAGGACATTGTCACCTCGTGAATCTTGTTTATTATTACCTGACAAAGTATTATTAAGCACTTCTTTTGTTTTTTTATTATTACCAACTATAGCATTAATGAAATCACTTTGGAGTGAAAATAATCTGACATTTTATGTTTTCTCATTGTAATTTCGTATTTTGATATGACAAGTTATTAGGATGAGATCAAGATGTTACGTTGTTGCACTCATATAAACATTCTATATCAACATATAGAAATGGAAATAAAGTATCCATAAAAAATAAACTTAAATATAAACGATAAGTGTGATTTAAAAACTATTTTAATTTAAAATTTGAAAATATTAAATTAAATATTATAAGTACAAGATTATTTTTTGGGTTATATATACTTTTTCGAATAAAATAAATGGTTTGTTGATACATCTATAAGATGCAATATTATTAAAATTTATAGAATATAAAAACATTAAATGTTATTGAAGAAATACGAATTTAATAAATTTAAGGGTTAGCTAATTGATTATGAATCAGATTTAAGATCTATTTTTCCCTCAAATTAGGTTATATTCAATCGGGTGTATTTTTTGAAAAAATATTTAAATATAAACAATTAATATAGTATTAATAATAACTATAATTGAGTTTTCAAAGATTTAGATGAATTGTATAGTTAGGTTTTTTTACATTAAAGGGTTAGTGTATGAAATTGGTGGGCCTTTTAGATTAAATTGGATTTCTACAAAATTTATTCATGCTATGGAAATCAATAACAAGGTCACTTATAAACTAGGTTTGGTAAAACCCGAATCTATGAACCTAATTGGTATGCAGGTCAGGTGAATACATCATGCGCGTGTTCTTGGCCATAAAAATCGAGTGCACAATTTGGAATTCACGGCTTACAAAACACAAATGCAAATTGTAATTCATGGATTTCAAAATGTGCATGTGATTTGAAAGCCATGGATTATGAATCATGTGTGTGATTCATAATCCATGTTTCCTCCATTAACCATCTTTAGGGATCTAAAACACATACATGGTGCTCACAAACACCTAATAGCATGGATATCCCAACTTAGATACCAATGATACCTTCCATAAATTATGTCAGGTGCTTTGAGGAATAGTTCATGACCTTTAATGTCTAGAAGCTTCCTTTATAGCGTAAAGTGTAGCTTTTGTCTCTCTACAATGTCTAGTGCCCTTCGACTGATACCTACTTCTAACATCCTCCTAATGATGAACATTTCCCCATTAAAATCCAAAGATAGCCTCAAAAGGTTGAATATGTAATGCTTTGAGGTGTCATTATGGGATTCAGATGATTATAAGCTTCTTTTACAAAATAGGGATTAATTTTATTGCACTAACCATATTAGGGACTTAAGACCCATACCTAGAGTTATCCTTGACATACCAATTTATATATCAATGACACCTTCAGGAGTTCACATGTGCTTGTTTAATACATTGTGCTTCTTTCTATATGCATAAAAGATTCCCTTAGGAATTAATGCCTAGAATTATCCTTTAGTGCCTAAGGCCCAATATTTTTCCCCTTACAATGTCCAGCGACCCAAGACCCATACATAGCACTGAAAATGTCCCCATTGAGAGGACAAGGATAGTTAAGAAAGTAAGTTTGTAATTGCTTAATGCATTAGTCTTATCCAAGATGCCTAGAAGGTTTCTTAGGGCCTATGGGCTAGGTTTTTGGCCCTAACAATGTATAGGGAATCAATACCCATGTACCTAGATCTAAAAAAATTGTAATGGTTCCCATATCCCTAATTGAATACCAATCATCCCCTTGATTAGGCATGTATGGTGGTTTAATTTTCTAGTCATGGACCTTGAGTCCTAAAAGATAAATTTAAAACCTAATGCATGAGATTCCTCCACTAACCATGGCTAACACCTCAACACCCTATCTAGTTATCAAAAAATCCTAATCATGCCCATATACCTGTTGACACCAGTTTTGTCTTGAGCGAGTGGAAGGGTTAGATCCCTGAAAATAATGGAGAAGGCCTCAGTTTTCAAATCAAAGGACCCAAGGGAGGCCAAATGAGAGCTCTAGAGGTATATCTGTAGCTTGGGAGTGAAATAATCAAAGGCCCTAAGCTTTAACATTACAAACAAGGGTAGAATTATAAAAGTCCACTCAAGTGTTATATAATGGCATAGATCGATGGAGTAGATCTGTGGTGGTAGAGATCGACTGCCATAAGCACTCTTGGCAAAGGTAAGATGGGGTAGTTTAAGCGTGGGCGGAGTGTTGCTAGCCCACGAGCGAGTTGGGAATCCGATCAACGGGCGAAAGGACAAATCTACGGCCATGAAGTACTTTGGTTATTTGACATGCACAAGGAATTGAAAATTCCAAATCTACAAACTTTTGGTAGGGAATGCAGGTTTAGATGGCACAGATCGGGTGGAGTTGAGATCTACAGTGGAATATTTGTTCGCCGATTGAACTAGCGCGGACGACCAACAATACAAGATTTGCGAAGCGCGGTAGGGGGCACATCTTTGGACGGTATGGATGCGAAGGAGATCAAGATTGACGGTGTTGTGTTGGTCATGGATATGGATGGTTGAGAAGAACCTCTGCTATGAACGAATGATAGCCCAAGGGAAAGAAGCCACATTAGAGCCGTCATACGCTTTTTCACTCAACACGAAATTCTAGTTAAATTTATTTAATGCCAACCTAGATCTCAGTCATCATTCTCACTCATTTGGAGAGTTCAGTTGGATGATCATGCCAAAATGATTATTCTCAGTTACCATCATTATCACAGTCATTATAAATGGGCTCCCAAAGTTACTGTTCGCATCAGTGTTCGAAAAGGTGGTAGGCTCAGCAACCCATATATCTTTCATTCGAGATCCGGTCATGGAAAAGGATCAAGGACCCAAAGTAATTTTTGTACCGGAGAAGGTGTGGTATGATGTGGATGATAACCACGTTCCCTCATCCCCTGTAAAATTTGACCACATAGAGGACAGTACTATGAACAAACCCGAGGAGCACAGAGGTCAACAAGTGTGTAAGAAAACTCAGCGAAGGGAAAAGAGAGGGGCCCGAAAGGTTGAACAGTACACCCACCAAACCATGGAGATTCTTAGAGATTTTGTTGTTCCCACTGAGGAATTTGTGCCACCTCCTTCCACAGAAAAAGAAAAGGTGGTCGATTCCTTGAAGGTGGAAGATTTATTTGACCCACAAGGCCAAGTAATAGCTAAGACATAGAGTGGCGGTTTGTTTTATGATATTTTACATCCCATCGTATCAGTTTGTGTCAGACTCTTTTTGAATATGTAATATTCTTATACTTTGAGACCACTTAAGACCTGCCAGCTGCTTAGGAGCTGTTGTAGTTAGCAATTGTATAATGACACATGTAAAATCAGGTAGGCCTGTCCGTTAGTACTCATTTGTGTTCTTAGAGACAATGAACTAGGCTGAGTAGGTGTCAGTGTGGCTGTAACTGTTTTCTGTTAGGGTGACTCGAGCCTAAGGGCTAAAAGATAGCTATATATTCAGATTTAATAGATAGAGAAAAGGGTTGAAAACTGTTGGAACCCATGAGGCTTTTTGTGTTGTGTATTTTTGAGATGTTCCTTTAATAAAATTGGAAGAGCTGAGCAAGCAATTTTCAAGCAGAGATTCCTGTGTTATTTAATTTGCAGTCTGTACCTTCTTCTTCTTCATGTGAATGTTTCCTTGTTATCTAATTCATAATGTTTTCTTTCATGTTTGGATAAGTGTATATTGAGGTAGAATTAATATTGTTATGCTCTGTTTCTTTAATTCCAAGCATCCACAAACTAGTTTCTACTAAAGTTAATGCAGAATTCATTTAATAATGCTTTGTATTGATGGATTGTTCTGATTTTCTTCCCTATCACCAGACAAAAAACTCTTTGACTGTAAATGAGTAGCTACCCTGCCTCTATTCTGAACTATTTGCAAAGCATTTACACTTTATCATCATAACTATTTTTGACTCCATTTCCCAATGAATATTCATCTTGTTTCAACCAAACAACAAATCTGAGTTTAACTTTTAATCACATATCTGGCCTTGCTAAACAATTGGTGAGAGATCCCTATTTGGAAAGGAAGAAGCCAAATCCATTTCCTAAAGTGGTTATGTGGTTACCTCAAAGTGTCCTTTCCCCCAACCTTGAGGATCATTTTGAGTGCTAACATATTGCACCGTTGCTGGGGAGTGAAAGTTGCATTGTCCCTGGGTAGAACGACAAAGTTTCAGATTTGATTACTGATGGTGGACAATAGTCAAACATCAAGAAGGTTGTGTATCATTCACCTAGTGACTCCACTCATGATTCAATCCAATTTGAAGGCTCCATTGGAGAACAAGCCCAGTTGATAGAAACATGGAAGAATTAAGATCCAGGTATCAAAGTGTTAATTTCTTCAAGGAGATCTTGTTCTTTTGCATGGACTTCTTTTTATCTCTATGTGTATCTATCAAGGGATTTTTGTTTCACTGGAAATTCTTAAGTCATGAGAGAATTTCTTCTGTATATCCTCATTAGATATTGTAGATGTACCTTCTTCTCTCATTCCTAGAGCCGATCTAATTCCTTCTTTTGAATCATGTGAGACCCACAATCAGTCTTGCAAACCCTGTGTGATTAAGGTTGATGACATTCCTCCTGTACATACTCATTTACCTTCTAGATCTCAGCAGAGTTACAGTCCTTTAAAGCTACCCATTGTTCTTCATGAATATCCTCCTAAATGCCATAGATACCTCCCTGTTTTTGATGGAGAAGATGGCAGTCTCACAACTGAAAAACATCTTCAAGGTTTTGAGCATTTTCTGGAAATTTTTGAAATAAGCATGATGATGTTTGTATGAGGGATTTTGCCCAATCTTTCCAAGGAGATGTTAAGAAATGGTTTAAGCACTTGCAGCCTGAATCCATTGATACATGGGAAGAGTTTTCTGATGTCTTTTTGGAGTTTTGGGGTAAGAGAAGGTCATTGGACCACGTTCTTTAAGAGTTTTATTCTATAAAAAAAGAAGAAGGTGAAACTATGTCTAGTTTTAACAGGAGGTTTGCAAGCTTTTATTATAACATGCCAAAGGAAATTCAGCCTCTAGAAAATGCTGCTAAATTGTATTATGCATCTATATTTCCTCTCAAATTTTCTTTTCTTCTTTTGGAGAGAAGGTCTCCCACCTTGCATCATATGTTTATTGACTCATTGGAAGTTGAAGACAATCTTAGGATGTCTGGAAAATTTTTACACCAAGATAATGATAACAGAATTGAAGAAGAATTAGAGTTTGAAGAGGGACATGAACAAAAATAATTTGCTTTGCATTCCAATCCTTTTCATGATGGATAGAGAGATGATCATCCCAGTGATGTACAAGAAGAGGGTAATATTAATTTGTTTTATGTAGATTGCAATCAGCCTATTGAAAATTTTGTTATGAAAGGTTTTAAAGAAGATTTTAGTCCACCCATATATGATGAATATGTTGATGGCTACTTGGATATTGTGCCTGAAAAGGCAGCTGAAATTTTTTCAAGTCCTGGACCAATTGTTGAAGAAAATTTGGTTGAAATTTATGACCAAAATAATGAAAACATAGTGGATAGTAAGCAGGCTGAAAGCGATTGTTTTCCATTGATTTTTTCTTCAATTGAATTGCTGAAACAAGGAATTGAAATTTCTATTAAAAAACTGAAATTCGAGGTAATGGAGAATGTCATAAACCTTCTATAAGTGAATGAAAAGAGTGAGCAATCATGCAATCAGTCCCATTATATAGAAAAACCAGCTGGAGGTCTTACAGCAGAACAATTCATATTTCAGCCAGTCATGGAGAGAAATCAGATTGTAGCTCATGATTTGATCATTGCAAACTAGGGAGATAGTAAGCCTAATGAAGGTAATACCCCACCTCTCTGCTATGAAATATTTGACACAATGATGAAAGGTTTTAAGGTTATCAATGAATAAATCTTAAATGCCTTGCATAAGAAGCCTTCCCATCATTAGAAAAAGGAAGAAGAGGCTAATTACCAATATATTCATGAAAAAATCCAGTAGACAGATATTTTTCCCTTGGTTGAAAATGAAGTAGATTGTGGTATCGATAAAATGTTTCTTGCTGTTTCTCCTGAGTTTAATAAATACATTTAGCAAGATGGTCAGATAATAAGTAATCAGGAGGAGAATCAGGATAGTCAGTCAAATTTTTCTTCATGTCATTCGATCTCATAGTCTTTGTGTCCAGAAGAAGTTGTTCTTCTTGATCCATTTGAGAATCAGGATGGTATTTCTTTTGAAACACAAGAGCAAAATCAGGTTTTTAATCCAGGAATTCTAAGCATCCAAGAGGATGATATTATTGATAGTTCATGTGTTGAAACAACCTCTCATGTTACAAAGCTAAAGTTACAACAGAATGATGTGTATGAATCTGATTGTTTTAGTCTTATTGAGTTGCATGATGGATCAAGCATACATGATTTTCAAGTTCTATCTAAAACTTGTCATGAACATTGAATTCCTACACTTAGCATGAATGACAAAGGGGATGAGAATACTACTTACAGTTCTCTTGAAGATGAGTTAGCCAGTCTACAAGCGAAATTACAGCTTGATAGGGTGCCAGATAAGTTACAGTTGGAGCAGCCTTGTCATGTCAAACAAATGGCAGAAAAATTTGAAGGTTGCCATGTATATGACACAGTAGTTGATTACATGGTGAAATTTTTCAGTTGGGATAATTGGTTATGTTTCAGCCAAAAAGATTACACCTATCATCATTGCTTTTTTCCATTATGTTCCTATTTTCTGATTTTAGTCAAGCATGATGATAAAGTTTACTTATTGGATCAGCTGCTTGATTGGTTACATTAGCACTTTTGTATCACTTGATGTTGTAGTCATTTCAACAACATAGGATATAGTGATTTGTATATAAATAAGCTCGACATGGCCAGCACCTTTTCAGCATTTCAGTTTTCAGTTTCAAGTTTCGTTTAAGATTTGTAGCGTGTGGTTCAGCCTAAGTGCTTAGTTTGCTTGCAGTCTCAGATGAAGTATTGCAGGTTGCGGTTTTGTGATGGGAACAACCCAATGGATTAGGGAACTTGGTCTACTAGGTTCTTTGCTACCTCATAGGGAGGATAACATCCCCAATTGGAGCCAGTTGTTGACACTAGTTTTGTCTTAGGCAAGTGGAAGGATTAGATCCCCGAAAATAATGGAGAAGGCCTTGATTTTCAAATCATAGGACCTAAGGGAGGCCAAATGATAGATCTAGAGGTATATCTGTAGTTTGGGAGTGAAATAATCAAAGGCCCTAAGCTTTAACATTGCAAGCGAAGGTAGAATTATAAAAGTCCGCTCAAGTGTTATATAATGGCATAGATCGATGGAGTAGATCTGTGGTGGTAGAGATTGATGGCCATAAGTGCTATTCGCAAATGTAAGATGGGGGAGTTTAAGCATGGGCGGAGTGTTGCTAGCCCACGAGTGAGTTGGGAATCCGATCAATCGGAGAAAGGACATATCTACGACCATGAAGTACTTCAATGATTTGACATGCGTAGGGAATTGACAGTTCAAAATCTGCAAACTTTTGGTAGGGACCTCAGGTTTAGACGTCACAGATTGGGAGGAGTTGAGATCTAGGGTGGAAGATTTGTTCGTCAATTGAACTAGCGCGGATGACCAACAATCCAAGATTTGCGAAGCACGGTAGGGGGCGCATCTTTGGATGGTCTGGATGTGAAGGAGATCAAGATCGATGATGCTGGGTCGATCATGGAGATGGACGGTTGAGAAGCACCTTTGCTGTGAATGAATGGTAGCCCAAGGGAAAGAGCCACATTAGAGCCGTCATACGCTTTTTCACTCAACACAAAATTCTAGTTAAGTCTATTTAATGCCAACCTAGATCTCAATCATCATTCTCGCTCATTTGGATAGTTCAGTCGGATGATATGCCAAAATGATTACTCCTGGTTACCATAATTATCATAGTCGTTATAAATGGGATCCCAAATTTACTATTCGCATCAGTGTTCAAAAAGGTGATAGGCTCAGCATCCCAGATATCTTTCATTCGTGATCCAGTCATGGAAAAGGATCAAGGAACCAAAGTAATTTTTGTACCAGAGCAGGCGTGGCCTGATGTGGAGGATAATCACGTCCACTCATCCCCTATAAAATTTGACTACATAGACGAGAGTACTGCCAGCGAACCCGAGGAGCACAGAGGTCGACAAGTGTGTAAGAAAAATCGGTGAAGGAAAAAGAGAGGGTCCCGAAAGGTTGAACAGTGCACCCACCAAACCATGGAGATTCTCAGAGATTTTGTTGTTCCCACTAACGATGTGGCGCCACCTCCTTGCAAAGAAAAAGAAAAGATGGATGATTCTCTGAAGCTGGAAGATTTATTCGATCCACAAGGCCAAGTAATAGCTCAGACATAGAGTGGCGGTCTATTTTATGATATTTTACATCCCGTCATATCAGTCTGTTTCAAACTCTTTTTGAATATGTAATATTCTTATACTTTGGGACCACTTAAGACCTGCCAGCTGCCTAGGAGCTGTTTTAGTTAGCAATTGTACAATGACACATGTAAAATCAGGTAGGCCTATCTAACAGTACTCATTTATGTTCTCAGAGACAATGGATTAGGATGAGTAGGTGTCAGTGCAGTTGTAACTGTTTTCTGTTAGGGTGACTCAAGCCTAAGGGCTGAAAGATAGCTATATATTCAGATGTAATAGATAGAGAAAAGGGTTGAAATTGGTTGAAACCTATTGGAACCCATGAGGCTTTTTGTGTTGTGTATTTTTGAGATGTTCCTTTAATAAAATTGGTAGAGCCAAGCAAGCAATTTTCAAGCAGAGATTCCTGTGTTATTTAATTTGCACTTTGTACCTTCTTCTTCTTCATGTGAATGTTTCCTTATTATCTACTTCATAATGTTTTCTTTCATGTTTGGATAAGTGTATATTGAGGTAGAATTCATATTGTTATGCTTTGTTTCTTTAATTCCAAGCATCCACAAACCAGTTTCTACTAACGTTAATGCAGAATTCATTTAATAATGCTCTGTACTGATGGACTATTTTGATTTTCTTCCTTATCACCAGACAAATAGCTCTTTGACTGTAAATGAGTAGTTACCTTGCCTTTGTTCTGAATTGTTTACAAATCATTGCCACTTTATCATCATAAGTGTTTTTGACTCCATTACCCAATGAATATTCATCTTGTTTCAACCAAACAACAAATTTGAGTTTAAATTTTAATCACATATCTGGCCTTGCTAAACAATTGGTGAGAGATCCCTATCTTGAAAGGAAGAAGCCAAATCCATTTCCTAAAGTGGTTTTTTGGTTACCTCGAAGTGTCCTTTCCCACAACCTCGAGGATCATTTTGAGTGCTAACATATTGGCGCCGTTGCTGGGGAGCGAAAGTTGCATTGTCCCTGGGCAGAATGACAAAATTTCAGATCTAATTACTAATGGTGAACAACAGTAAGACATCAAGAAGGTTGTGTATCATTCACCTGGCGACTCCACTCATGATTCAATCCAATTTGTAGGCTCCATCGAAGAACGAGCCCAGTTGACAGAAACATGGAAGAATTAAGATCCAGGTATCAAAGTGTTAACTTATTCAAGGAGATCTTGTTCTTTTGCATGGACTTCTTTTTATCTCTATGTGTATATATCAAGAGATTTATGTTTCACCAGAAATTCTTAATTCATGAGAGGGTTTCCTTTATATATCCTTCATTAGATCCTGTAGATGTACCTTCTTCTCTCATTCCTAGAGCTGATCCGATTCCTTCTTTTGAATCATGTGAGACCCATAATCAGTCTTGCAAACCCTATCTGATTAAGGCTGATGGCATTCCTCTTGTACATACTCCTTTAACTTCTAGATCTCAGCAGAGATACAGTCCTTTAAAGATACCCCTTTTTCTTCACAAATATCCCCCAAAATGCCATAGATACCTCCTTGTTTTTGATGGAGAAGATGGCAGTCTCACAGCTAAAAAACTTCTTCAATATTTTGAGCATTTTCTGGACCTTTTTGAAATAGGGCATGATGATGTTTGTATGAGGGATTTTTCCCAATCTTTCCAAGGATATGTTAAGAAATGGTTTAAGCACTTGCAGCCTGAATCCATTGATACATTGGAAGAGTTTTCTGATGTCTTTTTGGAGTTTTGGGGTAAGACAAGGTCTGAATTGGACCAAGTTCTTTCATGGTTTCATTCTATAAAAAAACAAGAAGGTGAAACTATGTCTAGTTTTAACAGGAGGTTTGCAAGCTTTTATTATAACATGCCAAAGGAAATTCAGCCTCTGGAAAATGTTGCTAAATTGTATTATGCATCTATCTTTCCTCTCAAATTGTCTTTTCTTCTTTTGGAGAGAAGGTCTCCCACCTTGCATCATATGTTTATTGACTCATTGGAAGTTGAAGACAATCTTAGGATGTCTAGAAAATGTTTAGACCAAGATAATGATAAAGTAATTGAAAAAGAATTAGAGTTTGAAGAGATACATGAACAAAAAGAATTTGCTTTGCATTCCAATCCTTTTCATGATGGACAAAGAGATGATCATCCCAGTGATGTACAAGAAGAGGGTAATATTAATTTATTTTATGTAGATTGCAATCAGCCTGTTGAAAATTTTGTTATGAAAGGTTTTAAAGAATATTTTAGTCCACCTATATATGATGAATATGCTGATGGCTACTTGGATATTGTGCCTGAAAAGGAAGCTGAAATTGTTTCAAGTCCTGGACCAATTGTTGAAGAAAATTTGGTTGAAATTTATGACCAAAATGCTGAAAACATAGTGGATAGTAATCAGGATGAAAGCGACTGTTTTCCATTGAGTTTTTCTTCAATTGAATTGCTGAAACAAGGAATTAAAATTTCTATTAAAAAACTGAAACTTGAGGTAATGGAGAATGTCATAAACCTTCTATAAGTGAATGAAAAGAGTGAGCAATTATGCAATCAGTCCCATTATATAGAAAAACCAGCTGGAGGTCTTTCAGTAGAACAGTTGATATTTCAGCCAGTCATGGAGAGAAATTAGATTGTAGCTCATGATTTGATCATTGCAAACCAGGGAGATAGTAAGCCTAATGAAGGTAATACCCCACCTCTCTACTATGAAATATTTGACACAATGATGAAAGGTTTTAAGGTTATGAATGAATAAATCTTAAAAGCCTTGCATAAGAAGCCTTCCCATCATCAGAAAAAGGAAGAAGATGCTAATTATCAATGTATTCATGAAACATTCCAGTAGACAGATGTTTTTCCCTTGGTTGAAAATGAAGTAGATTGTGGTATCGATAAAACGTTTCTTGCTATTTCTCCTGAGTTTAATAAATACATTTAGCAAGCTGGTTAGATAATAAGTAATCAGGAGGAGAATCAGGATAGTCAGTCAATTTTTTCTTCATGTCATTCGATCTCAGAGTCTTTGTGTCAAGAAGAAGTTGTTCTTCTTGATCCATTTGAGAATCAGGATGGTATTTCTTTTAAAACACAAGAGCAAAATCAGGTTTTTAATCCAGGAATTCTAAGCAGCCAAGAGGATGATATTATTGATAGTTCATGTGTTGAAACAACCTCTCATGTTACAAAGCTACAGTTACAACAGAATGATGTGTATGAATCTCATTGTTTTAGTCTTATTGAGTTGCATGATGGATCAAGCATACATGATTTTCAAGTTCTATCTGAAACTTGTCATGAACATTCAATTCCTATATTTAGCATGAATGACAAAGGGGATGAGAATACTACTTACATTTCTCTTGAAGATGAGTTAGCCAGTCTACAAGCGAAATTACAGTTTGACAGGGTGCCAGATAAGTTACAGTTGGAGCAGCCTTGTCATGTCAAACAAATGGCAGAAAAATTTGAAGGTTGCCATGTATATGACACAGTAGCTGATTACATGGAGAAATTTTTCAGTTGGGATAATTGGTTATGTTTCAACCAAAAATATTACACCTATCATCATTGCTTTTTTCCATTATGTTCCTATTTTTTTATTTTAGTCAAGCATGATGAGAAAGTTTACTTATTGGATCAGTTGCTTGACTGGTTACATTGGCACTTTTGTATCGCCTGATGTTGCAGTCATTTCAACAACATAGGATATAGTGATTTGTATATAAATAAGCTCGACATGGCCATCACCTTTTCAACATTTTAGTTTTTAGTTTCAAGTTTCGGTTAAGATTTGTAGCATGTGGTTCAGCCTAAGTGCTCAGTTTGCTTGCAATCTCAGATGAAGTATTACAGGTTGCAGTTTTGTGATGGGAACAACCCAATGGATCAGGGCACTTGGTCTACTAGGTTCTTTGCTACCTCACAGGGAGGATAACATCCCCAATTGGAGCCAGTTGTTGACACCAGTTTTGTCTTAGGCGAGTGGAAGGATTAGATCCCTGAAAACAATGGAGAAGGCCTCGGTTTTCAAATCACAGGACCCAAGGGAGGCCAAATGAGAGCTCTAGAGGTATATCTGTAGTTTGGGAGTGAAATAATCAAAGGCCCTAAGCTTTAACATTGCAAGTGAGGGTAGAATTATAAAAGTCCGCTGAAGTGTTATATAATGGCATTGATCGACGGAGTAGATCTGTGGCGGTAGAGATTGATGGCCATAAGCACTCTTCGCAAAGGTAAGATGGGGGAGTTTAAGCATGGGCGGAGTGTTGCTAGCCCACGAGCGAGTTTGGAATCCCATCAACCAGAGAGAGGACATATCTACGGCCATGAAGTACTTCAGTGATTTGAAATGCGTAGGGAATTGACAGTTCCAAATCTGCAAACTTTTGGTAGGGACCGCAGGTTTAGACATCACAGATTGGGAGGAGTTGAGATCTACAGTGGAAGATTTGTTCGTCGATTGAACTAGCATGGATGACCAACAATCCAAGATTTGCGAAGCGCGGTAGGGGGCGCATCTTTGGACTGTCTGGATGTAAAGGAGATCAAGATCGACAATGCTGGGTCGATCATGGAGATGGACAGTTGAGAAGCACCTTTGTTGCGAATGAATGGTAGCCCAAGGTAAAGAAGCCACATTAGAGCCGTCATACGCTTTTTCACTCAAGACAAAATTCTAGTTAAATCTGTTTAATGCCAACTTAGATATTAGTCATCATTCTCTCTCATTTGGAGAGTTCAGTCGGATGATCATGCAGAAATGATTACTCCCGGTTACCATCATTATCAGAGTCATTATAAATGGGCTCCCAAATTTACTATTCGCATCAGTGTTCAAAAAGGTGGTAGGCTCAGCATCCCAGATATCTTTCATTCGTGATCCAGTCATGGAAAAGGATCAAGGAGCCAAAGTAATTTTTGTACCAAAGTAGGTGTGGTCTGATTTGGAGGATAATCATGTCCACTCATCCCCTATAAAATTTGACTACATAGACGAGAGTACTTCCAGCGAACCCGAGGAGCACAGAGGTCGACAGTTGTGTAAGAAAAATCGACGAAGGAAAAAGAGAGGGGCCCAAAAGGTTGAACAGTGCACCCACCAAACCATGGAGATTCTCAGAGATTTTGTTGTTCCCACTGACGATGTGGCGCCACCTCCTTGCAAAGAAAAAGAAAAGATGGACGATTCCATGAAGGTGGAAGATTTATTCAACCCACAAGGCCATGTAATAGCTCAGACATAGAGTGGCGGTCTGTTTTATGATATTTTACATCCCGTCATATCAATCTGTTTCAAACTCTTTTTGAATATGTAATATTCTTATACTTTGGGACCACTTAAGACTTGCCAGCTGCTTAGGAGCTGTTTTAGTTAGCAATTGTACAATGAAACATGTAAAATCAGGTAGGCCTGTCTGACAATACTCATTTATGTTCTAAGAGACAATGGACTAGGATGTGTAGGTGTCAGTGTGGCTGTAACTGTTTTATGTTAGGGTGACTCAAGCCTAAGGGCTGAAAGATAGCTATATATTCAGATGTAATAGATAGAGAAAAGGGTTGAAATCAGTTGAAACCTATTGGAACCCATGAGGCTTTTTGTGTTGTGTATTTTTGAGATGTTCCTTTAATAAAATTGGCAGAGCCGAGCAAGCAATTTTCAAGCAGAGATTCCTGTGTTATTTAATTTGCACTCTGTACCTTCTTCTTCTTCATGTGAATGTTTCCTTGTTATCTACTTCATAATGTTTTCTTTCATGTTTGGATAAGTGTATATTGAGGCAGAATTCATATTGTTATGCTCTGTTTCTTTAATTCCAAGCATCCACAAACCAGTTTCTACTAAAGTTAATGCAAAATTCATTTAATAATGCTCTGTATTGATGTACTATTCTTATTTTCTTCCTTATCACCAGACAAATAGCTCTTTGACTGTAAATGGGTAGTTACCCTGCCTCTGTTCTGAATTTTTTACAAATCATTGCCACTTTATCATCATAAGTGTTTTTGACTCCATTACCCAATGAATATTCATCTTGTTTCAACCAAACAACAAATCTGAGTTTAAATTTTAATCACATATCTGGCCTTGCTAAACAATTGGTGAGAGATCCCTATATTGAAAGGAAGAAGCCAACTCTCTTTCCTAAAGTGGTTTTGTGGTTACCTCAAAGTGTCCTTTCCCACAACCTTGAGGATCATTTTGAGTGCTAACATATTGGCGTCGTTGCCGGGGAGCGAAAGTTGCATTGTCCCTGGGCAGAACGACAAAGTTTCAGATCTAATTACTAATGGTGAACAACATTTAGACATCAAGAAGGTTGTGTATCATTCACCTGGTGACTCCACTCATGATTCAATCCAATTTGTAGGCTCCACCGGAGAATGAGCTCAGTTGACAGAAACATGGAAGAATTAAGATCTAGGTATCAAAGTGTTAACTTATTCAAGGAGATCTTGTTCTTTTGCATGGACTTCTTTTTATCTCTATGTGTATATATCAAGAGATTTATGTTTCACCAGAAATTCTTAATTCATGAGAGGGTTTCCTTTGTATATCCTTCATTAGATCTTGTAGATGTACCTTCTTCTCTCATTCCTAGAGCTGATCCGATTCCTTCTTTTGAATCATGTGAGACCCATAATCATTCTTGCAAACCCTATCTGATTAAGGCTGATGGCATTTCTCTTGTACATACTCCTTTACCTTCTAGATCTCAATAGAGATACAGTCCTTTAAAGCTACCCCTTTTTCTTCACGAATATCCTCCAAAATACCATAGATACCTCCATGTTTTTGATGGAGAAGATGGCAGTCTCACAGCTGAAAAACTTCTTCAAGGTTTTGAGCATTTTCTGGACCTTTTTGAAATAGAGCATGATGATGTTTGTATGAGGGATTTTCCCAATCTTTCCAAGGAGATGTTAAGAAATGGTTTAAGCACTTGCAGCCTGAATCCATTGGTACATTGGAAGAGTTTTCTGATGTCTTTTTGGAGTTTTGGGGTAAGACAAGGTCTGAATTGGACCAAGTTCTTTCATGGTTTTATTCTATAAAAAAACAAAAAGTTGAAACTATGTCTAGTTTTAACAGGATGTTTGCAAGCTTTTATTATAACATGCCAAAGGAAATTCAGCCTCTGGAAAATGTTGCTAAATTGTATTATGCATCTATCTTTCCTCCCGAATTGTCTTTTCTTCTTTTGGAGAGGTCTCCCACCCTGCAGCATATGTTTATTGACTCATTGGAAGTTGAAGATAATCTCAGGATGTTTGGAAAAGTTTCAAACCAAGATAATGATAACAGAATTGAAAAAGAATTAGAGTTTGAAGAGAGATATGAACACAAATAATTTGCTTTGCATTGCAATCATTTTCATGATGGATAGAGAGATGATCAGCCCAATGATGTACAAGAAGAGGGTAATATTAATTTGTTTTATGTAGATTGCAATCAACCTGTTGAAAATTCTTTTATGAAAGGTTTTAAGGAAGATTTTAGTCCACCTATATATGATGAATATGCTGATGGCTAGTTGGATATTGTGCCTGAAAAGGAAGCTGAAATTTTTGCAAGTCCTGGACCAATTGGTGAAGAAAATATGGTTGAAATTTATGACCAAAATGCTTAAAACATAGTGGATAGTAAGCAGGCTGAAACCAACTGTTTGCCATTGATTTTTTCTTCAGTTGAATTGCTAAAACAAGGAATTAAAATTTCTAATAAAAAACTGAAATTCGAGGTAATGGAGAATGTCATAAATCTTCTAGAAGTGAATGAAAAGAATGAGAAATCATGCAATCAGTCCCATTATATAGAAAAACTAGCTGGAGGTCTTATAGCAAAACATTTCAGATTTGATCCAGTCAAGGAGAGAAATCAGATTTTAGCTCATGATTTCATCATTACAAACCAGGGAGATAGTAAGCCTGATGAAGGTAATATCTCACCTCTTTGCTCTGAAATATTTGACACAATGAAGAAAGGTTTTAAGGTTATGAATGAATAAATATTAAAGGCCTTGCATAAGAAGCCTTTCCATCATCAGGAAAAGGAAGAAGAGGCTAATTATCAATATATTCATGAAAATTTCTAGCAGACAGAGGTTTTTCCCTTGGCTGAAAATTAAGTAGATTGTGGTATCGATAAAAAGTTTCTTGTTGTTTCTCCTGAGTTTAATAAATACATTCAGTAAGTTGTTCAGATAATAAGTAATCAAGAGGAGAATCAGGTTATTCAATCAATTTTCTCTTCATGTCATTCGATCTCAGAGTCTTTGTGTCAAGAAGAAGTTGTTCTTCTTGATCCATTCGAGAATTAGGATGGTATTTCTTTTGAAACACAAGAGAAAAATCAGGTTTTTAATCCAGGAATTCTAAGCAGCCAAGAGGATGACATTGTTGATAGTTCATGTGTTGAAACAACCTCTTATGATACAAATAGATAGTTACAGCAAAATGATGTGTATGAACCTGATTGTTTTAGTCTTATTGAGTTGCATGATGGATCAAGCATACATGATTTTCAAGTTCTATCTGAAACTTGTCATGAACAGTCAATTCCTATACTTAGCATGAATTACAAAGGGGATGAGCATACTACTTACAATTCTCTTGAAGATGAGTTAGCTAGTCTACAAGCGAAATCACAGTTTGACAGGATGCCAGATAAGTTACAGTTGGAGCAGCCTTGTCATGTCAAACAAATGCTAGAGAAATTTGAAGGTCGCCATGTATATGACACAGTAACTGATTACACAGAGAAAATTTTCAATTGGGGTAACTGCTTATGTTTCTGCCAAAAAGATTACACCTATCATCATTGATTTTTTCCATTATGTTCTTATTTTCTTATTTTAGTCAAGCATGATGAGAAAGTTTACTTATTGGATCAATTGCTTGATTGGTTACATTGGTAATTTTGTATCTCCTGATGTTGCAGTCAGTTCAGCAACATAGAATATAGTGATTTGTATATAAATAAGCTCAACATGGCGAGGACCTTTTAAGCATTTGAGTTTTCATTTTCAAGTTTCGGTTAATATTTGTAGCGTGTGGTTCAACCTAAGTGCTCAATTTGCTTTCAGTATCAGATGAAGTATTACCGGTTGCAGTTTTGTGATGGGAACAACCCAATGGATCAGGCACTTGGTATACAAGGTTCTTTTCTACATCAGAGGGAGGATATCATCCCCAATTGGATCTAGTTGTTGACACCAGTTTTGGCTTGGGCGAGTGGAAGGGTTAGATCCCCAAAATAATGGAGAAGGCCTTGGTTTTCAAATCAGAGGACCCAAGGGAGTCCAAATGAGAGCTCTAGTGGTATTTCTATAGTTTGGGAGTGAAATAATCAAAGGCCCTAAGCTTTAACATTGCAAACGAGGGTAGAATTATAAAAGTGAGCTCAAGTGTTATATAATGGCATAGATCGATGGACTAGATCTATGGTAGTAGAGATCGACATCCATAAGCGCTCTTCACAAAGGTACGATGGGGTAGTTTAAGCATGGGTGGAGTGTTGCTAGCCCACAAGCGAGTTGGGAATCCGATCAATGGGAGAAAGGAAAGATCTACAGCCATGAAGTAATTCCGTGATTTGACATGTGTAGGGAATTGACAATTCCAAATCTGTGAACTTTTGGTAGGGACTGTAGGTTTAGACGACACAGATCGGGCGGAGTTGTGATCTATGGTGGAATATTTGTTCGCTGATTGAACTAGCGCGGACAACCAACAATAAAATATTTGCGAAGCACAATAGGGGGCACATATTTGGATGGTCTGGATGTGAAGGAGATGAAGATCGACGGTGCTGGGTCGATCACGGAGATGGACAGTTGAGAAGCACCTCTACTGTGAACGAATGATATCCCAAGGGAAAGAAGCCACATCAGAGCCATCATACGCTTTTTTACTTAACAAGAAATTCTGGTTAAATCTATTTAGTGCTATCCCAAATCTCAGTAATCATTCTTGCTCATTGGGAGAGTCTAGTTGGATGATCATGCCAAAATGATTACTCCTGGTTACCATCATTATCACAGTCGTTATAAATGGGCTCCCAAAGTTACTTTTTCGCATCAGTGTTCGAAAAGGTGGTAGGCTTAGCATCCCAAATATCTTTCATTCGAGATCCGGTCATGGAAAAGGATCAAGGAGCCAAAGTAATTTTTGTACCGGAGCAGGTGTGGTCCAATGTGGAGGATAATCATGTTCCCTCATCCCCTATGAAATTCGACCACATAGAGGAGAGTACTTCTAGCGAACCCGAGCAACACAGAGTTCGATAGGAGTGTAAGAAAACTTCACGAAGGAAAAAGAGAGGTGCTTGAAAGGTTTAACAGTGTACTCACCAAACCATGGAGATTGTCAGATGTTTTGTTGTTCCCATTGAGGAAGTGGCACCACCTCCTTCCACAAAAAAAGAACCGGTGGTTGATTCCCTGAAGGTGGAATATTTCTTCGACCTACAAGGCCAAGTAATAGCTCAGACATAGAGTGGAGGTCTATTTTATGATATTTTACATCTCGTCGTATCAGTTTGTTTCAGACTCTTTTTGAATATGTAATATTCTTATACTTTGGGACCACTTAAGACCTGCCAGCTGCTTAGGAGCAGTTGTAGTTAGCAATTGTACAATGACACATGTAAAATCAGGTAGTCCTATCTGACAGTACTCATTTATGTTCTCAAAGACAATGGAATAGTATGAGTAGGTGTCAGTGCGGCTGTAACTATTTTCTATTCGGGTGACTTGAGCCTAAGGGATGACAGATAGCTATATATTCAGATGTAATAGACAGATAAAAGGGTTGAAACCTATTGGAAACCGTGAGGTATTTTATGTTGTCTTTTTCTGAGATGTTCTTTTAATAAAATTGGTAGAGCTGAGCAAGCAAATTTAAAGCAGAGATTCCCGTGTTATTTAATTTGCAGTCTGTACCTTCTTCTTGTTTGTGTGAATGTTTCCTTGTTAACTACTTCATAATGATTCATATTGTTATTCTCTGTTTCTTTGATACCAAGCATCCACAAACTAGTTTCTACAAAAGTTAATTCAGAATTCATTTAATAATGCTCTTTATTGATGGACTGTTCTGATTTTCTTCCTTATCACTAGACAAACAACTCTTTGACTGTAAATGAGTACCTACCCTGCCTTTGTTATGAACTGTTTGCAAAGCATTGCCACTTTATCACCATAAGTGTTTTTGACTCCATTCTAATGAATATTCATCTTGTTTCAACCAAACAACAAATATGAGTTTAACTTTTAATCACATATCTGGCCTTGCTAAACAATTGGTAAGAGATCCCTCTCTAGAAAGGAAGAATCCAACTCCCTTTCCTAAAGTGGTTCTGTGGTTACCTCAAAGTGTCGTTTCCCACAGCCTTGAGGATCATTTTGAGTGATAACAATACCCACTTGAAAACTAAATATTCCTTCAGGAGATCATGTGCGGTGGTTCGAGGTGATGTTCTTGTCCTTAAATACTTACCATGTTCCTTTAGGTCCTAATTCATGATTTTCCTTCCTCAACCTTGTCTAGGTACCCACATCCCATTTCCTCTCTTAGATTTAAAACATCTCAAAGAGAGGTCATATGCACTAGTTCAAGGCTTGTTCATGGAATTCAAGCATTAGAAATCATTTGGGACTAAGGTTGAAGCTTCCTCCATTTACCATGGAAATGAACTAAGAATCATACTTAGTTCTAAAAACTTAAAAATGGTGCCCATATCCCAAATCATAGCAAAAGGATAATCTTGAGAAGTAAAACGTGATGGATTGTGGTATTTTTATTAAATTTGGATGCTTAGAATATTGCATAGGTATTAAGTCTTATGTTCCTCCCTTAGTCATATCTAGGGCCTCATGACCTATCCTTGGTTCTCAAATCCCTATAGTTGTTCCTAATAGCCACTCGATGGTTGTAAATCTAATAAAGATGTCGCATGTCATGGCTTGGGTAATTGTTCATGGAACACAATATTTAGAAGCTAAATTTTAGACCTAATTCCCCCATTTCATCACTTGACCTATGGCAAGTCCTCAACATCGATACCTAGTTTTGAAAAAAAATATTTTGGTGCCAGTATTCCCAATCGGAGGTTAAGGATCCCTTTGGAAGGTCAAATTTGTGTTGGTTAAAGGAATTGTTATTGTATTTAGATGAACAAAACATTACTTTATAACCTAAGGCCAAATATTCGTCACCCAATCATATTGAGATCCCTACAAACAACATCTCTTGTTCTCTAAAAGTAAAAATGGTGCCTATATTTCCACTTATAGGCTAACTATCCCCTCAGGAGGACCTCATGTTTTTCAATTTAGGGATTTTCTCATTTCCTTGTCTTCCTATAATCTTAATTTTTAGGGTCTAATTCTCAATATTTTACCCTCAACCATGTCAAGGTCCTTAAGACCTTTACCTTGTGCTAAAAAAATCCTAATATTTCCAATATATTCATTGAGAGGACAACAATATACACAGGAGGTGACATGTGTGTTGGATTGAAATGGCATTTCTGAACTTGGATGTTTAGAATATTACTTTAGGGAATAAGTCTAAGGTTTCTTCCCTCAACCATTCCCAAGGCCCAAAGACACACCTAGTATCCAAAGCCTAATATTGCAAGTTTTTTTGTGACATGGAGGTAAGGATAACCTCAAGGGGTCCTATTTGGTGATTTTAGGTGTTATCCATGGCCGTGGACACATAAAATCTTTTTTTAAAGTCCTATCCCCATATTTTCTCCCTTAACCATGCCAAAGTGCTCAAGACCCATATCTAGTGCTAAAAGTTTCCTTATGGACCTCCCATATCCACATTTAGAAAATAAGGATACACTCTACAGGTGTTATGTGGTAGTTTGAATACAAAATCTATGCTTACACACTATAAACTTGGACTGCCACAAATTTATACAACTAGATGTGGAAGTTCCATTCCCCATGTTAGTTCTCAACATGACCATAACTATGAGTGATGAACATCAGAAAATTCCATTATAATAATGCCCATCTCTTCCCAACTCATTACCTCATGTCGATCCCAACCTTCCTAGTGATATGTGTATTTGTTCTTCTTCATGTCAACTTCCAAATATTTTTATGATTGGATGAATATCTAGTCTATATAGTGGATGAAGAAACGCCATGATCCTTCACCTATGGCACCAATAGTTACACCCCAGTAATCCTAATCTCTCCCTCCCATCATTTTTATCTATGCCAAATACAAGTTGAGAATCCAGGCTTTAAACACTAACTACAATTTATTAATACTAGAAAGGGATGCACATTGGTATGTTTGGATATGTCAAATTTTATCCTTATCACATTGGCCATGTAATAAATTATGATAAGAATGTAGTTCTTAAATATATTATGTGTCTACCTGTCTCCTTGTTGTGATATGTCTACCACCTACCATCCTCTCAAATTGGTAATTTATACTTCTCCTCCTAAATTTAGGAAAGAAAACTACCAAAGCTAGGGCATATAATACTATCAAACTGTGCATGTGTTTTATTCTCACTAATGAAATACAGGTACATAAGAGTATTTAGGTTGATCTATAGAGAGTTTCATCATTAGTTTGGTATATCATGTGTTACATCAAGAGGAAGTCACTTCCTCCAATATGGAGACTCCTCTCTCTCTTCTACTGATGCAAACCTCTAAATATCATTTTTCATGCATTGTAACTAAATCAACCATTAGTGAACAGTGATCATTTAGTTATAGGCATAGTGTATTGTAACCAAATCTAAATTACACCCCTAGCCATGGCATAACCAAATGTTACTGTTAACACCCCCATCAATTTTCCCTCCAAGCAAGGAAAGGGCATCCCCCTACAGGACTCCCAAGCATGCCCATCGACCACCTATGCCACAGAAGAGCCCGAAAACCAAAAAAATGGCTAAGGGTCAAGCTAATCCAAGCCAAATGATCGAGCCGTAGTGAGAAAATGGGAAAAACAAGGAAATGGAATGCTTTCACAATGTACAGAGGTTGAACGGTCAAGATTGATTAATAGCCAAATCGGTCATAGAAGTCTGTATCCAATGGCCCAAAACAACTGTGAAATACCCATTTGATCGATTGATTTTATGCTTTCAAAGAGAAATTGGACGATCAGGATTGAAGAGGAGGGCCAAATCAACGGTTGGGAGATGATCCGCAGCACACCGAATCACAATATTTTCCGCTTTTCCGCCTTCCCGCAAGTCCCACTTTCCGACTTTTCGCACCTGCATTGCGGATTGCGGAAGTCATAATGGTATTTTTCAAGGGCATAAAGTTGGGTTTTCGATTTCCGCAACCCGCATTGCAGAATGCGGATTGTAGAGACATAACTTATCCGAGGGAGTAGATTTTGGTTTCTGATTTCCGCAACCACCATTATAGATTGTGGATTGCGGAGCCATAATTTCTTGGGGGCGCAAATTCAGCTTTCTGATATCTGCAATCTGCATTGCAGAATGTAGATTGTGGAGGTGATTTTCATGAAGTTGTGCAATGGCTTTCTGATTTCCACAACCGGCATTATGGAATGTGGATTGAGGAAGTGATATTTTCCAGAGGCATAAAATTGCCTTACCGCTTTCCGATATCCACATTGTGGATTGCGGTAGGATAAGTGCAGATCAGAGAGGTTTTACAGGGAAAATTACGGCCCAAAATGAATAATTTCACAGGGAAATGGCACAATTGGAGGTTGATTTGGAAGCCAAAGAGAAGCACATCTTGGTTAACTGTACAAATCAACCTAAAAAAACCCAATCCGAAGAACAAATAGGTGGTTTCCAAGGCCCAAATGCACACCTAAACTGCATAGAGCTTCCCACCTGCGCATCTAACAGAATTAGAGGCAGTTGGTTCAAGCAGTTCATCCAGAATGGACTCATCCCTTCAAGTTCTAGACTGTTTTCAGTTAGTTAGAAGTTGTTTGATGTTTTGTAAGCCTATAAAGGAATATTTTGAACTAAACCAAAGGGTTGGATTGTTTCTATATTCTAAGAGTATAAAAGATCTGCGTATGTATCAAGATTGGATTTCCAATTAATGAGAAGACCCTATTCTGGATCAGATATTCATGTGATGAGTGTTTTTGATGTCTATTAGTTCCTGTGCATGTGTTCCTCATTTGTATTTCCATTGATTGTTTACTTCTTCAATATCTAGATCAAGACTACATGGTATTAAATTCATATATTATGCTTCAGATGCATATGACTAGGTATTCCACCCTTTCTTCTTGAAGTTGCAGGTTAGAATTCATTCACAAATGCTCTAGATCTGTGATGGAATGTGTTTCCCTTTCTACCTTCATCTGCTGATATTTTTGAATTGAAGAAACCTCATCTACCTTACCTCTGCCTCTTAAATTGTGGTCTAAATCAGTCATTTGTGACTATAAATCCATTGAATTTTGACTCCATGCCTAATGGTGCTCTTGTCCTTAACCCCAACCAGCTGAAAAAACCCTATAAGTCATTATTTAAAGGTCTAGCCACTACTTTACCTACAACTAGCTTGTGAAAATAGTATTCTAAGTGTTGAGAGAATTGTGAAAGAGAGAGCCCTCTCTGTGGTTGGAAATGGCTAGTTTCCATCCACCAAAGCTTGGTTTGAAACAATTACCTAATCATCTCTCTTACTGCAACCTAGGAGAATATTGAGTGATAACATTATGGAAACCATAATAGGGATTTCGAAAGACTTATTTCCCATAACAAGAATTTTGAAGCAACATAGAATATAGTGATTTGTATATAAATAAGCTCAACATGGTGATGACCTTTTAAGCATTTGAGTTTTCATTTTCAAGTTTTGGTTAAGATTTGTAGTGTGTGGTTCAACCTAAGTGCTCAGTTTGCTTTCAGTATCAGATGAAGTATTACAGGTTGCATTTTTGTGATGGGAACAACCCAATGGATCGGGCACTTGGTCTACAAGGTTCTTTGCTACCTCAGAGGGAGGATATCATCCCCAATTGGAGCTAGTTTTTGACACCAGTTTTGTGTTGGGCGAGTGGAAGGGTTAGATCCCCAAAATAATGGAGAAGGCCTTGGTTTTCAAATCACAGGACCCAAGGGAGTCCAAATGAGTGCTCTAGAGCTATTTCTGTAGTTTGGGAGTGAAATAATCAAAGGCCCTAAGATTTAACATTGCGGACGAGGGTGGAATTATAAAAGTGCACTCAAGTGTTATATAATGTCATAGATTGGCGGAGTAGATCTGTGGTGGTAGAGATCGACGACCATAAGCGTTCTTCGCAAAGGTATGATGGGATAGTTTAAGCATGGGCAGAGTGTTGCTAGCCCATGAGCGAGTTGGGAATCTGATCGATGGGAGAAAGGACATATCTATAGCCATGGAGTATTTCGGTGATTTGACATGCGTAGAGAATTGACAGTTCCAAATCTGCGAACTTTGGGTAGGGACTGCAGGTTTAGACGACACAGATTGGGTGGAGTTGAGATCTACGGTGGAATATTTGTTCGCCGATAGAACTAGTGTGTATGACCAAAAATAAAATATTTGCGAAGCACGGTAGGGGGCACATATTTATACAGTATGGATGTGAAGGAGATCAAGATCGACGGTGCTGTGTTGATCATGGAGATGGACAGTTGAGAAACACCTCTGCTGCGATCGAATGATAGCCCAAGGGAAAGAAGGCACATCAGAGCCATCATACGCTTTTTTACTTAACAAGAAATTCTAGTTAAATCTATTTAGTGACAACCCAAATCTCAGTCATCATTCCCGCTCATTGGGAGAGTCTAGTCGGATGATCATGCCAAAATGAGTACTCCTGGTTACCATCATTATCACAGTTGTTATACATGGGCTGCCAAAGTTACATTTTCGCATTAGTGTTTGAAAAGGTGGTAGGCTCAGCATCCCAGATATCTTTCATTCGAGATCCGGTCATGGAAAAGGATCAAGGAGCCAATGTGGAGGATAATCACGTTCCCTCATCCCCTATGAAATTTGACCACATAGAGGAGATTACTTCTAGCGTACCCAAGCAGCACAGAGGTCAATAGGTGTGTAAGAAAACTCAACAAAGGAAAAAGAGAGGTGCCCGAAAGGTTGAACAGTGCACCCACCAAAACATGGATATTCTCAGATATTTTGTTGTTCCCACTGAGGAAGTGGCACCACCTCCTTCCACAGAAAAAGAATAGGTGGTCGATTCCCTGAAGGTGGAATATTTCTTTGACCTTCAAGGCCAAGTAATAGCTCAGACATAGAGTGAAGGTCTGTTTTATGATATTTTACATCTCATCGTATCAGTCTGTTTCAGACTCTTTTTGAATATGTAATATTCTTATACTTTGGGACGACTTAAGACCTGCCAGCTACTTAGGAGCAGTTGTAGTTAGCAATTGTACAATGACACATGTAAAATCGGGTAGTCGTATCTGACAGTACTCATTCATGTTATCAGAGACAATGGACTAGGATGAGTAGGTGTCAGTGCGACTGTAACTATTTTCTATTAGGGTGACTTGAGCCTAAGGGCTGACAGATAGCTATATATTCAGATGGAATAGACAGATAAAAGGGTTGAAATCTATTGGAAACCATGAGGCTTTTTATGTTTTTTTTTCTAGATGTTCCTTTAATAAAATTGGCAGAGTTGAGCAAGCAATTTTAAAGCAGAGATTCCTGTGTTATTTAATTTGCAGTTTGTACCTTCTTCTTGTTCGTTTGAATGTTTCCTTGTTATCTACTTCATAATGATTCATATTGTTATTCTATGTTTCTTTGATACCAAGCATCCACAAACCAGTTTCTACTAAATTTATTTCAAAATTCATTTAATAATGCTCTGTATTGATGGACTGTTTTGATTTTCTTCCTAATCTCCAGACAAACAACTCTTTGACTGTAAATGAGTAGCTACCCTGCCTTTGTTCTGAACTGTTTGCAAAGCATTGCCACTTTATCACCATAAGTGTTTTTGACTCCATTGCCTAATGAATATTCATCTTGTTTCAACCAAACAACAAATCTGAGTTTAGCTTTTAATCACATATCTGGCCTTTCTAAACAATTGGTGAGACATCCCTCTCTGGAAAGGAAGAATCCAACTCCCTTTCCTAAAGTGGTTCTGTGGTTACCTCAAAGTGTCCTTTCCCACAACCTTGAGGATCTTTTTGAGTGATAACAATACCCACTTAAAAACTAAATAGTCGTTCAGGAGATTGTGTGTGGTGGTTCAAGGTGATGTTCTTGTCCTTAAATACTTAGCATGTTCCTTTAGGTCCTAATTCATGATTTTCCTTCCTCAACCTTGTCTAGGTACCCACAACCCATTTCCTCTCCTAGATTTAAAACATATCAAAGACAGGTAATATGCACTAGTTCAAGGCTTGTTCATGGACTTCAAGCATTAGAAATCCTTTGGGACTAAGGTTGAAGCTTCCTCCATTTACCATGGAAATGAACTAAGAATCATACTTAGTTCTAAAAACTTAAAAATGGTGCCCATATCCCAAATCATAGCAAAAGGATAATCTTGAGAAGTAAAGCGTGATGGATTATGGTATTTTTATTAAAGTTGGATGCTTAGAATATTGCATAGGTATTAAGTCTTATGTTCCTCCCTTAGTCATATCTAGGGCCTCATGACCTATCCTTGGTTCTCAAATCCCTATAGTTGTTCCTAATAGCCACTCGATGGTTGTAAATCTAATAAAGATGTCTCATGTCATGGCTTGGGTAATTGTTCATGGAGCTAGAGATTTAGAAGCTAAATTTTATACCTAATTCCCCCATTTCATCACTTGACCTTTGACTAGTCCTGAACATTGATACCTAGTTTTGAAAAAAATTATTGTGGTGCCAATATTCCCACTCGGAGGTTAAGGATCCCTTTGGAAGGTCAAATTTGTGTTGGTTAAAGGAATTGTTATTGTATTTAGATGAACAAAACATTACTTTATATCCTAAGGGAAAATATTCATCACCCAATCATATCGAGGTCCCTACAAACAACATCTCTTGTTCTCGAAAAGTAAAAATGATGCCTATATTGCCACTTATAGGCTAAATATCCCCTCAGGAGGACCTCATGCTTTTCAATTTAGGGATTTGCTCATTTCCTTGTCTTCCTATAATCTTAATTTTTAGGGCCTAATTCTCAATATTTTACCCTCAACCATGTCAAGGTCCTTAAGACCTTTACCTTGCGCTAAAAAAAGCCTAATATTTCCAATATATTCATTGAGAGGACAACAATATGCACAGGAGGTGACATGTGTGTTGGATTGAAATGACATTTCTAAACTTGGATGTTTAGAATATTACTTTAGGGAATAAGTCTAAGGTGTCTTCCCTCAACCATTCCTAAGTCCCAAAGACACACCTAGTATCCAAAACCTAATATTGGAACTTATTTCATGACATGGAGGTAAGGATAACCTCAAGGGATCCTATTTGGTGATTTTAGGTGTTAGCCATGGCCGTGGACACATAAAATCTTTTTTTAGGGTCCTATCTCCATATTTTCTCCCTTAACCATGCCAAAGTGCTTAAGACCCATATCTAGTGCTAAACGTTTCCTTACGGACCTCCCATATACACATTTAGAAAATAAGGATACACTCAAGACGTGTTATGTGATAGTTTGAATACAAACTCTATGCTTACACACTATAAACTTGGACTGCCACAAATTTATACAACTAGATGTGGAAGTTCCATTCCCCATGTTAGTTCTCAACATGACCATAACTATGAGTGGTGAACATCAAACAATTCCATTATAATAACGTCCATCTCTTCCCAACTCATTACCTCATGTCGATCCCAACCTTCCTAGTGATACGTGTATTTGTTCTTCTTCATGTCAACTTCCAAATATTTTTATGATTGGATGAATATCTAGTCTATATAGTGGATGAAGAAATGCCATGATTTTTCACCTATGGCACCAATAGTTACACCCCAGTAATCCTAATCTCTCCCTCCCTTCATTTTTATCTTTTCCAAATACAAGTTGAGAATCCAGGCTTTAAACACTAACTAGAATTTATTAATACTAGAAAGGGATGCACATTGGTATGTTTGGATATGTCAAATTTTATCCTTATCACATTGGTCATGTAAGAAATTATGATAAGAATGTAGTTCTTAAATATATTATGTGTCTACCTGTCTCCTTGTTGTGATATGTCTACCACCTACCATGCTCTCAAATTGGTAATTTCTACTTCTCCTCCTAACTTTAGGAAAGAAAACTACCAAATCTAGGGCATATAATACTATCAAACTATGCATGTGTTTTATTCCCACTAATGAAATACAGGTACATAAGAGTATTTAGGTTCATCTATAAAGAATTTCATCATTAGTTTTGTATATCATGTGTTACATCAAGAGGAAGTCACTTCCTCCAATATGGAGACTCCTCTCTCTCTTCTACTAATGTAAACCTCTAAATATCATTTTTCATGCATTGTAACTAAATCAACCATTAGTGAATAGTGATCATTTAGCTATAGGCATAGTGTATTGTAACCAAATTTAAATTACACCTCTAGCCATGGCATAACCAAATGTTATTGTTAACACCCCTATCAATTTTCCCACCAAGCAAGGAAAGGGCATCCCCCTACAGGACCCCCAAGCATGCCCATCGACCTCTTATGCCACAGAAGAGTCCAAAAACCAAAAAAATGGCTAAGGGTCAAGCTAATCCAAGCCAAATGATCGAGCCATAGTGAGAAAATGGGAAAAACAAGGAAATGGAATGCTTTCGCAATGTACAGACGTTGAATGGTCAAGATTGATTAATAGCCAAATAAGTCATAGAAGTCTATATCCAACGACCCAAAACAGCTGCGAAATACCCATTTGATCGACTGATTTTCTGCTTTCAAAGAGAAATTGGATGGTCAGGATTGAAGAGGAGGGCCAGATCAACGGTTGGGAGATGATCCGTAGGACATCGAATCACAATATTTTCTTCTTTTCTACCTTCCTACAGGTCCCACTTTCCGACTTTCCACACCTGCATTGCGGATTGCGGAAGTCGTAACGGTATTTTTCAAAGGCATAAAGTTGGGTTTTCGATTTCAGCAACTGACATTGCGGAATGCAGATTGCAGAGACATAACTTATCCGAGGGAGTATATTTTGGTTTCTGATTTCCGCAACTAGCATTACGGATTGTGGATTGCGGAGGCATAATTTCTCGGGGGCGCAAATTCAGGTTTCTGATATCCGCCATCCGCATTGCAGAATGCAGATTGCCGAGGTGATTTTCATGAAGTTGTGCAATGGCTTTCTCATTTCCACAACTCGCATGCAGAATGTGGATTGCGGAAGTGATATTTTCTAGAGGCATAAAATTGCCTTACCACTTTCCGATATCCGCATTGTGGATTGCGGGAGGATAAGTGTGTATCAGAGAGGTTTTGCAGGGAAAATTATGGCCCAAAATGAATAATTTCACAGGGAAATGGAACGATTGGAGGCCGATTTGAAAGCCAAAGAGAAGCACATCTTGGTTAGTTGTCCAAATCAACCTAAAAAAACCCAATCCGAAGAACAAATAGGGGGTTTCCAAGGCCCAAATGCACACCTAAACCGCATAGAGCTTCCCACCTGCACATCTAACAGAATTAGAGGCAGTTGGTTCAAGCATTTCATCCTGAACAGACTTATCCCTTCCAGTTCTGAATTGTTTTCAGTTAGTTAGAAGTTGTTTGATGTTTTGTAAGCCTATAAAGGAATATTTTGAACCAAATCAAAGGGTTGGATTATTTCTAGATTCTAAGAGTATAAAAGATCTGCGTATGTATCAAGATTGGATTTCCAATTAAAGAGAAGACCCTATTTTGGAGCAGATATTCAGGTGATGAGTGTTTTTGATGTCTGTTACTTCCTGTGCATGTGCTCCTCATTTGTATTTCCATTGACTGTTTACTTCTTCAATATCTAGATCAAGACTACATGGTATGAAATTCATATATTATGCTTCAGATGCATATGACTAGGTATTCCACCCTTTCTTCTTGAAGTTGCAGGTTAGAATTCATTTGCAAGTGCTCTAGATCTGTAATGGAATGTGTTTCCCTTTCTACCTTCATCTGCTGATATTTTCTAATTGAAGAAACCTCATCTACCTTGCCTATGCCTCTTAAATTGTGGTCTAAATTAGTCATTTGTGACTATAAATCCATTGAATTTTGACTCCATGCGTAGTGGTGCTCTTGTCCTACCAGCTGAAAAAACCTTCTAAGTCATTATTTAAAGGTCTAGCCACTACTTTACCTACAACCAGCTTGTGAAAATAATATTCTAAGTATTGAGAGAATTGTGAAAGAGAGAGCCCTCTCTGTGGTTGGAAACGGCTAGTTTCCATCCACCAAAGCTTGGTTTGAAACAGTTACCTCATGATCTCTCTTGCTGCAACCCAGGAGAATATTGAGTGATAACATTATGGCGACCATAATAGGGATTTCAAAAGACTTATTTCCCAAAATAAGAATTTTGAAGCATCAAATCAAATCTCTGAGGGAAAAAAGAGGATCAGAAATTTCAAGGTTGTAACATTTTCCCTAGCGACTCCAACTTTCAGATTAGCGAATCCCTTGGAATAAATATGGCTCCCAGAAGGATACCTACCAGAAGTCATCCAAATCCTGAACTAGCAAAGTTTATATCATATCCTGAGAATATCATCAGGAAAGAAAAGATCCAACAAACAGGTATTTCCCCATTAGCTAGGTCTTTTTCTCTACCTAAAGAAGAAAGCAGTGATTTATTTCTTTTCACTAAAGCGGATAGCCAAAATACCCAAGTCCTGATTACTCCTCCTGATGTTCCTAGACATACCTTTCTAGTACCTACTATTACTCCTGCCCCTAGGAAAAATCTAAGAGTAATGGCTGCCAGATTTTCCCCTTTAGCTCTCCCTACTAATCTCCATGACTTACCTGTGGGCTATGCCCAACGCCTCATGAGATTTTATGGGGAAGGAAATGGTTATGCACAACAGCATGTAGACCACTTTGCTTATTTTATAGACCTAGAAGAGGTGGATGAAGATGATGTCAAGATGAGGCTATTCGCCCAAAGTCTAGTAGGAGAAGTGAAGAAGTGGTTCAAAGCCCTCCCAAATGGAGGAGTTTCTACCTATGAGATATTTGAACAAGCTTTGCTCACCAGATGGCATGATAAACAAAATCCTCTCCAAATTATCACTCAGTATGAAAATACAAAGAAAACCAATGTTCAGACTGTCCAAGAGTTTTCAACCAGATTCATGAGGATGTATAACTCTATCCCTGTGGAAATCAAACCTCATGTGGGAGAAGCCAAGCTTCATTATTCTAATTGTTTTGATAGTTACTTTGCTCTCATGTTGATAGAAAGGAGATCTTCCACTCTATCTGATATGTTAAAATATGTTGTAGAAGTAGAAGCTAATTTAATGGGCTCAGGTAAAATGAAGCTGAGAAAAAGAGGTCTAATGAGGTAGCCCAACCTTCCACATCCCAATCCATTGATACTAGATTTGAACAGATGATGAGGACTATCGAAAGGCTGGTGGATAGGATTTCCCTTAACAATAGGCCTCCTTCCAAAGAAAACTCAGAGCCTCAAGCTCGAAATAATAATTATAGGAGACCTTATGCCCCACAGGGAAGACCAAGAGAGCTAAGGGATCCTAGAAATGCTAAGAATCATCCAATCATACCACCTTTTGTTGAGAACTTGATAGCAGGAGAGGAAGAATATGGAAACCTTGATGATCAAATCCACCATTTTTATCATATCCAACCCCAGTTCTATTTAACTAAAGAGGAACATGACCAATTCTCCCTGCACTTAGATAGTAGCCAAGAAGAAGCAGAATCTGATCAATACCAAAGAGGCTTCCAAAATGCAATCTATGAATTTCATAGGAAGCATAATTTGACAGGTAGGAAGGTAATGGTTGACCAAGGGAAGGCTATTGCTGAGCCATCTTCTTCTCAGCCACAAATAAAAGAAACCCCATAAGGGAGAGATGAACGTAATGTAAATACAATAGAAAAGATCCATTCTGATTTCAGTTTAGAGAATGAAATATCTAAGATTAAAATATCAATTCATTTAAATAAGTTGGTAAAAAACTCATAGTACACAAATCAGATTTTGAAAGTAGTGAATGGAGAAGAAGGAAAGCAGCATGATACTCTCAATTTGCATGATGAAAAACCCACTCTTTTGTTTGGTCCCCATGTTGAAAGTGCTCCAGAGGATGACGTTCCTCCCTTCTATATCATCCTAAACATACATGATCATATATTGCACAATGTTATGTTAGATTCTGGAGCTTCACATAACCTCATGCCAAGATCAGTGGTGGAAAATATGGGGTTAGAAATCACAAGACCCTATAAATATCTATTCTCCTTTGATTATAGAAGAGTAAAATTTTTAGGGATGATTAAGGACATGGTGGTATCACTGACTCAAATAGCTCAGAAGAATGTAATCATGGGTGTGGTAGTCTATTGACCAACGCGACCTCGGTCGACAGGGGTTCACCTCACTGTCGACACATACCACAGTCTCCCTGGGCACTGGACTGGGCAGGTTTGAGCCCACCCAACAACACCCGCAGAGCGGATGAGGTCTCACCCGAGGCGTCCATGAAGGGCAGATGGAACCATGTTTCCACTGAGGGAGGAGGAGAGTTGTGGTTGTGCAGACTAGCTCTATTGCAGTACATAACCAAACATTTTAAACATTCGATATGGAGCTATAACATTTACTTAATCGCAACATTTATCATCACAGTAATAGTAAGCAGACATTGCATCAATAAAATATAACAACATTCATATATCGCAACATTGCACAAAGATAGTACCAAAACATCATCATTTTATTACTGTTAGCCATATACTAGAAGCAAAACCATAGATCTCCATATACATTCACCTTCTTCTTTCCCGCCAACTACTGTCTCTGTCTCATCTCTATCTATCATCTCCGCATATATGTCTAACACTTACAATTCTCATCTATTTATAGGCTTCTGCCATTACAATATTTGTCCACTTACAAATGACTTCCTAATCAACACTATGGACAAATGACCAAATATCTAACTGACTTGGTCCAAATGACCCCCAAAAACCCACATATCGCAGTACAACTGACTCACTATTACATAATATATGGTCCAAGTGACCCAAAACCTGCCAACTGCGGTATTCTTTAACACAAAATACTCCTTTCGTGCCCTCATCCGATGTGTCATAGAGTCGGCGGTACCATGACATTTCCCCATCAAATCGCCTGCCAACAGGCCCCCAACACAATCTTATGGCTCACCCTTGAGCCACGTCAACTGTTGGACATAGTGCATGTTGTGGTCTTTGCCTTGAAGTCTGCATATGGCTGTTTGATATTTCGCACCAGCTCCTGAGCATCCTTAGCTGCTGCCTGACTGCTGATCACATCGTCGGCTGATGGGTGATCGACAAGCTTGTCCATGACCTACTGTTGATACTTTTGTACTGCTTGTAGTGCTTCACTGGCCTGCAGCATCAGTTTCCTGCCAGTGTCTTGGAATTCGTCCAACTGGGCCGCACGTTTTTTCTGGAATTCATATGCCTTGGAAACCTGTTGTTACAAGTCCTTCAGCTCGTGCGACTTAGCAACTTGCTCCATTGGCGGCAGGGTTATCATCGCAGCCTTTAATGTGGCCATCTAGCCCTCCACTTCCTATCGGATTTTAGTGAGCTGTTTAACTTGTTCATCATGAACAATGCAGCCCCAAAATTGTACTGTTTCGGTGGTGAGCCTGGTTGCCTGTGTTTCCAGCTCCTCCATCTGGGTGGCAACTTCCTCAAATGTCATTCTTTGTTCATCCACCTCAGCCTGAGGCGTACTTGGTTTCAGCTGGGCCTTCAACTCGTGGTTTTCCTGTTGCAAATGAACAATAGTAGCCCCCAGCCGCTGCACTTGGTGGAGCACGTCTACCTCTTCAGTGGGCTTTGGGACATGTTGATAAGCCTCTCTGATCGCTCGATCAACCCGAACACTATCATCCCACATTCGAGCTTTTCCGTAATAAGGAAATCTTGTTCCTTTTTAAGTGCTACAAGGGCGCAACCCTTCTTGGGTTGCTCCTTCTTAAGGTCGGCTTCAAGGTCATCCACTGTTTTCCACGCTGTAGCAGCTCGACTTGTAAGCTCGTCAATAGCGGCATTTGCAACTGCCTCGCTTGCGTGCAAGTGTTGAAAGCTCTTGCTGATTTCATGCATTCTATCCGCCATTTCCTGGGAGGCGACCTTCTGCATTGTTACTAACGCCATTGTCGGCAGTTCATTAACATTGACAGTCACCTAGGCAACCGTCTGTAGCACATTTTTCAAAGCCTCATTATCGGTCACAACCGACAGGATCTTAATGCCCATGAGTACCGCCTGATTATTGCAGCTACTGGTGCGATACCCACGCCCATCCAATTCCAATTCATACTTTTTTTGCAACTGACGTGCTCGCTTCTTCTCATTTGCTTTTCCTTGAATAAACTACACTGGATCAATGCCATTCTTGGTTAAGCCAGTAATGAAAGAAATCAAGTCAACAGTGACCAGGACCTCTCTATCCAACCACAACTAACCCCCATGGAAGCATGACAAGAGCTGCTTTACACAAGCACCAACTTGCACTAAGTGCCTAAAATGCAGCATGTTAATGAGCCCTAACAAGCCATCCTGCCGCAGTCCTCATGCCCAGTCGTGTATCTCTGGAACCGGTGAATTGCGTGTCTTAGGCACATATGGTGCTGATTCAATTTCAGGGTGAGCCACTATGTCATGGTGCACATAGCGCAGGCGCATCAGCGCCGGTCCAATATCCACAGAGCACTCCATCCTAGCCGGGAATGTGGGCATCTTCACACTAAATTTCTGTTTCGGATTTATCTTACGCGGGGTGGCATCCGGTCGAACAAGAGGGATGTAACCAAGGATATTATTCGTGGACTGTCCCAGCCATCGGGCAGATGGATGAATGGTGCAACTGGACTACCCCACCTGTGCTAGAGCTTCGTCAGCCACCGCAGACCAAAGCAACCTCTTACTCTGCAGAGATTCAGAAGGCTGACCTCCTCGGTGCTTCTTAGCAACACTTGATGCTCCCACTGGCATGTTGGAAACCTCGGCACCAAGATCAACAGTGTCCGAGGACACAGCTTCTTGTTCTACAGCAACCGGAATGAATGGAGACTCCACTTCATTGCTAATGTCCACTGTCTCCAATTCACCTGGCATCCCTCACCACTTCTCATTATATACTTAACAACAACTGGCTTAGATCACGGTAGCACTCCACAACAACTCGTCTTACTAATTCCTTGGTGTCTTCTGCCTGACGCGAAACCATACTTATATCATCTACCCAAATACACCGTAATCATGACTATATCATGCATTAACTCACCCAAATCCTGTATTAATGAGGCAAATCCACCGTCGATCCTGTCCACTAATCGGCCGAATCCGCCATTAATTCCCATCATTCGAACAATGCCGTTAATTAAAGATCTAAACTTTTGGCATTTAATGCTGATTTGATCAGGTCGCAACGCTGCCATGTGTCTCTGACTGCTTCAAACTTGTGGCACAAGCCTCCTTGCTTGCGTAGTCCTTCTTCTGTTGGTGCGCCATTTGCCACCAAGCAACCTACAACACACTCATCATTTTTTTTTTATGTGACTCAGACATCGCACTGCTCCAAGCCCAATCGATAGGGCTTCAACTTGTGACCATTTACCAGCTTGGGGAGCATCGCCCTATCCAACCGCTGCAGCTGAACCACTCCACCTGAAGTAATATTATTGATGCGATATGGACCCAGCTAATGCATCTGCAATTTTCCTAGATGTTTCATAAACTTGTTGTCGTATAATAACACCAAGTCACCTTGCTGAAATTGTTTATTTTTGATGTGGCGATCATGCCATGCTTTCTGGCGATGCTTCTCCACCCGTTGGTGAAAGCCAGCAATAAATCGATCCTCTTCCAGCTGCACCAATTGCGCTAGATATTCATCTAATGCTACAACATCATCCATGCTTGTAACAGCCGCAATTCGTAGACTTGAAACAATGCACTCCATAGGCACAGTTGCTTCCTTCCCATATACCAGCTTGAAACGTGCTTGATCAGTCAACCTTTTACATGTGGTAGAATAGGCCCACAACACTGCTGGGATTTCTAGATCCCAGTCGTCACGGTTCACATTGCACATCTTTGTCAACACATGCTCCAATACCTTGTTAAACGCCTCCACCGTTCCATTTTCCTGTGGGTGATAGGGTGTACTCTTCTTATGTTGTATCTGCAAGTCTTCCGTCAAGGCGTTGATAGTGCGATTAAGAAAGTGGTGGCCTTGATCACTCAGCAATATATTGGGGTAGCCGAAACGAGTGATAATGTCATCAAACAAAAATCTAGCAGTCATTTCCGTAGAGCAATCAACTACAGGTACTACCTCAGCCCATCGGGTCAAGTACTCTTTCGCCGTGACAATATACTGCACACCTGTGTGTTTCCCTGGTGGATGGATCGGTCCTACAAAATCCACAGCCCATTTTTCAAACAATTGCAATGTCACTTGAGGTAGCAGCGACATCTCGTTGCGTCTGGACGGCTTGATAGTTCGCTGACAAACATCACAAGACCACGCATAGTCTGTCGCATCATTATGTAATGTGGGCCACCAAATCCCTGCATGTAGTACCTTCTGGGCAGTCTCCTGACCGCCATAGTGTCCTCCCGATACTCCACCATGTGCCTCATCCAATATCTATGCTTGCTCATGTAGCAAGACACATCTGCACAATATCTCATCAGCACCCAATTTATACAATTCTCTCGCGATTAGCTGAAAGTCAGTAGCCTTGACAACCAATTGCTTCTTCTAAGTAGTGGTAAAGTCTGCGGGCGTAGTGCTGATCACCAAAAACTGAAGGATGTCATCAAAATATTGATCAGTGGCAGCAATGTGAAATAGTTGGGAATCCAGCAACCCGTCTTCGATATTAGTCTGTTCCTCCCCTGTGTTAATCCGTGACAAATGATCTGGTCCAGCATTCAACCACCTTGGTTTCACAATGACTTCGAAATCAAATTCCTGGAACAAAGTAGCCAACGGTAGATCTTCCCCCCAAACAAAGGCTTATTGACCAAGTATTTCAAGGCAGAATGATTAGTGAACATTTTAAAGTGGCCACCCAACAAATAATGCCTGAATTTCTACAGTGCGTAAACCATGGCCAGACCTTCCTGCTCCGTGGTAGTGTAATTGTGTTCTACAGAGGACATCTTCCGATTGGATAAAGCAATGGGATGATCAAGGTCGCCTTCTCCAGGTTGAGCCAACACAACACCTAATGTAGTCGATGAAGCATCAACATGGACATGGAATTCCTTACTCTAGTCCGGAAAGACCAAGATCGGTGCTGACTCCATCTTTGCCTTGAGCGTTTCGAAACTATCCTGACATTCCGGGCTCCACTGGAATGTAGCGTCCTTCTTCAACAACCTTTCCATAGGGGCAGTAATCGTAGAATAACCCCTGATAAACTTGCGATAATATCCTGTATGACCCAAGGTCACGCGCAACTGCTTAACGGTGGTTGGAGATTTCAACCCTAAAATGAGCTCAATTTTGGCTAGATCGACCAGCAATCCCTGCTTACATACAATATGACCCAGCAATATCCCAAAGGGTGCACAGAAAATACATTTCTTTAAGTTTAGCGATATCTGGTGCTGTCGGCATCACTCAAGCATTAACCACAGATTGGCCAGATGGTCACGAATCAATCCATAAATGGTCTAATCGTCCATATATACCTGCAAAAACTTTTGAATAAAATCTTTGAATATGGAAACAACGACCCGAGAGAATATAGCAGGTGCATTCTTCAAACCAAACGGCATTACCATGTATTGAAAGCAACCCCATTTAGTAACGAAAGTTGTCTTATGGCGATCTTCCTTGGCAATGCGAATCTAGTGGTAGCCAGAGAATCCATCAGTGAAGGAGTACATCTCTTGTCCACCCACTCCTTCAAGTACTTCATCGGTAAACGGGGTCAGAAAAGGGTCATGCAAGCAGGCATCGTTCAACTTCCGCAAGTTGACACAAATGCGCACTTCACCTGTTTTCTTGCCCTGCACCACCATAGGACTGATCCATTTGGACTCTTCCACAAGTTCAATAATACTGGCATCCAACATGCGATCAAGTTCTGCCTTGACCTTTTCTTTATGTCGGGGATCCATCCGATAAGGTCGCTGTCGGAATGGCTTAGCATCTAGTTTTAATGGAATCTTCATCTCTCCTAAATCACCCAGGATTCCTTTCATTTCATAAAACTTCATGGGAAACACATCTTGAAACTCATGAAGTAACTCAGTAACCTTACTCATCATCTCATCATCCCAATAATCCCCAACATTAGCAAACTTGGGAGTAGCCTCGGTGCTGATATTCATCTTGCGAAGCTGCAATGGTTGACTGAACGGATTACTTGGCGCAACAGGTGGGACCACATCGCGACTTCCTTTATATTCGGGAATGTTGACATTCCGGGGATCATCATCGTCCTCCGGCCAACCACTTATGTTGAAGCACTCCATGAGAGACTGCATCTGACAATGTGTGTGCGGATCAACAGGGTAGGCCGTTGAACAACCTGAAGTACCACGTCGCAGATGAGCTGCAGGGCATTATGGACATCAAGGTTGGCATCTGCAAAAGTGAACGTATGAGTGAAAAAGATCGTCAACTCCCCCCCTGTTGTAATGTCTCGGCGCAACTCGGCTGCAGTGTACCATGAGCGTAGTATCTCATCCAAAGTATGGATAAAAGCATGGACCCACTCATCTCTGGGTCGCGCTATCCACAATTGTTGGCATTCCATCACATGATCACTGGGATCAGTCTGGCCATCGTACTTGCCAGTGTGATAAACTTCAGTATCGTCGAACCAAACCAGCATTAGCCTTCGACACTGTGGCCAACCATTAATGAATTTATTATGTGTTTCCCACCATCGTGCTAGAGCAGCTTTCAGTGCTTCCTCCAAGGCCAGCAATCACTGTGGTTCTGGGATGCGGTCTTCAAATTCTGCTAAAAAGGTGTTTAGGCCAGGAAACCGCTCATAGACATGCAATGTGATCATTTCTGTCGCAACACGACATAAGGATTGCGTAACTAAGCCACATTTCCATAATGGTACTTCATGCATTTAATTATGCCAATGTTCCAATGCATCATGAGAGTCTGAAGATGCAGAGCTCTTGCTGCACCACTCCAACTCACCATAGGTGGTAGGATGAATATAATCTTCAGAAATATTAAATGCGTGGTCCCATCTAGTAGGATCATCATCTTTTACAGGCTCCACGTAGCGGCGTCCTTTAGCCGGATCCAACGGGACTATGACTCTGAAATCGCGATTCTCAAAGGTCATCATGCACTTCTTGAAGTTGATTACAGCTCCACTATCGTTAGCCCATCCGATCCCCAAGAGCATCGGATAAGATCTTCCTCCCTCAACCACTTCAATAACATCAAAGTTAGCATAAGTCTTCATGCCCTTAATATCAATCGTGAGCTGCGGAACTCGCCCAATGGGTGTTACCTTAGCATGGTTAGCCAACCGGAGCTGCACAGGAGACCAGCTCAATGGGGGAATCCCCATCTTCTGCCATGCCTGCTTGGTTTAGATGTTAACATCCGAACCAAGGTCAAGAATCACAAAGTCAACATCATATTCACCAATCTGAATATTCATTCGCATCTCTTTGCTAGTCTTCCATCACTGTAGGGAGTTGACTGTCGACTCCTACCGTCCTTTCAAAAATTGCTGCAACCATCCCTCAATCTCAACCAAGGTAGCCGGGTCTCAGGAAAATAGTAGATAGCTTTCAAGAAAATTTTGCAATGTCCCTGGTGGTGTCGACCGATTAGCGTCTGATGTAGTATCAAAGACAGGTAGAATATCGCAAACAATAGCCTTACCGTGATCTTTCTCCAAGGTGCGACATGCCTCCAGGAATGCCTCTCGCTCTGTATCAATGTCGAAAGGTACCATCTTCTGACCATCCAACCGAATCAGTGGTCATGAACTATCTTCCCCAGTCATCTTACCTCCATGAGTGACAACAGCCACTGAAGCATCTTGTGGTCGCGGCTTTGCAGAAATGGTCGCAATATTTGCACCCTGTGTCTGGTTCTGCTGCATATTCCCCGGTTGATTGATATTTGGATTGGCATTCGACGGTGGTTGCGGGGGATGGTTCTGTACTAGTTGTTGTACCTGATTCTATACCGATTGTTGTGGCTGGGCCTGATTCTATATCTGCGGAGCGTTCCCAGCCTGCCATCATGCAATCAACTATGGACAATTCTCGACCATGTGATCGTTACCAAAACAAAACATACACTGATTCTGTAGAAATGGGAAGTCACGCTAATAATGCCCCCATACCGCATAGTGGTAACATTGAACAGGTCCACGACCACCTCGGCCTCCTCCTCCATGACCAAATCCACCACCACGTCTGCCCCTGTATCCTCCTCGGGAACCGCCCTGCTATTGGTACTTAGGTTGGTTAAATTGTTGCTGCATTGGTGCTGGTGGTATCCCTTTCCCTTATGGTGCATACTGCGGTTGCTGTACATACTGTGGCTGCGGGGGAGTCATCTACATCGGAGTGTATTGCGGCATGAGTTGTTGTGGTTGCTGTTGCTGTTGTGCAAACTGCATTTATGGTTGCAGTAGCGACTGGGCTACCTGTGGTTGCAGTTGTGGTTGTTGCACGACACACTGATCATCCTTAACATAGAATGCATCACACATCCTCTCCTGTAGCAACCCATATGCACGGCAATCCTTGTCATCGTGACCCACTGACTTGCAGAATGTGAAATAGAGATTTCGTGGGGTTGTGACCATTTTTTGCATATACGGGCAATTATTGTGATTGTGCCCAAATACTTAACAAACACGACACCATGGCATACTACCACCATTTAATGGGTTTGGCGCACCTGACACCAAATAATTATGGAAATCCAGGCAATTATCCTTTGTATGCCCTTTTCCTCAGCATCGCGTACACCATACTTCATCGCATTGTTCCTTGTTCTTCTTCAAATCTTGCAACTGTATAGTCAGGTTAGCGAGTTGTGTCTGTATCTACGATATCCTGGATGCATTATCTCCAATCGGTAACGCCTCCAATCTCATTGCAATCTCTAGAGCTTCGCTAGGCGTTGATATGTTTTGCTGCATCTACGGCATCCAAATGTGGGGTAGCAGTGCCGCAATGAACCATTCTTTATGTTGGACAGCGGTCATATCAAAACTAACCTTTGCCATCAACATCTTGAATCATTGGTTGAAATCCCATACCGTCTCATTGGGATACTACTTAATTTCCTTCAATTCAGTAATATATTGAGCCTCCAACTTAGGATGTCTAAATTCAGCAATCATCCCATCCTGAATCTCATCCAGTGACTTTTCTGGGGCCCCCGTAGGGACTAGAATAAACTTCATGAACCAATCTAATGCACGACCCTGTAGAGTCGTGGCTAGCTATCCTTTCTTAACATCGACATTAGTGATCTATTTCATGGTATAGACCGCTTCACATAAAAACCAATACTGTTCCGGGTTGTCTGTCGCACTTCCATGGAACAACGGTAACTTATCATCATCGCCCGCCATTCTGGGCTTCCTTCCTCCTGTCGCTATGATACTACCAATTGACAAACTTGGCGGTGTCGAAGTGGTATTTCTTGTTGTTTGTGAGTCAGTGAGTGGAGGTGTGGGTACGTTGGTGCCAAGGTTTGGTCCTGCCTCTATCCTGGGCGTAGCCTAGTCATCCGTATCAGAACTGTGAAGTCACTTCATCCCATGTGGTCTTCCTTCATGGTTTTGCGGTTCGATCGCAGCAGGACCTTCTCTTGTCCTCTGCCTCTTCTCCTACCGAAACCTCACTCCTCCTCTTGTAAGAACACTTTCTTCCTCGGCTTCGCTCACAGTCTCCTCATGGTTTGCACCCATCTACCCGTTACCATTCCATGTACAGTTCCCCAGCAGTCGCGATATCCACAGCCTCCTCCCACGAGGCTGTCTATTGATCAAGGTGCATCTTTAATATACCCTCTTTGCAGATTAGCATCTTAATCGACAATTGGAGTGACAGCAGAAACCTTCCCCTTAGTCCTCAGAAGAAGTATCTTTTAGCTTCACTATAGGATTTCTTTGTGTCTCGCAAATTCAGTGATATATCACTCCAAGATGCTATCAATCCAAACTTCGACAGCCTATGATGCCTTGTTATCGACTTCCTACAGCTCCTGAATCAATTCCAGGGTCCAAGCCATCGACTCACCACCCTGGAAGTTCCTCTTTTGGAAGGTCAGCTTTGACAACCACTCATACAGAATGACCGAGATATCATAGAAAAAACCATTCATGCGGACCGTCATGAATATATCTTCCCAACCAGTGATCTACTGTCAGTCGCGTGTTCCAGATTTCTTCTTCAGCAAAGTCCCGCAATTTTTTATCGAACCAACTCTATATCTCCGGCTTCGTCGGGTGCCACAACATGGCCTCCTTTTACTCTGCACACAGTCCCGGCAAGGGAACCATTTTTTGACCAACGCGACCTCAGTCAACAGGGGTTCACCTCACTATCGACACACACTGCAGTCCCCCTTGGCACCGGCCCGGGAAGGCTTGAGCCCACCTAGCAACACCCGCAAAGTGTATGAGGTCTCACTCGAGGCGTCCATAAAGGGTAGACGAAACCATGTTTCTGCCGAGGGAGGAGGAGAGTTGTGGCTGTGCAAACTAGCTCTATTGCAGTACTTAACCAGACATTTTAAACATTTGATATGGAGCTATAACATTTACTTAATTGCAGCATTTATCATCATAGTAACAGTAAGCAGACATTGCATCAATAAAATATAACAACATTCATATATCGCAACATTGCACAAAGATAGTACCAAAACATCATCATTTTATTACTGTCAGCCATATACCAGAAGCAAAACCATAGATCTCCATATACATTCACCTTCTTCTTGCCCGCCAACTACTATCTCTGTCTCATCTCTATCTATCATCTCCGCATATATGTCTAACACTTACAATTCTCATCTATTTATACGCTTCTGCCATTACAATATTTGTCCACTTACAAACGACTTCCTAACCGACACTATGGACAAATGACCAAATATCTAACCGACTCGGTCCAAATGACCCCCGCATACCGCGGTACAACTGACTCACTATTACATAATATATGGTCCAAGTGACCCAAAACCCGCCAACTGCGGTATTCTTTAACACAAAATACTCCTTTCGCGCCCTCATCTGATGTGTCGCAGCGTCGGTGGTACTGCGACATTTCCCCATCAAACCGCCTACCAACATAGTCGTTGATATTCCACCTAAATTTGGGATGCTACTATCTAGGTCTTGGGAATCAAAATTGAAAGGAACTCTATAGATGGACATGTCTTATGCTACCATCCCTGTTTTGGGGGAAAATAGAAGACTATATAGGGAGCATAGGTTGTCCTATGTAGTGAGCAGTAAGAGTAAGCCTGATAACCATCCCATTTTTGTTGTAGACACTGATATAGGCACCTTAGTTTTCTGTTATGATCTTGGTTCAGAATAGAAGGGTATGAGAATTACTGATTTTCCTGAAACAAACGATAAGTATCGTAATGAGCAAGAGATACAATGCATTGATAGCTCAACAAGCCTACAAGTCAGTGGTTAGCAAATGGAGAAAGGTAGTGATGAAAAATCGAAGTTAGAAATGGAAGGTACAGCCACAGTCCAAAAAGAAGATCACTAGTTATGAGATTTGATGGAGATGTAAATAAAGAAGGAGTTGGGCCAGGGGTATGGATCATCCCTCCAAATGAAAGAAGTAAATGCACCAGGATGCATACCTTCAAACTAATGTTTGACTGTTCTAATAATGTGGCAGAATATGAATCCCTACTGTTGGGTTTGAATGCACTCAAAGATATAAGAGCTAAAAGGATCAAAGTTTATGGAGATGCAGAGCTAATAATCCAATAGGTGAAGGGAAATTATGAGACTAAACATCCCAGAATGAGGGCTTACATAAATTTTGTTTGGGATATGTTTGATAATTTATTCACAGAACATGATATTTCTTTCATCCATAAGAGAAAAATACAATAGCAGACACTTTGGCCAGCTCTACTAGCATTTTTCAACTCCGTGCCTATCCTACCAAATCTTACATGATCAATATAAGGCATAGACCCTATGTTCCAGACAATACAAAAACATTGGAAAATATTTGAAGATGATCAACAGATCAAGAGATTCCTAGACATGATTGAGGAATTTTCCAGCACCCAGATTGATCAAGAAGACTGTTCATGTGATGAATGGGAACCTGACCCACTAGAGATCCTAACCACTTTGGGAGACAAAGAGATCCTGTAGCTAAAGATAAATTATATACCCAGAGGATTATGTGGCCAAAAATCAAAAGGTTGCTCCAAACCACAGTGAAGTGGAAGAATGTAACATTGGAAATGATGAAGAACCTATTAGGATATTTAGACACTTAGGAGTTAGTTAAGATCAAGTTGTGTAATATATCCATCAGGAAAAAGTGTGTTTCTTTAGTATGCATTAATATGTATTTGTAAATATTTAATCCGACGGTCACGATATGTTCTAGACATAAAGTGATCCGACGGCTCAACTTCCCTTAGATCATACCTACCCTTGATCTGTGGCTTAACACCCGATTGGTCGATGATCTCTATTTAAAGATCATGGAGGGTCATTGTCTAGTTGATCGATTATGAGAATCTCATTTGTAACTTTCTTTATTTTGCATAATAAACTGCTCCATAGAAGCTATTTGGCCGGGGCCGTGGAGTGTTTCCCTCTTGAGGGTTTAAACTACGTCAAAACATCATGTGTCAATCTGTGATCTATTTTTGTGAAGTGGTTTCTCTAGGTGTTCAGTCTTTTAGGATTATCCCGTGTACCCGAACATGGTATCAAATATTTTATGAAGAGCCGCTTCCGGTTATGATCTAGATCTTGAACTAGTGTTGCTGAAACCTGAAAGGGTTTCTAGATCTAGAATTTCTATGCATTTCTGGGCTATGGAAGGTGTTCCATTGTGTTCGAAGTGCCGTTTCCATTATGAAATAGTTTTCGTTTGATCGAAAACGGTTTCCGGTTGGTTCAGAAACGCGTATTTCATCAGATCTGAAGGTATAATGTTGCAGTGACGTTTTTTTTATTTATTTAAAAAATTATCTCATATTTTATCAGTTTTTATTATTAGATTTTTTTAGTTTAGGATTGTTTCTTTCCCTGTCTGCGTATGCTCTTTGTCGTGCACCTTGTGCGATCTTGGCAAATCAGAAACAAAAGGGAAATGGTTTTTCTTAGCTGCGTATGCTCTTTGCCATGCACCTTGTGCGATCTCGGCAAACCAGAAACATAGAGAAAACGTAGACTTTCCGGGAAAGCTAATGAGATCTAACCCCATAAGTGTGGAATTTTATTTTTTTTTTTTATTTTTTTTATTTTTTTTATTTTTATTTTTTTTTTTTTTTATTTTTTTTTATTTTTTATTTTTTTTTTCGGTTTGTGGTGTGATTTGTAGGAAAAGAGGCAAGCACAGAAACCGAGAGAGAAGAGTAAAATGAAAAAAAAAACAAGGCCCCCTTCCTCCTTCCCTTCTTTTACGTACCTTTTAACATTAGCTCACTTGATTCAATGTTGTGTGCACGCAATTTCTATTTTTAAGTTACTTTATTGTAAAAGTGCATCTCACTTAAATAATAAAAATAAAAATAAAAAGTGAGTCACTTCAGTTCTTTTTTTTTTGCTGCACTATTTAAAGTAACATCATTGTAAAAGTGAAAATCACTTATTTCACAAAAGTGATTCACTTAAAAGCAACTTTCTTGTAAAGTGATTTTCAAAGGTTCATCTTGGGAAGAGGGTGGTTCTTTTTTTTAGCTGGACATTCTCTATCTTCCACGTCACTATTAGGGACATCTTCAACTTTTTCTTTGTTCAAGCATAACTTCATCATACGGAGTTAGTTTTCAGTGCCGTTTTTTTTAAACCACCTATTTTTTCCAGCTCTTCGCATCCAGTCTATTGGTTTCTATTTTTACAGCCATTAATTTACAATATGGCCACCCCTTGTGATATTGTACTTACCAGTTCCAACTATTTCTCATGGAAATATCGTATGGAGGATGTCCTACGAAGTAGGGGACTTTTCAGAATTACCTCAGGGAAAGAAACAAAATCCACTAAGGATGATAAGAAAATAAAATGGGAAAGTAGATGTGACGAAGTTCGTGGATTGATTGGGATGTCAATCTCTACTTATTTGTGATTCCACATATCTGGAATTGATGAACCTGATACTGCTTCGGACAAGTTGGAAGCTGTGTTTGGTAAATGGTAAACACAATGAAATTCGAGGTCACCAACTCAAAAATGAGTTGATTTCTTTAAATCCAAGTGATTTTTCATGCATTCAAGATTATTTATCTAAGTACAAAACTCTTAAACTCTTATGTGAAGAATGCAAGATTAAGAGCAAATACAAACAATGCATATATCATATTCTTTCAAAACTTGGACCTGCATATTCTGTTTTTGTATCTACATTTTACTCCATGAAAGAATCCTTGAATGCAACTAGCTATCAAGAGCCTAGTCTTGAATCCTTTTATGATTCCTTTATTAAAGATCAAGATAATCTCATCCATCTTGGAATAATTAACAATGCAGATACATTTGGGAAAGACTTATTGTCCCAACAGAAAGAAAAGTCCAAGCCTCCCAAGAAACAAAATTTTTGCAATAATAAGTCAAACAAGGGTCCCAAACCCTCTCAGTCAGCTCCTTCTTTAAAAAATGACAAAGGATCCAAGCCGAAAGGAAAGAAAACCGAGTGTCATTGCAACTATTGCGGAAAAGATAATGATGATGAATCTAAGTGTTTCAAGAAGATGGCATCCTTGGAAGCAGCAATGAAGAAGCACCACATCAGCCTAGATTCGCCTTCAGAATCTACCTCTCATGGACATGCACTTTGTACTTCTGGTTATTCTTATAAGGCATCTTCTTCTTCTACTTCAAATGAATGGCTCATTGATTCTGGATCATCTTATCATATGGCTAAGGATCAAGCCATCTTTTCTACTATGCATGAATGTAACACCAAACAAATATTTGTTGGTGATGATAGATCTCTAAGTGTTGTAGGATCTGGAACAGTTCCAGTAGATAATGGTTTTTTTAGTGATATACTTTGTGTTCCAAGAATTTCCTGCAATTTGTTATTAGTCTATCAAATCACTCATTCTGGTGAAGATAAAAATGTGACGTTTACACCTCACCAAGTTGTAATCAAGGATTTTCAAGATCCTCAACATGTCCTAGCTATCGGAATTGTTGATGATATTACTAGGTTGTACAAATTTAACAACTTTGGGTCATCACTTTTTTCTTCAGTTTTTGTTGCTCATAGTGATAACTTGAGAAAAATTTGGCATGAATGATTTGCTCACTTAAATTATCTCTCATTGCAACAACTATGTAAAGACAATATCGTGAGAGGTCTTCCGATGGTATCTTGTAGGGATGGTGTTTGTTCCAGTTGTGTACTCGGAAAACATCATTGGGACAATTTTGACAAACGTGCCTCTTGGCACGCCTCGGTTCCCTTGGAGCTTGTGCATAGTGACTTGTGTGGTCTTCTTCCATCTGCTTCCTTTTCTGGTTTCAAATATTTCTTAACTTTCATTGATGATTACTCCAGATGCACTTGGGTTTATTTCCTAAAACTTAAGAGCGAAGTATTTAACATGTTCCTGGTGTACAAGGCCCTTGTTGAAAAACAATATGGAGATAAAATTATTAAGTTAAGATCCGACAATGGAGGAGAATATGTTAACAAAAAGTTCACTACTTTCTGCACTGAACAAGGAATCCAACAACAACACACTGTTCCATATACACCACAACAAAATGATGTAGCTGAATGGAAGAACCGCATTTTAAAAGAAATGGCTAATTGTATGATCCAATCTAAGGGACTAAGTCTTCAATTTTGGGCTGAAGCCATAAATTGTGCAAATTACATAGTTAATCGCACCCCCACTAAAGATTTACAAGGTATCACACCAGAAAAGGCATGGAGTAAAATTAAACCAGATGTAAGTCATTTCCGTGTGTTTGGTAGTGAAGCATGGACTCACATTCCGGATGAAAACCGGAAAGCATTGTATCCTAAAAGTGAAAAGTGCATATTTGTTGGATATTCTGAAGATGTAAAAGGTTATAGACTTCTTCAACCTCATTCTCATGATATAATCATTAGAAGAGATGTTAAATTTGATGAAAATATCTTGGCTTGCGAGCCTAACTCAGCGATTGTGCCATCTTTGGCCTGCGAGCCTGATTCGGTGATTATGCCTTCTTCTACTTTCAACTTCCTTGACATATTTCCAACTCCAGTTTCTGATGATAACAGTGAGGATGAAAATCCACCTCCGCCTTCTCATGTCCCTCCACTTGCACCAGCAAAAGTGCTTCCTCGATGGATCCGTTCAACATGTGAAGCAGCTGGTGATCTTGCCAGTGATCCTAGAGATCAACATCGAACACATTCTCAGTTTCAGTGAGCCTCTTCTCTTTTGGCTCAGGTTTCCGAGAATCATGATCCAACAACTTTTGCAGAAGCTTCAGGAAATACAGATTGGGATGCAGCTATGGATGAAGAATATCGTTCCTTAATGGTGAACGATACTTGGTATCTTGTACCTCTTCGAAAAGGAAGAAAAATTGTCAGATGTAAATGGGTCTATAGAACTAAGTATGCATCAGATTGAAGTGTTGAAAGACTTAAGGCAAGGTTAGTTGCCAAAGGTTTTTCCCAAGTTAAAGGGATTGACTACAATGAAACATTTTCTCTTGTCGCAAAAATGAACTCCATCCGCCTTGTTCTTTCCCTTACAGCCTTACATAACTGGGAAGTCCATCAAATGGATGTCAAGTCTGCCTTCTTACGTGGTGATTTACAGGAGGAAATTTACATGGAACAACCTCTTGGATATGTTTAAAATAACTCTCACCTTGTCTGCCACCTTAAGAAGTCCTTATATGGCCTTAAGCAAGCTCCTAAAGCTTGGTATGCAAAAATGGATAGCTTTCTACTTGACACTGTTTTTTCTAGATTCCATTTTGACCCCAATGTCTATACCAAGAAAGTAGGAAACCATCTCATCATACTTGTTCTATATGTTGATGACCTTATTCTTACTGGTAGTGACCCTAAGCTTATAACCCATGTGAAATCCAGTCTTAAGCAAAATTTTGAAATGTCAGACTTAGGACATTTGCATTATTTTCTTGGTCTCCAAGTCCTGCAAACCAAAGAAGGAATCTTTCTTTCTCAGTCTAAGTATGCTTGTGACCTTCTTCGCCGCTTTCACATGGAAGATTGTGCACTAGCCCCTTCTCCCTTCTATTCTGGAGTCAAACTTTCTGCTACTTATACTTCACCTGAAGTAGATGCCACCTTGTATCGTCAGCTTCTTGGTAGTCTCTTATACTTGACTCATTCCCATCCTAACCTTTCCTTTTCCATTGGTCGTGTTGCCCATTAAATGCAAACACCTCATGAAAGTCACTGGAGAGTAGCTAAAAGAATACTTCGATATATTTGAGGTACAATTTAGTTTGGAATTCATTACAGTACAGGGGGGAAACCTTTGTTGGTTGGTTTCACTGATTCAGATTGGGCCAACGATCCCGAGGATCGAAATTCTACTGCAGTTTATGTTTTCAATATGGGATCTGGACCTATCACTTGGGCTTGTAAGAAACAACAAGCTCTTGCTCTTTCTTTAGCAAGGGAAGAATATCGAGCCACAGTTAATGCCAGTCAGGAAGCTTTATGGCTTCGACAGATCCTTTCAGAGTTTGGATTTGAGTAGCAGTAGCCTACTCCACTTTGGTGCAACAATCAAAGTGCCATCAAGCTCGCCAAAGATCCAGTTCTACATCAATGCAGCAAACACATTAAGCTACATATGCACTTCATCATAAATCTTGTTCATGATCATGTTCTTGAAGTTCTCTTTTTCCCTACAGATGATCAAGTTGTCGACATCTTCACCAAGTCTCTCACAAAAGCAAAATTTTCTAAACTTCGATCTATTTTAGGAGTTCAGGAATTTGTCATTAAGGGGGGATAGGCTCTAATGCCTCCTTTCTTCTCCTAATAGTGTCACTTTTGTAAATGCTTCAATCCTATCTCAAGTTGTTCTTAAGGGGGGATGTTAGGATATTTAGACACTTAGGAGTTAGTTAAGATCAACTTGTGTAATATATCCGTTAGGTAAAGTGTGTTTTTTTAGTATGCATTAGTATGCATTTGTAAATATTTAATCTAACGGTCACGATATGTTCTAGACAGAGAGTGATCCGACGGCTCAACTTCTCTTAGATCATCCCTATCCTTGATCCATGGAGTAACACCCAATTGGTCCATGATATCTATTTAAAGAGCATGGAGCGTCATTATCTAGTTGATTGATTATGAGAAGCTCATTTGTAACTTTCTTTCTTTTGCATTATAAAATGCTCCACATAAGCTATTTGGCCAGGGCCATGGAGTGTTTCCCTCTCGAGGGTTTAAACCACATCAAAACATCGTGTGTCGATCTGTGATTTGTTTGTGTGAAGTGGTTTCTCTAGGTGTTCGGTCTTTTGCGAGTACCCTGTGTACCCGAACAAAACCCAAATTGTTCAAACTGTCAAAGTCTTTAAACCCAAGCACTAAAGATTACTATGTTTATTTAATGAGAAAGTGTTTTGATGTGTTTTCATGGTGCTATGAGGACTTGAAAGAATATGACACTACTATCATCTAGCATACCATACTAGTCAAGACAGGGGAGAAACCATTCAGGCATAAACTAAGAAGGATGAATCCCATGCTACTCCCACTGATAGAAAAAGAGTTGAAGAGGCTGTATGAAACAAAAATCATAGTCTCCTTAAGGTTTTCCAAGTGGGTAGCCAAAAAGTCCCAGTGAGGAAGAAGAATGGTGAAATCAGACTATGTATTGACTTTATAAATATGAACAAAGTGTCCCTAAAGGACAACTACCCCCTGCCCAAAATGGATCACATTTTACAGAAGGTTGTAGGGGAAGCAAGAATGTCCTTGCTATATGGATTTTCAGGCTACAATCCGATTAAGGTGCAACCAGAAGACCAAGACAAGACACCCTTTACCACACCTTGGGGGACCTTCGTGTATGTAAAAATTCCCTTTGGTCTGTTAAATGCAAGAGCTACCTTCCAAAGAGACATGGACATAGCTTTTGAAAAAGAGAAATACAAATTTGTTGTCATATACATGGATGACATCACTGTGTATTCTAAATCGGATGTAGAGCATTTGAAACATTTGCATCAAGTGTTTGCAAGTGTAGAAAATTTGGAATCTCTTTGAACCCAAAAAAGTCAAACTTGTCCATGCAAGAAGGAAAGCTGCTAGGTCACATAATATGTAAAGATGGGATCAAAATTGACCCAGACAAAGTTGACACAATACAAAAAATTGAACTCCCAAGGAGTAAAAAAGATGTTCAATCCTTTCTAGGCACAGTCAATTTCTTAAGGTTCATCCCAAATTTTGTAGAGATTACGAGGTCAATCAAAAACCTGCTTAAGAAGGACACTCAGATCAGGCGGACTATTGAATACAAACAACCATTTGGATACATAAACAAAGAAATTGTTGAAGCACCTGTGCTAATTAGTCCCGATTTTGACAAAGAATTTATAATGTTTTCTTTTGCATATGATCATTCCATAACTGGAGCACTTTTACAGAAAAATCAGGAAGGAGATGAGCATCCCATAGCCTTCTTTAGAAAATCTCTTAGAGATGCTGAACTCAAATACATCATGGAGAATCAAGCATATGCCATGATTAAAATTTTGAAATATTTCAGAGTTTATGTTCTACATTCCCATGTGATTGCTTGTGTTCCTAGTGTTGTTGTGAAGGATATATTGACATGAACTAATCCAAAAGGTAGAAGGGCTAAGTGGATAGTTGTTCTTTTAAAATATGACTTGGAGATCAAACCTACAAAGATTATCAAAGGACAAGGACTGGCAAGGCTCATGGCTGAATCAAATTGGGACTCACTAAGTGTGAAATTGCTTTCACACATGTTGGAAGAGATTTCCCAAGACCCACTGTCATAGGTATCAAACAAATTCTTGTATTCTCCTTGGTATTATGATGTTATATATGTTTTGCAGACATTACAAGCACCCCCTGAGATGGGTAAAAGCAAAGCTAGGTCAACCAAGATGAAAGATGCAAAGTTTTGCATATCAAATGGCTGCCTTTATTAGAAAGAGGCTGGAGGTGTTTTACTGAATTGTATAGTGGAAGATGAAGCCAAAGTGACCTTGAAATAATTTCACAAAGGTGTTTGTGGGGGCCATTACTACTGGAAGGCCATTGTCAACAAAATTCCCAAGGCAAGGTTTTATTGGCCTACCATGTTCAAAAATGCCTATAAGGAAATAACTACTTGCCATGAATGCCACATATTTGAAGGGAAGAGGAATCTCTTATATTTTCCTTTGAAACCAATCTCAGTAGAATCCCCTTTCCAACAATGGGGGATTGAATTCATTGGTGAAATTTTCCCCAACAGCTTTGGACAACACAAGTGGATATTGACTGCCACTGATTATTTCACTAAATGTTGAGGCAATACCAACCAGGAAGGCCACAGACACAGTCATCATCAAATTTATAGAGGATAAGATCATGTCCAGGTTTGGTTTCCCTGTCAAAATAATCACTAACAATGATTAAGCTTTCAAGTCCAATAAATGGTCAAATTCTGTGACAAATTCCACATAAAATTGGTTTATTCTACTGCTTACTACCCCTCGGGAAATGGACTAGATGAATCATCCAACAAAAGTCTGGTTAGACTCATCAAGAAGTTGCTGCCAGAAAACAAAAGGGCTTGGAACACCAAGCTGACCTTAGCTCTGTGGGATGATAGGATCACTTCCAAGAGGTCCATTGGAACTTCACCTTTCAAATTGGTATATGGGATAGAGGTGATATTTCTTGATTCCCTGAAAAGGCCTACAATGAGGCTTCTACAGGACCAAGGAGAGGAGCCAAACCCTAATCTAAGGAGAACCAAATAGATGGTTGAGATACAAGAAGTCAAAGACAAAGTACATGTTGAAGCTATGCTATGTCAAGAGAGGGTTAAGAAGAATTTTGACAGAAAGACCAAGGCTAATGATTTCCAAATGGGAGATCTAGTATTGAAATGGGATTGTTAACACCCAAAACATACCCCAAGGTTACGGAGAGGTAGAATCGGGGTAACCACTAACCACTTTAACTTGTGCTACTGACCCAGCACAAACAGAGAGGGCTCTCTCAATATTAATAGGAGACTGAAAACATAAACAAGCATAAACATACAGCCTCTCTTCACAATCAAGATATACATTCAAATCATACACAGAAGATCAGATTTCTGATAAAGAAAAAATGTTTAAGGTTTGGAGGGATAATCATAGGAGAGATGTGGGAAATGGAGTCAAGACACAACACATAAATCAAATAACAATGCCATAGTGTGAGACACCAAAACAGAGGCAAGGTAGCCACCCACTTCCTGTCGAAATGCTAATTTCAGGTGATAAAAGAAGAAAGAAAGGATAGACCATCGATATGAGCGTCCGACATAGGTGAATTTGATATCGAATTTAGTTGAACTGTTGAGTGAACATCTGAAACAGTAGCTAGAGCCTATTGCCATGAATTCTATACTACTATACATTGATTTCAGATATGAAAGAGAAAACATAACGGAAATGAATAACAGGAAGCACAACCACATTTGAGAAAGGAAATAAACAGACTGTAAGTAAAGAAACACATGAATCTCTGTTGGGACACCCATTACAAATGCTGCAATTCTATTGATGATGATGTTTCAGAAATACAGAACCAGGCTCTCCCAGGATTTGACCAAAAATGATTTTCCAGCCCTTTGTTCATCTATTACAATGCTATTTATAGGCTCTCAACCCTGGACTGAGCATCAAAAATAGTTACAAACTATACTATGACTATGCTGCCACCTATGCTATTTAGTTCTCTGCCCTTGACAATGAATTACAAAATGATAACGACGGCTATTAGATAAGCTGTGATTGACGATACATATGTCTTTTATGAGGTGTAAACTACCGTGGTTTTTAGACAACAGAGAGACTCAAAATTGACCTCAAACGAGAGAAAAAAAGCCCATATGCGTAGCCAGAAATAGACTTGCCGAGAAAAGAAAAGGGAATGTCTTGGACGAACCGCCACCTCATTCTGGGACCTTCAAGTTGCCCTGTGGGTCGAAAAAATATTCTACTTTCAGGGGGTCTTCATCCAGTGCTTTCACGGCCGAAAGGGGAGGTGTCACATCCTCTGTGGGTAGAATGTAATCGTGGATGATATCCATATCCTGAAGAACGTCTTGCTTATCTCCTTTGGTCCCTTTCTCCTTCAATCGATGCCGATCCTGCCGGTCCCTTTGCTGGCCCTCGTGCTCTTCCAGTTTGTTGGCTGAGCTTTCCTCCACGTGGTCGAACGCTATTGAAGAAGAGGGAACATGCTCCTCCTCCACCTCAGACCATGCCTGTTCTGGCATAATAACCACTTCGCCCCCTTCCCACTCTCCATAACCTGTTCTCAACTGAAAGATGCCCAAATGGTCGAGCTCGCCACCCTCTGATATGGATGTGTGTTGTGCACCATGGGGAGCCATGCTTATAACTACCATGACAATGACGACAGTATTGAGCAATCATTTTGCCATGATGGCTTGACAGGATCTCTCACGCGAGAAGCCATGATGCCCGAGACCTGAGCTGACGTAGAACATGATTTAACTCGCTCTTGTGATAGGCAGAAAGATGCCCGACGACACTGATGTGGCCTCTATCCATCTGGAACTCGTTAATCTGCGGAGGGGATGCTTTTTATATGCCAATGCTCATGATCAGATTAGAACCATAGATCTCGACCATGCCTTCATCATAACCGTTGAAAGGCGTCATATCTACCAACTTCGAAAAATTTGGACCCATCTACTTTGCGCACAAGTAAGATCTACGAACTCAATTTGAGCCGCAGATCTCCCTTCCTTTGAATCGCAGTCGTCGAATCGTGGAGGGGTTTAGTCGGACTTCGCAAATATAAAATGCGATATTTAATGAGCATGTTGAAAATGCGAACTCATCCTTGGCCGTGGATCCAGGCGATCAACCGTTGATTGAATTTGTCATGCATGCCGGCTAACCTTCCCTGTCTGCGACTATACAGCACATGACTTTCCCTGCGATGGGCATTTGGGACCATCGATCCTCTTCGACCCCACTTTCCAGCGTCCACAGGGGTCTTTTCCTGCTGCTGGCATAACTCACTTAATTTCATTCGGCTAACCGTCCCCTAGACCTTGTGCCCCGCTGGATAATTCCTCCTCGGGCTCTACTGACCACGCTTGACCCTTTTAACTTCTTGTCTTTGGGTCATGCAGACCGAGAAAGAAACCTCGCTTCACTGGGATTAAAGGTTCAAAACCCATCTAATATCTAGCACAATTCTGGTGCTAACAATAGGCTCCTATTGGGGATGTTATCCTCCCAGTGAGGTAGCAAAGAACCCCGTGGACCAGTGCCTTATCCATTGGGCTTTCCTACCCTGAAACTCTGCAACCTGCAACCTTTATTGAAAATGGAGGTAAACTGAAACTTACTATTGTAATAAAAAATGATGGAGTCTTTAGATTATTTATATACAGACTTACCTATCCTACCCTACTTCAATGACTATATTTTTAGGTTATACAAAAATGCCAGTATAACCAATCTAGCAGTTGACATCCCAGGTGGGTCTCTTCATCATGTTCAATTAACATCAAACAACCAAAGATCAGTGACACTAGGTGATGGTGAAGGGTGAATATCTTCTGAGTAAAACCGGGCTGTCCGCCCCAACTGATGAACTTTCTCATATACTATGTTACCGGCTTACAGAGAACATGGCGTCCTTTAAATTTCTCTACCTTATTTCTGGAAGGACAATGTTGTTTTTGCTACAACTTTCCATCCGTTTGTAACTCTTCTAGTGACTTGGAAGGATTTCTTCCAACATAATAGTAAACAATCCACTCAACTCCTTCGGTACTCGCCTCTGGTCTAGAAATCGAGTGTCCTTGGCAAACTCCAAAGGAGATCTGAAAATTATGCATACTGGAACCCTTGCACGACCTGGTGAGACTGAAACGAGTAGCTTCGAGCACTTCTCCATGACGTGGCTTCCCTTTGGTAATTTGGGAGGTCACTCCTGCACAAGAGCTACATATATCCCCTCTTCTTGGTCTACTCATGATCCCTGGGTTGAAAACCCGATTATGCTCTGGACCTTCAAAAGGGTAAAAAAAAGGCCATTCTTCTTGAGACCCGGACTCCAGGTTTGAAAAAACTACACGAAAATCATATTGCCTAGCCCGGTCTCCTCCAAGCACCTCGATTATCTGGTCATCTGGCTAGAGATATCGGCCAAGCCCTAAAACTTCTTGAAGGATTCTATAATAATCCTCAGCCCCAAGAGTGGATTCCGTATAAGAACCCCGCTGGTCACCCTAGTCATCTTTGATCCTCTTAGCTATCCGGTCATCCTGTTGAAGATACACGCCGGGCCCAAGACTTTCTTCAAGAATTCTATATTTCTCCTCAAGGATCACATATTCTTCCTTGAGGGTCTTATACTCCTCTTCAAGGACTCTATACTCTCTTTCAACCTTAATCTAAGAGGAGACCTTTGCATGCTGGGAATCTCCAGGAGTCCTTTGACTGCTAGCTCTTCCTTCCTCTCCTGGATGATGGCCAGACTTCTCCTGCAAAGTCTCATGGTTTTCCTTATTCATGGTTTTAAGTATTTCCCTTATTCTGGCGAATGATTCTACTTCAGGGAAAGGGGTTTCACCACCTTCGGGTTCAATATTTTGATGGATCTTAATGGTAGATTTAGTACCAACCACCGAGTTCCATTCTTTGACTGGTCTTCCCGACTGGTGAAACTGATGGTATGAATGTTCATCTTTATCTTCTACTTCAAAAAATCTTATGAAGTTCTCCAGACTGTCTCCTTCATATTCATCATACTTAGGTGGACTGAAACCTTCGTTAGGATCATCAGCAATAGAAACTTCAATAGACTGATTGCAATTTATATAAAACAAACCAGAATTAGCTTCTTCTAGCACATCACCGGGTCGATCAATTTTCTACTCATTCTGGGAAAGATTGGTCTGTAAGGGAAGTTCCCCGTGTTCATGTCCTTCTTCAAATATTAATTCTCCTTTAATCCTTTCGTCCTTGTCTTGGTTTGATAACCTACCAGACATCCTAATATTGTCTTCAACCTCTAATGCATTAATGAACATAAGCTGCAAATTAGGAGACCTTCTCTCCAAAAGATGAAAAGATAAATCAAGAGGAAAAATAGATGCATAGTGTAATTTAGCAGCGTTCTCTAGGGGCTGAATTTCCTTGGGCATGTCATAATAGAAGCTTGCAAACCTCCTATTAAAGCTAGACAAAGTTTCATCCTCTTTCCTCCTCATAGAGTAAAATTCTGAAAGAACTAGGTCCCATGGCCTTCTTTTGCCCCAAAATCCCAAAAAGGCATCAGACAACTCTCCCCAGGTGTCAATAGACTCAGGCTGCAAATGCTTAAACCACTTTTTCACATCTCCTTGGAGGGATTGGGAAAAAGCTCTCATACAAACATCATCATGTCCTATTTCAAAAAGGTCTAGGAAATGTTTGAAGCCTTGAAGGTGTTTCTCAGCAGTTAGACTTTCAGATCCTCCATAAAAAACATGAAGGTATTTATGGTACTTGGGAGGGAAATCATTAAGAACAGGGGGCAACCTTAAAGGGCTATATCTCCACTGAGGTTTTGAAAGCAAGGAAGTATGTACAGGGAGAATATTATCAGCTTCACTCTCATGGGATTCGCAAGGCTGGTTATGGATCTTACATGGTTTGGAAGAAGGGATGGGATCAGCTCTAGAGGCAAAGGGATGATGTACATTTTCAAAATCTAGTGAAGGATATACAAAAGAGGCTCTCTCATGACCTAGAGCTCTTCGGTGAGACATAAATTTTTTGATATATATACATAAGGGAAAAAGGAGACCAACACAGAAGAATAGGACCTCTTTGAACAGATTGATACTTTGATACCCGGGCCTTGATTCTTCCATGTCTAAGGCAACTGAGTGCGTTCTCCAGTGGAGTCTGTAGATGGAGCTTGATTAATGAGTGGAGTCTCCAGGTTGATGATATGAAACCCCTCTAATGTCTGACTGTTGTCCACCATCAACGATCATATCTGAAACTTTGTCATTCTCTCAGGGATGATAAGACAATCGTTCCCCGGCAATGGAACCAATTTGTTAACACCCAAAATGTACCCCAAGGTTACGGAGAGGTAGAATCGGGGTAACCACTAACCAATTTAACTTGTGCTACTGACCCAGCACAAACAGAGAGGGCTCTCTAAATATTAATAGGAGACTGAAAACATAAACAAGCATAAACATACAACCTCTGTTCACAATCAAGATATACATTCAAATCATATGCAGAAGATCATATTTATGATAAAGAAAAATTGTTTAAGGTTTGGAGGGATAATCATAGGAGAGACATGGGGGATGGAGTCAAGACACAACACATAAATCAAATAACATGTCGTAGTGTGAGACACCAAAATAGAGGCAAGGTAGCCACCCTCTTCCCGTCGAAATGCTAATTTCAGGTGATAAAAGAAGAAAGAAAGGACATAACACCAATATGAGTGTCCGACATAGACGAATTCGATATCGACTTTAGTTGAACTGTTGAGTGAACATCTGAAATAGTAGCTAGAGCCTATTTCCAGGAATTCTATACTACTATACACTGATTTCAGATATGAAAGAGAAAACATAACGAAAATGAATAACAAGAAGCACAATCACATTTGAGAAAGGAAATAAACAGACTGTAAGAAAAGCAACACATGAATCTCTGTTGGGACACCCATTACAAACGTTGCGATTCTATTGATGATCATGTTTCAAAAATACAGAACCAGGCTCTCCCAAGCCTTGACCAAAAATGATTTTCCAGCCCTTTGTTCATCTATTACAATGCTATTTATAGGCTCTCGGCCCTGGACTGAGCATCAAAAACAGTTACAAACTATGCTATGAATATGCTACCACCTATGATATTCAGTTTGCTTCCCTTGACAGTGAATTACAAAATGATAACGACAGCTATTAGATAAGTTATGACTAACGATACAGATGCCTTTTACAAGGTGTAAACTGCCGTGGTTTTTAGACAACATAGAGACTCAAAATTGACCTCAAATGGAAGAAAAAAATGCCCATATGCATAGCCAGAAATAGATTTGCTGAGAAAAGAAAAGGGAATGTCATGGATGAACTGCCACCTCATTCTGGGACCTTCAAGTTGCCCTGTGGGTCAAAAAGTTTTTCTACTTTCAGGGGGTCTTCATCCGGTGCTTTCTTGGCTGAAAGGGGAGTTGTCGCATCCTCTGTGGGTAGGATGTAACTATGGATGATATCTGTATCCTAAAGAATGCCTTGCTTATCTCCTCTAGTCCCTTTCTCCTTCAACCGGCATCGAGCCTTCCAGTCCCTTTGCTGGCCCTCAAGCTCCTCCGGTTCGCTGGCTGAGCTTTCCTCCACATGGTCAAACACTATTAGAGAGGAGGGAACTTGCTCCTCCTCCACCTCAGACCATGCCTATTCTAGAATAATAACCACTTCGGACCCCTTCCCACTCTCCATAACCTGTTCTCAACTGAAAGATGCCCGAATGGTCGAGCTCGCCACCCTCTGATATTGACGTGTGTTGTGCACCATGGGGAGCCATGCTTATAACTACCATGACAATGCCGACAGTCTTGAGCAATCATTTCACCATGATGGCCTGACAGGATCTCTCACGCGAGTAGCCATGATGCCCGAGACCTGAGTTGACATAGAACATGATTTAACTGGCTCTCGTGATAGGTGGAAAGATGCTCGATGGCACTGATGTGGACTTCGTCCATCTGGCACTCATTAATCTATGGAGGGGATGCTTTTTATCTGCCAACACTCGTGATTAGATTAGGACCGTAGATCTTGACCATGCCTTCATCAGAACCGTTGAAAGGCATCATACCTACCAACTTCGCAAAATTTGGACCCATTGACTTTGCGCACAAGTAAGATCTGCGAACTCACTTTGAGCTGCAAATCTCACTTCTTTTTAATCGCATCCGTCGAATTGTGGTGGGGTTTAGTCGGACTTCACAAATATTAAATGCGATCTTTAATGCGCATGTTGAAAATGTGAACTCATCCCTGGCTGTTGACCCAGTCGATCAACCATTGATTGAATTTGTCATGCATGCTGGCTAACCTTCCCTTCCTGTGACTATATAGCTCGTGACTTTCCCTGCGACGGGCATTTGGGACCATAGATCCTCTTCGACCCCACTTTCCATCGTCCACCACAGGGGTCTTTTACTGCTGCTGGCATAACTCCCTTAATTTCATTCAGCTAACCATCCCCTAGACCTTGTGCCCCGATGGATAATTACTCCTAGGCCTCGACTGACCACGCCTGGCCCTTTTAACTTCTTGTCTTTCGGTCATGCAGACTGAGAAAGAAACCTCGCTTCGATGGTCTTAAAGGTTTAAATCCCATCTAATATCTAGCACAATTTTGGTGCTATCAGGGATGCTAGAAGAGAGGACCAAGCCCAAAAGTTTGATAATTTATGGCAGGGGCCCTATACAGTCATTGCCACCATGGAAACAATTCTTTATTCTTGTAGGATGGTAATGACAAACCAGTTGGGAAGAGACCCGTCAACCGGTGATTCTTGAAGCACTATCTATAGTGAAAAATGAGCTGGTAAATGCACTCGCATTGTACAAATCCATTTTTGTTGAGTTTCAGTTATCCATGTTTTAGTTTTGTTTGGATAAAAGAAAACGGGCCACTAGTCTACTATCCTCGCTACCTCACGAGGAGGATAACATCCCTAGTAAGAGCCACTGTTAACACCCCTATCAATGTTTCTGCCAAGGAAGGAAAGGGAATCCCCCTATCGGACCCCTGAGCATGCCCATCAACCTCTTACGCCACAAAAGAGTCAGAAAACCCCAAAAATGGCTTAGGGTCAAGCTAATCCAAAACAAATGATCGAGCCTCAGTGAGAAAATGGGAAAAACAAGGCAATGGAATGATCCTGCAATGTACAAAGGTTGAATGGTCAATATTGATTAATAGCCATAGCAGTCGTAGAATTTCGGATCTGACGACCCAAAATAGCTACGGAAGACCCATTTGATCGACTGATTTTTTGCTTTCAAAGAGAAAATGGATGGTCACGATTGAAGAGCAGGGCCAGATCAACGGCTGGGAACGATCCGCAGCACACTGGATCAAAATATTTTTCACTTTTCTACCTTCCCATAGGTCTGACTTTCTAACTTTCTACACCTGCATTGTGGATTGTGGAATTCAGAACGATATTTTTTAAGGGCGTAAAGTTGGGTTTTTTATTTCCACAACCCGCATTGCGGAATGCAGATTGCGGAGGCATAATTTATCTGAGGGTGCAAATTTGGGTCTCCGATTTCCGCAACCCGCATTGCAGATTGCGGATTGCAAAGGCATAATTTCTCGGGGGGGGATTCAGGTTTCTGATATCCACAACATGCATTGCGGAATGTGGATTCTTGAGGGGATTTTCACGAAGTTGTGTAATGGATTTTCGATTTCCGCAACCCGCATTGTGGAATGCAGATTACAGAAGTGATATTTTCCAGAGGCATAAAATTGGATTTCCGCTTTCTGTTATTTGCATTGTGGATTGCAGATTGCAGGAGCATAAGTGCGAATCGGAGAGGTTTTACATGGAAAATTACAGTCGAAAATGAATAATTTCACAGGGAAATGGTGCTATTGGAGGCTGATTTGGTAGCCAAAGAGAAGCACAGCTTGGTTACCTTTCAAAATCAACCTAAAACGTCCCAATCCAAAGGAAAAATAGGTGGTTTCCAAGGCCCAAATGCACACCGACAACACATAGAGCTTCCCACTTGCACGTCTAAAAGACTCAGAGGCAGTTGGTTCAAGCAGTTCGGCCTGCACAACCTCATCCCTTCCAGTTCTAAACTGTTGTCAGTTAGTTATAATTTGTTTGATGTTTTGTAAGCCTATAAAGGCATATTTTGAATTAAATCAAAGGGTTAGATTTTTCTGGATTCTAAGAGATTAATAACTCTGCATATGGATAAGACCCTATTCTGGATTAGAGATTCATGTGATCAGTTTTTTTATGTATGTTACTTCTTGTGCACGTGTTCCTCATTTGTATTTCCATTGATTGGTTGCTTCTGCAATATCTAGATAAAGACTACATGGTCTAAAATTCATATAATATGCTTTAGATGCATGTGACTAGGTATTCCACCCTTTCTTCTTGAAGTTGCAGGTTAGAATTCATTTTCAAATGCTCTAGCTCTATGATGGAATGTGTTTCCCTTTCTGCCTTCATCTCTTGATATCTTTGACTTGAAGAAACCACATCTACTTTTCCTCTTCCTCTTGAATTGTGGTCTTTACATCAATCATTTGTGACTATAAATCCATTGAATTTTGACAGCATGCGCAATGGTGCTCTTGTCCTTAACCCCGACAAGTTGAAAAAACCATATAAGTCATTATTTGAAGGTCTAGCCACTACTTTACCTACAACCAACTTGTGGAAATAATATTCTAAGTGTTGAGAGAATTGTGAAAGAGAGAGCCCTCTCTGTTGTTGGAAAGGCTCGTTTCCATCCACCAAAGCTTGGTTTGAAATAGTTACCCCATGATCTCTCCTGCTGCAACCCAAGAGAGTCTTGAGTGATAACAATTACTATGAACAATATTCCAAATGTTACACCTAATATCTAGACATGTTTGATGAAATCCAAATAGTGCACCCATTTTAGTGAACTAATATCACGCACACGATTTGTTCTTGCAGGATCATTCATGCATTTTGCAAGAAATGAAATTTGCATGGGAGTGGATAATTTAAATTTTTAAATAATGCGAGTGTGTTAATTAACACTTGAAAAAACCCTTGTCACAAATTTAGCTTCACAATAAACAAGCTTGTGGTATGGAATTGGCTAAACCATGGCTAATTTAACATTTTTCCATTTTCACAACATGTCTATGTTTCATGACCTACTACAGTATGTTACACACTCATGGAAGATGAAATTGAATACATACATTGAACTCTTTTTGTAGATTACAAATATATGTGTTTTCTTAAGTATTATATTTTTAATATTATTCTCTATTCTTCTTTTGATGTAACTCCTTATCTCAAAAACATGTTGTTAGTGTTTATAACATAAGGTTTTCATTTCTTGACCATTTCATTAAAAAATTATATTCCACACTACTAGACACCGACCTTTGCATGCTATAAAAAATACAATCCATCAACATTATATTAAGACCTTCAAAAGCTGCACCAACACTTGGCGTTCTTTTTTTTTTGAAAAATGGGGTCGCACTAGTACTATTTGTTATCTAGATGTTTACAATTTTTTGTATATTGATTCCATCATTTAGGCACTCTATGGCTACACCAACATTGACATATACCTTATTATTTTCTAAAAAAATAAAATGTCAATGTTAGAAAAAATCAAAATTAATCAAGTTATTAAAATTCTCAATAAAGAAAATTTCCTACATTTCATCTTTTTTACTGAAAGCAAGATTCATTGTGTAACGCATCAAAAGTGACCATCATTAGCTTCCACTCACCATATATATATATATATATATATATATATATATGATTGATGTGTTTTTCAAAAATCTATGGTTAACTTCATATTTAAAAGGATTATATTTTTTGAGACGTCATTTTTATTATTATTTATGATGGATTTAGGTTGATTGTAATCTCACTAAAATCAATGAAAAACTCAAAATTTGTGGATATATTAAAATACATATTTCGTTATTGTCTGAGAATTCATATTTGTATTTTTAAAATATATTTATTTTAATATTATATTCATCTAGTATTTCTATTTATGTTTAAATGTGGTATGCCAAGAGAATGGAGGGTTTCAATGATTCAAGGTAGGTGGCTAAGGATCAGGATGGAACCTATCTTTCCCATGCAAATCAATAAAAGGTACTATCCTGGGAGGAGGACACCCACTTGTCATGTTCAAGATAATGGTTGCAAAGATGGAGGTTCCTGCAGAAGAGGAGTCTGCTAGGACCAAGAAGGATACTTAGTGGAATTCATGAGCATAAAAGGTTCTAATTCATCACCATGGTAAAGGATGGTTATGTTATAGACTTGGGAAGGAAGGTGGGTTCTCAACACCCTATCAAGCTTATCATGGAGGTATTGATTTGTAAGATCTAGCCATTGAGCCTGAGAGTTCTCATTCATATGAGCTCTAAGAATGGTAGGGATATTAGGGATAATAAACAGGGCATCCACACTGTTGGTAGATTGATTACAACACACGATTTTAGGATGGGGGATAAAGGAATAAATCATAGGGAGCCACAGTCTCGACCACTCCTCAATTTGAATACAGAGTATCACATTAAACAAGAAAATGAAAGGCTATTGGTAGTCACGTCCAAAGGAGAAGCAACATACAAGTGTAGCATTCGATAACATTATTATCTCCTCAATCACTCCCTCTAGCCATATATTTGTGCTTCTATCTTCAACCATGGTCTATAATATAAGGTTGAGGGGGGATCCAACTATGTAGATCCATATTTATGATCATTTTCTGAGGGTAAAAAAAAAATGAAGAGGAATAGGAAACCTTTCACCTCTACATTTCTAAAAAAATTCAAGGAAAATTGCAATAGGCAGAATCTACGAGAAGGACTCTCTCCATGCTAAAGCAAAGCACTAAGAAATGAAAAACTAGGTTGAGGATGCTAGCACCTCCCACACAAGGCAGACTAAGGATGCCAAAATTGTGCTACTATATTGGCAAACAAAAACTATGTTAGGTATGATTTGAATGGATAATTGAGAATAGCATGAAAGAAAGGCATAGGAAGTTCAATTCAACTTCAAACACTAATTGATAGGCTTGATACCCTTAACAACATATTCAATTTCTTGATAAATGCTCTTACAAGCTTCTACATAAACATAAATATCCTCGCCAAAAACAAAATAGGAATGATCTTCAAGATGCAATACGTTCCCAAGCAAAAGATGGCCCCTATTTAAAAATTTTAGTTGCTAGTTATTCCAATCATAGATGATGATTAGGATAGATATTTCATTTGTCATAGCCTAGATGGTTTTTTGTCATATATAAAAGGAAGTAGTAGTTTTTTATTACAATAGCACAGTAAAAATATTTACTGCTTATTTTAATATCTAGACTATAATATTGACAAAAACAAAGACAATCTTGCATTATGATTGGTCTAGTTTTCCAAGTGGTATACCAGACTAGTGCTCTCTCTATTATCTCTTTTTTGTATATGAAATTTTTTATTAGATGTATATATCAAATCTCTCTTACACATAGCTACATAATTTTACTTTCCTCTATACCCATATTAGCTAAAATATATATTGTTATTATTATTATTATTTGTTATAACTACTCTATTTGAAATCTATATAACTTATGCTTTACTCATATATGTGGTAATATCTCTATCATTCTAGGTTGTAACACTAACAGCTTTCAACATAATTATAAATTAATAAAAGATAACCTTGTTCATACAAAACATAAAATACACTTTAAAAAATAAAATATAATTTATTGCACAACTAAAATATTATTTAAATCTATAAATTAATTAAAACGAGTGCACATTGACAAAACTATTTTAATTTCAATAATTATAATTGTTACTAACCCACTTGGATAAGAAGAAACATTGAGGACATAGAACTCAGAAAAAATCTAAAGATAATTAAAAAAAAACTAACTTAGAACCATATATGAAAATATAAATAAAAAATGATATATATAGGGGTTAGGTAATGTATTGCTATGATAGAAATATTTATCACAAACTTATTTAATGTATTTTTTTTAACAACGGGTAACAAGATTTTATATTAAAAACAAAGGCGGAATTACAAAAGGATGGGAACACTGATCCCAAAATTAAAGAGCTGTCATGACAAGCTCTTCACACTCCAGTCTATGTAGGTCATACAAATACCCTGTTCTGTGGCAACTGAAAATTCTTACAAACTTTCCTAGGAGAAAACTATAGAAGAAATACATAGCGAGAAGAGAAAAATGGACTAGCTTCTACAAGCCTTTGCAAAAAAATGGGCCGTAACATAAAAGTCTTGTGGACACATGGACGAGCAAACAGAGAGTTCAACATTTAACATGATGTTGATGGTCATTCTTCTCCTTGTTCCCAACCGTAGCTCCAGTGTTATCATCAACGATGCCATGGAAGATAGTGGAGTTGTTCCTATACTCAGACCTTATGCTGTCAACCTTTTCTTCAACAATTCTGAGATTGTTGTGCAGGGATTTAATTTGAGTGCTAATATCCACCGAACAAGGGAAACCATTCTCGAATTTTTCATCCAGCATGTCAAAATACTCCTTCAACTTACTGCTACCACTACGAACTTCAGAGTTCGTGATCTGAACAAACGTGAAGAGGTGAGAAATGGATTTTTTGAGGTCTAAGTTCTCATCTCTGAGCCAATGAATTTGAGTTTCCAGCTCCTGCAAATGCGAATGAACCTCGAAGGACGGACTGTCTAGCCCTTAAGGAGACCCCAGGTTAATGAGACCACTGTTATCCCCTGCCAGATGCAACCAATTTATGCCACTGCCCGACTCGCTGGAGTGACCACGAACATCATGCTGCGCGGAACCACCAATGCTTTGACGCTGCACCACGTCGAGAGGATCCCAATTTCTTCCATTACCAGGCTCATCGATTCTGGAATGAACATCAGAAGCATGCTACACAGAACAACCATCAGAAGCATGCTGTGCAGAACCACCATTGCTCTGCCCTTGCACCATGTCAAGAGCAGAGAGGTATCTTTTCATTCCACCCCCCCCGAATGGACCTGGAGGTGTTTCCTACAACGATGAAACTGCAGTGCAAGGAGGTTCAGACCAGATTATGGTTATCATCCTCCATGTTTAGCCTGAAATTACCAACACAAACACAGCTCTCAGCACGGAAGGAGTTCTGCAGAGTGTCTGGCTTACCACCCTTGAGTGAGATATAAGCCGAGTGTTTCTCGGAGCCTAGTCTCATTAAATTCACACATGCGAGACAGGTGGAGTGAGCTGGAGGAGGCCATCAAGTGTGCTGAGAGGACGCAGGTAGGGATCGAGGAGGAGTGGAGGATCCCATGGAAATCTAGTCATTAATGGGGTTGGGACTATAGTTTAAAGGGTTGTGGAAAAGGAAAACCCAAGCCAAGAGGGAGCTCTTCACTAGTGCAACTATAGCATTCAATAGTAAACTAGGGGGGGATTAAGGGACCCAAATGATATCAAGGTTTTGACCATTACCGGTCGACAATACGCAATCCAAACCAACACCTATATTGGCCATGATGTCTGCAATTTGCTTGTTGTTCCTCAAGATGTGAAGAAAGGTGATAGAGTTAAAATCCTTAGCCACATAGAAGAAGAGATGATGAAGCTTGGAGATTAGTTTTCTAGGATTTTTTGCCAAAGACCTGGCTTCCCTGATTACCACAATTGAGTCTCCTACGTCCACGAGATCCTTGACACCTTCGCTCCTTGCGATTTCCATTCCTTTGATCAATGCGAGCCATTCCGCATCATTATTTGTCCTCATGTCGATTCCCCAGGAAAAATCTTTCACTTTGTTTCCCTCGGCTTCAAGAAGGACCCCTCCCGCACTTGCCAACCTAGGATTGCCTTTCGAGGCACCATCAAAGAAAAGGATGAGACTACCAAGAGTCTTGATCCAAAGCTGAATTTCCTTTGGTTCCATTCTGATGTGCCAATTTTGGGGCGTATTTTTCTTGGAGGGATGAGTCGAGAGGGAACAGTGTGGGGAGATCAAGAGGTCTGCCACCCAATTTTTCTCTTCCACATTTAAGGGTTCCTTACTGATTTTTTTCATACCTCTCGAGGAGAGGGAATCAATCCAGAGTGCTTCTGCAGAGGAGAGGACTTTACCTGAGGTGGCCCTGACATCTTCGAAAATTTCTTTGTTTCTAGCAGTCGATAGTTTCCAGCATATGAATTTGGGGAAAGCGACCCAAGCTCTTTTGAAGTCTAGATTCCTATACAATGATTTTTGGTAGTAGATATGCCAGTTTGAAAAGATGTCATTCCAGTTTGTTGGGAGAGTTAAGTTTGGTTGAATATCTCGATAGGAATGGTGCCATACCTATTGGGAGAAACTGCAATCCATAAAGAGATGGTCTATCGTTTCCTCAACTTCCTTTCAAAGAATGCATCTGGTTGGTCCTTCAATCCCCCTTTTCCTAAGATTCTCGGTGGTGAGAGTCTTCCTATGAGAAAGTGTCTGGAAGAAGGCGTTTAATTTTGGAAGCCCATCCCTGTCCCAGAATTTTATCCACTTATTCTCCTTGATGCAATGATTTTAAAGAGCATCCAAAAAACCATAACCCTCCTTAACAGAGTATGAGTCTGCTTTTCCCCAGCCACGCTTGTCTCTCATGGATTGATGGACAGGAAGAGAACCATGAAACAGAGAGAGGAGTGCACTATAGTCATGAAGAAGGTGCTCCAGGAGATCTAGGTTGAGCCATCCCATCCATCTTCCTTGGTTGGACCAAGAGGACAAGTTGAACAGGGTATGAATATTAGCTTGCTCCATCCAATTTTTCAAATCGATGAACTCATGCAGTGAATTTACGGGCAGGCTAGAGCAAAAGTTATCCTTCTAGATTTGGATTTTGTTACCGTTTCTGGGGATCCAAGAGAGATTGTGTTGGATGATGAAATCCGCTCGCTTGCATGGCTCCAGATAGAGGCCCTCTTTTTCCCTGATCAATATTCTCCACACAACGGCTTTTTCTTCCAGGCATATATTTTTTGTAGAAGATTTCCTTCCACCACACCTTTTTCCCTATAATAATCCTCCAAATAATTTTGGTGCCAAGAGCAAGGTTCATAATCGAAGGGTCTTTGATCCCTGCCCCACCATACACTTTGGTTCTGCACACTGTGTCCCAATTGATCAAGTGAAACTTTTTAGATTGATTGGGTTTCCCTCCCTGCCATAAGAATTTTCTGAGCTCTTTAGTAATTTCCAACGTCACGGTTTTAGGGGTGAGAGAAATGGAGTAGGCATAGAGAGGATAGGTAGAACTAATGGAGTTGATAAGGACCAGTTTTCTAGCGGGATTTATCAATCTGGAACCCCAGGAGTTTATTTTGTTTTTTATTTTTTCAATCATCCCATGGCAATCTGCAACTCATTTATTCCCCTTAAATATAGGAATACCAAGATAATTAAAAGAGTTCCAAGCTATGATTCCTTCAAAACCAACGATTCTTGCAATTTTTGCAAGTACCCCTGGGGTGCAGTTCCAGCCATAGATTTTGGACTTGACTAAGCTAACTTTGCCATCAAAAGCATTGAGAAAAGTGGTCAGGACTTGGTTGAATCTATCAGCAATGATAGTGGAGGATATTTAATGTATTGCTATGCTATTTATCAAGAATTTAAATTCTACTAAATTTTCATGTTAATGGCACAAAGCCTTTGAAAATTGATAAAAATCATTGTGTAATGTCCCTTAAATCCTAAAATAAAAAAAATAAAAAAAAATGTAGGGGTCTAATTATCAGTAAGAACTAGGATTCATTTAAAACTAACTCCAGCACTGAGTTGTAATGCTAAGAATGACACGTGTACTTTAACTGAGATACTTTTGTATGTTGATTACATGATATTGACCTAGCAAGTCTTAGCTTAACCTATATACTCTGTTGTCATTATTGTTATTTTGTGACATTTATTTACTTCATACTTTGTTATGTTTGTATACTGGTCTTGATGTATAGCCTAAACCCTGGTAACATTATTCTTGTAATTATGATGTCTATGATTTCACTGTAATCGAATTAGTTGGATTAATATTTCTAGAGTTGGTACGGAGGGATTCATAGAACCTGGGCTTACTTAGCTTTTCATGAGCTAATGCATGTTTTAATGTTGATTGCAGGTGACCATCAAATAACTCTGTGTTGGACTCTACTAGGGTAGGAAACCTTTGGCACAAAAGTATAACGTTCACTTGAAACAACACTAAGCTCAAACCAAAACGCTTGACCTTATAGGGAGGGTCTTCTACTATAGGCATATGGGTAGAAAATTGATTTACAAGTGGAGGTAGTTGGATCTTGTAATGTCCCTAAAACTGTAAAAATTAAAAAAAATTCAACATGAGATCATTACGTCATTTGGGGCTTAAAAACTATACAAATTAACTTTAGTACTAGGATTAAATTGATGTGAGATTTACTTGGGATTTTGATTAGACTTCTTGCCATTGTCTTGCAAAAAGTGACCTTATCAATTTGCTATGATACTTTAGATTCCTTGCTAATGTAAGTGATGTTCTTGTATTCTGCACCGATGTTTTACTACTTGTACTATTGTTTAACTTCATAAGTTCATTATAACTTTCATATATGCTTATACTTGACTTTGTTGGTGTCGTTCCAACTTGTGTGATATGTTAATGTTTTATGCTTGCTTCTTCTTTTGAAAGGGGGGTGGACGGAACCCCCAGGTCTTACTTATCTCTGTGTGAGCTAAGTCAAAACTTAACTTTAAAGTGTGCAGGGTCCTAAAGAAGCTAGGTGCGCAACTTTAAATGGGTGACAACCAACTTTGCTCCTTTAATTAAAATAAGTGGGGTTTAATTCTATGGTTTTTAGAACTTCATAACTTTATAACCAAGTGCTTTGTATTAAGTGATGACCTTCCAAACTATAGGCGCTGGTAAATTAATTTGAAGAGGAGTGGTGGTAGATGGGCATTGATGAGACCCACGTGCTAGCCACGAATGGAGTCCAAGCTGGCTAGGCAGGTAAACCCCTAACTCAAACAACATTTGGGGTTATTTGAGTTTGCGTTGGTTGTGGAGAGCTCAGGGCTCTTGGCCTTCGCCATTGATGGAGAAATGTTGCACCTGAGCATAGCTCAGGGTCCTTGCAACATCAACACATTTGAGAGGTAACTCATGACACTCCTGAACCTTCACTCTGTAACTTAGCCTTTGTATTTTCTTATTACTGTAATTTGTTTTCACTTTAGTCATTGTTGTTTTGTTGTGACAGGAAGGTCTTGCTTTGAAGGTTGAACTAACGATTACTATGGGTACCCTATCGTGGATACTACACCATGGTATTGGTAAGACCTAGGTACTCCTGAACCTGTGCTTTCTTATGGGTGGATGTGGTTTGAACTGAGTTGGTTTTAGAGGCTCTGTTTGGGAGTTACAAAGCGTTTTATGAGCCTCTCTTTTATGTTGTACTCTCTCTTTGAGTACTCCAGCGTTGGGCTGTTGAGATGTAGCATGTGGGTAGATGAACTGGAATTTTCAGGGTTTTGAGTTTCTAAAAGGTGAACGTGGTCCAGACTGTGTAGTTGAACATAAAACTTAATCTCTGTATAAATAAAGCGTAACTTTTTTTGCGGGGAAATGAAGTCTCTGCCTTCGAATGGAAAACTGGATGTTTAAAACATTGCTTTGTGTTTTTCTTTTATGTTTGAATGCTTTTGATTTGGAAATCGAAGTACTTCTTCTTTGATGTATAATGTGGGACTAGATCACTACTCTGTTTGGAAAGATGCTACTGTAGGAATTTTAATGGTTTAGAAATTAAAATAGATCTTGTGAGCAAATGTGAAATGGTTTAGATTTTTAAAAGGGATTTCTATGGAGTTTGAATGCTACTTGTAGCTAACGCGTTTTCGATCTTGAGTCTGTGGGTGTACTTTATGGGATTCGATCTCTCAGTCCTATGACCTTTCGAGAGAGTGAAAAACCTGTGTAAAATTTAAGAGTTAATTTTTTTGTTTGTTTGACTGGACTACAAAAAGTTTTGATTTGCAAGCGTGATTATGAAGATTGGGAACCTTGTTGTTTAGCTTGTTTGATAACAACTTAGTTGGAAGGTTTTGAATACTTGGCTCAACATAAAAATGTGGCCCTCATCCTATAGATGTTTGTTTTTTATTTAGTTTTGCAGTTTTAATAAAAATGTTGGTAGTAGCATGGCTTTTCAACCAACACCGAGTTTCGTAAACAAGGATCTGAAATCGAAAAATAAATGTGCTGGCATAAAATATTTACATCTGAGAATTATTTATGGTTTAAAGAGGAAAGATAATTTCGATTCTATAAATGGAATCTAGAATTTAGCTTTACTGTTTTTAGTTTTTAGACATGTTTTTAATCCAGATTAGGGTGACGATTTTAATAATATAGTTTGGAAAAGTGTGACTTAAAAGTTTACACACAGAATGCAAGCGTTTCGATGGAAACTTAGTCAGTACTTGATTCTTGATTTATTTAAATAATTACTAGTGTGGTTCTGCGTGTGAGTTTGATTAAAGATTTAAATTATGAAATGTCCTTTGTTTAAGTTTTGATAAAGTAGTTGTTTATAAAACTAAGTTCGTCCTAGAATGATTTGATGGTCTTAGAAAATATTATAGCTCTGATTTTAGTTAATTCAGAAATCTAGGGTCTAGATTTTAAAAGAAAATATCCCTTGCAAGGATGTTTCTGCTAAACAATATTTCCTTAAACAGAAAGTGTGGGTGTATATTTTAACGTAATTCTTGTTTTTAGAGGAAGAATTAATTACAGTGATTTTGTTTTTTTAGTGGAGAGCTAGCACAAGCTAGCATAGCTAGCTCTACTAGGTCGAAGTCTAAAACATAATAAGCAAAAGTATAAAAATTAACTTTTGAAGTAAACATAAATAAATGGTTTACTCGAGGGATCCAATGCTTTAGCCCTTGCTCCCAAACACACCATGATAACTAGAAAAGCAATTTACAGTTTATAAGAATTTCATCCTAATATTTCAGCCTAAGTTCTTTTCTAGGAATTTGAAAAGTGATCATAAGATATTACCTGAACCCTTGTAGCTTAGATCTCCTATTTAATAACCTATACAGCTCAGACACTAGTTAATGGAACAAATAATTTTAGCTGACCTATAGGATGATAACTGGATAACTTTGGAACTACCATGTTCCTCCCAACCATGAACTAGAACCATTCTTGGTTCTAAACTGGAGCCCCCCGAGCTGGATCCAACATGCAAAGAGGTCTGAAAAACCTAGGGAAGATAGCTTATTGTATTCAAACTTGGAATATTACTTCTCCAGAATTATGGGACAAATTCTCTCTTGATACCATAGGGAATGATAATAAGATAGATGGATCCTCCCTTTGGAATTTGTCCCTTCTTTTATAGACAATCTTTTGGAATGACGGTTAAGTTAATAATAATATTTTTAATATTAACTTAAGCTTCATTTTCAGTTTGAAAATATAGTTAAAAGTTTATTTAATTATTACTTCAGTTTGATTTTTCAGTTTTTAAAATATAATTAAAAGTTTATTTAATTACAACTTCAATTTTGTTTAGAACTCTTACTTAGTTCTTTTTGAACTAATTTGTAAACTTTATATTTTATTTAATTAATTTATATGCATGATATTAGTTATAAGTATAATCTATTTAAGTGGATATATATATGTATATATCTATTACTTTATCTACCTATGTATTCTTTATTATTCTCATAATTTTTATAACAATATCTATATAGATAATATCTTTTATATGCATACATATCTTTTTCATACCACTTTAGTACATAAGTGAGACTCTTTATAAATAATCAATTTGATTTAACCAAGTAGTTATATAGCATTATAATATTTGATGCTTATTAAAAGAATAGGGTCAACTCTTTTGACAAGGCTATTGGTAGGTTCAGAAGGTCTACTAGGTTAGGTAACTCTAGATCCCCTTTTGCATGATGGATTACCTCGTTTTCCGTGGTAGCTTCCTCGGTCCTTGATGAGATAAGTAATGAATCAATTATTCAAAATAAAATAAGTATGATGACTGGTGCTATTCAGAGCCCTCCTCAACTCAACACCTTTTTAAGTCAAGTAACCCCAGGTGTTATTCAAAGCTTATGCTCAACACTCTTCAACGGGCTTTACGCTAGTGCAATTCCAGAGCTCCTCACTCAACACTAGTGCTAGGATGTATTTGTAATATACACCTAGGGATACAATGGCCAAAGATCTGATGCTCCAGAGCTTATGCTCAACATCAAGTTGGAGTGCTCCAGGGCTTATGCCCAATACTCTATGTACATCAAGGCTTACACCCAGCACATAATAAAAACCTCCATGTACATTGGGGCTTATGCCCAGTACATAGGTCATCCATGTGCTCCATATTCCACACTCAACACATCATACAAGTTAGTTATGAATATAAAACTCTGCACAGTATATAACAAAGATCATCTCAGTATATTAGGGTTTTGTACCCAATCTCATAATAAACATCAATCAAATACATCGGGGCTTTTTTCCTAGTATATAACATTAATACACATTTGTCAGGGTCCATGCCCCAAATATGTATATCTATAACTAAGGTAAGTCATGTGCATTGGGGCTTACACCCAGCATATATAATAAAAGTAAAACATGTGCATTGGGCTTATGCCTAGTATATCAAAATAAATCATATGTATCTGGGCTTACACCCAATATATAACATCAACATACTCAACAAAATTCGGGATATTACAGATCTTAATGAGGCCCATGTGATAGCCAAATGGTGGATCTCCACATTGGCAAAATGGCAAAACCCTAACCCAAAATTACATTCTTGTTTATTCTTATTTTGGTCACTTGGAGAGCAAAGGATCTGTTGTTTCATGTCTTTGGGGGAAGAGTAGATGCATAACCAGAGCATAGCTCTTGGTGTGTGCTTAACACCTATATAAGGGCATCCTCATGGTCGATCAACATAAAAACATACAAGGTAATTTTGGTTTCAATGGCATATGATAGAATTCAAATCTCTTTCGCAGAAGCCTCAGCTTATAGATTTACTTACTTTGATTTCATTCTACTTGTGTTTATATGCCAGGAGAGTGTTGAAGGATACATGGAGCTCACTTACAGGATAGTTGAAAAAAGGGAAGGAGAACCATAGGCGTATTGGCCCTGGTAAGCCCCAAGTCTATTGCGACCATTCCCTCATGTGACTCAGTGTGCTAATTGCGTTTTATGAGTTTGGTGTGCTGTTTGGTTAATGGCTTTTCCATCTGGAGGTACAAGGAGATATTTGACAACCTACGGCTTCGTTGGGCATACTCTATCATTTTGATATTTGTAATCATTTTTCAGTATGGGAAACTTGTCTCAACTGTGTAACTCTTATTTTTGTAAGCCTGTATAGGCATTTTGGCATTTATGTAAAATGACTCCTTGTAAGCTGGCTATTGAGCCCGGATCTTGAGCCTGATTTTGGTACTTAAGTTATACGATATTTCTCTTTGATACCTTCTATACATTGGAATGAGTTGTATAAACTAGGGTTTGAATATTGTGTTTATTAATTCACTGTAATCGATATTTCCATGTGTAATTTCTCTATTATGTAAATGGGATTGAGTCATTGAGATTTATGTAGGAGTCTACCTATAACTAATTCTTAATTGAAGTGAATCTATGGTGATGATGTTGAAAAAATTCGGCGTTTAATTCTCTGGTTTACTATCTATGGGAAAATCCCTATTTAACTTATGTGTTTATGTTATATCAAATGATACCATAATGAAATTATGCCAATGTGTCAGTGAATCCTCTATTGTTTTTTCATTTTTAATCTACTCCTTTAATTATTTAGTTTAACTATTGGGTATTTTATTTCTAAGATTACTTACGAGTTTGGACTATGCTGAAGGCATGCTCTCTATTTATAGATATTCTTACTAAATGGGGGCTTGAATTCGGCGTTCCATTTCGATAGCTGTGTGTGTTGATTTTCCTATTCATTTACCCATGGAGGTTTGGGAAAACCCCAATTCTATCTATGTATTTATTTTATTTAAATACTTGTAAGAGTAGAAATGCCTTAGCCAACGATGTTGCATGGTGTAATAACACAAGGCTTAACTAGGCAGAACGCTGGAAGCGTGATAATCGTGGAATGTATGCTCTAAGAGATTTGATCCCTGGTATGTGTGTTTTATTTAGATAGGTCTTTTGTTTTGCGTGTTCCGCTTGTCTATAATTTGGTCATGTATTTATTTGATTAGACACAGTAGTTCATTCCTAGTAATGCGACTTAGTATTTTATGAATTGTACAGGATTTAAATGTTTCCATCGTGTAATTTCTTCACTCTGTTTTAGTTTGCGAGTTTTATTTATAAATCTAAAAGGGAAAGGATGGCCTACAATTTTCGTAGCAGGGCCTGCCATTTGCAATAATTTACGTTTATTGTGATGAGAGGCACTCTACAACCTAGTATGGAGGAGATCTTGTTAGTTGAGTAACAAAATAATACAAAGTAAACAAGAAAAGAATAATACAAAGTAAAAATTAATAAATATTATGTCGGCCATAAACAAAAAAGAATAATACAAAGTAAAAAGTAAATATGAGACTTAAACTAGAGACTTTAGATCTTAGGATTAGGTGATAAATATTATGTCGATCATAAACAAAAAAGAATAATACAAAGTAAAAAGTAAATATGAGACTTAAACTAGAGACTTTACATTTTACTTTTAATACAAAGTAAAAAGTAAATATGAGATTTTAGAGTGTTTGTCGAGTAACAAAATAATACAAAGTAAACAGAAAACAATAATACAAAGTAAAAAGTAATAAATATTATGTCTGTTGTAAACAAAAAAGAATAATACAAAGTAAAAAGTAAATAAACAAAAAAGAATAATACAAAGTAAAAAGTAAATATGAGACTTAAACTAGAGACTTTAGAGCTTGGGATTAGGTGGCTCAGGTATTGCACTCAAGGAGCTATTCAAGGAGAGGTTTGCACCTTGGGAGATTTGATCCCTCTCGGCACTTGATAGAACCTAGGATTTGGATCTATGCTGGTATTTTATAAGATACAAGTTTTGTGAGTCGGTGTTAGCGACGGAGATCTAGCATGAGCTAGATCGGACAGAGCAATATTCGCATGGGATTCGACTCAGGATTGTATGAAGAATGGTTCAGGAAATCGAAGTTTATAATGTTAAACCTGGATTCTATAGAATACGAATTGTGGTTCGTTGTTTGTTGTAGCTTGGTTTAGGCTGTTTTGGGGTTTTGAATGATTTAACTAAATCTGGATAGATGGTTTTCTAAGCTATATTTAAATGAAATATTTAATTCATATCTTTTGAAAAACTTTATACATGATCTCTGTTTTGGAAAAAAGATATTTTAAATGGAAATAGAGACAATAAGATGCAAAGTTTATTCTATTCTAGTTTGAAAGGAGAAATATATTTTATGTTTAAGGACCTAGATTTTTAAATCTACAGTAGTAAAATAAAGGACAGCCTAGGTGCGTCATGACTAAGTAGGTTTTGTCAATGACCACACCACTAAAATGAAGAATTAATAAAAGGTTTGCAGCATAATTTTTTTTTAATACTAAATCTCTATTTAAAAACTATCTTGAGAAAACAAGAGTAAATACAAGGAACTAATAATACTTACTTGTGAAGATGCTGCTGGAAATACCTCTGTAACCTGCACACTACAAGCAACGAATGATAAAAAATACTCTTAACTGACCCAGGTATAAATGTAACCAGATGACTTCAGAACTGACACGTTCCTCCCAACTGTAGATCCCGAACCGTTTCTGGTTCGTTGGACAGATCACCCCCGAGCTGGTTCAAGCATGCAAGGAATCTAGAATACCTAAGGAAAACTGTTTTTATCTTTGGATTGAACTTTTTACTTTCAAGAGGCAAGACTTGGAACCTCTCCAATCTCATAAAATGATAAGCCATTTCCTTGTACTTGTCCTTATATTTATAGGTAAATTGGCTAGGGTGCAACCTACGATTTTGAAATGGGGTAGTTTGTTTTCTTGATTTAACATCCATATTTTTAACATCTTCTTTCCCTTAACTCATAGTTCCAATTGATTTAATAGTATATATTTATATAACTGAAATTTCGCTTTTAATTCGATGCTTCATTAATTTATTCTTTATCATAGCCTCTTGTGGGTTTGGTTGGTCAACTAAAGATAGGTAGTTCTAGATCCTTTTTGCATGCTCGATTCCTCTGTTTAGTGGCAGTGCCTTTCAGTCCTTGATGAGAAAATAGATAATGATTCAATTAATCAATTTGAATAAATATGATGAGTATTGGTGCTATTGAGAGTTTTTCAGGCTCAACACCTTAAGTGAGGTAACCTGAGTGCTATTCAGAGCTTATGCTCGACGCTTTTAATGCGAGTTACATTAGTGCAATTCCAGAGCTTGTGCTCAATACTAGTACTAGGATGCATTTGTAATATGCACCTAGGGATACAATGGCCAAAGATCCGATATTCCAGATCATATTCTCAACATCATGTTGGAGTGCTCTAGGGCTTATGCCCAACACATCATAGAAATCAATCATGTGCACCAGAACTTCTGCACAGTACATAACAGAGGTCATCCAAGTATATTAGGGCTTGTGCCCAACACATCATAAAAACTCAACCAAGTACATCAGGGCTTATGCCCAGTACATAAAAATAATCCGTGTCCATCAGGGCCTATTCCTAGTATATAACAAAGTAAATCATGTGCATTGGGGCCTACGCCCAGTATACATATAACAAAAGTAAATCATGTGCATTGGGGCCTACGCCTAGTGTGTGTATATATATATATATCTATATATCTATATATATATATATATAACAAAGTAAATCATGTGCATTGGGGCTTATGTCTAATATATAACAAAAATAAAAGTTTCGGGATATTACATTGGTTAGATAAGTAATCGTATTCTTCATTTTCATTAATTGTGATCTGTGTTGATATTTATAAAGACAAGATATTATTATATAATCTATGTTTGAGTGAGAGTTGGGAGGAGAAGGAAATCTAGTTTCAAGAAAATGAAAACGGGGAGGACATTAATATTAGAAATTGACACCAGGTTCAAGTTATACATACTTTTTAAGTTATAAATATTTAAAATAAAAGAAACATTTATTTAAAAAAAAAAAAAAATTATTATCTAGTTTATTAAGAATCAAAATTTCCATGAGTTGCAGTATTAAAAACTAAACTTTTTCCTATGAAAGACGAAGAAAAGATTGATTAATGTTATTCACTGTTTCTAAATATGTTGGTAAGAATACACTTTGGAAATGGTTGATGATGATTAAAATGTAAATGCATTTAATATCATTTTCATTTTGACTTAGTTGAACTCAACTTGACTTGAGTAAAGATAGATGAAAATGATTATTTTAAGAGACTTGTGCACTCTTTGATGAGATTATTTTAAGCAACTTATGCATTCTTTAGGGATTGCTCAACAATTCCAAATGATGTCATAGCAACTCCCGCAATCTTAATAACAAGAGGAGGAAGTGGAACGTTAGACTTTAAGTGTGAAGGTGAATCAGGGTAGGTCAATGTTTGGGCATCAGAGAAGCATATGTAGAAGGAGAACATTATTCATCTTGGTGCAGGTCATTTAATGCACCGGCAGGAGGTCTATTGTCATTGGATCTTAAGTATTTGAGATCCAACGGCCAACAAGCCTCCTGCCGTTGCATTAAATGGCCTACAGCAAGGTAAATAGATCCAACGGCCAATAGGCCTCCTGCCATCGCATTAAATGGCCTACAGCAAGCTGAATAATGTTCGTCCATGTCCAATATCCAATATGACACCGTTTTTCACATGCAGGAACAAAAATGAGGGCGCTAGGCCCTTGCACATAACACAGAGGAACTTACACCTCGTGCATATGGTACTAAGTTTGAGTATAATTAAATATAATATTGTGTATATTTATAGGTTATAAGTTAAGTGTTTCTGGTTGTTAGTTAATAATGTTTTATTTTTCTAATTAAATTTACTTTATAGAACCAAATTAAATTAAAAATTAAACATACCTAACATGAATTTATTAGATCAAATCAAATTGAAAATTACACAGAAGAAACAAGAATTTGTCAAATCATAGTAAGAGTGCTGTCAGATAACATGCGTTAGGCGATGGCTGCACCCATCTCTGTCGCGATGCCACCATCACTGTTGAGTTGTTGACATCCTTGTGTGAGCCCTATCTCTTTCACCAGCATCGCGCTTTTCTTGTTCGTTGAAATCAGGCTTCGAATTTGAAGCCTTCAGGGCCCTTCATAGTCCATTTTGCACGTCATAGAAGGCCACTTCAAATTTTACCATGCAAAAAAAAAAAAATTCATGGTAAGCCCTTCAATAATTAAATTAACCACTACTGTTTAAAATTGCAACAGAAGGGTAGCTTCAAATTTCACCCATCAACAATTTTCAATGGGAAATTGGGAATGCGACTGCTAGCTAGGTGACTTGGGAGTGGGACTCGGTTACTCTCCAATATCCACATGTTCGATCATCCATGGATCATGGACCATTGGGCCTCTAATAATATCATTGACCAACTTACGTGGACGGGCTTACATTGAGCAGCCCATGGCTTGAACGCTTCCAAGTTCTCGTGTTTGTAGTGAGCGCTTACGTGTTTAACACATTTAATGGCATCAACAAATTTATTAAACCTGGTTGGTGGCTCATATGTGTTGTTGGCAGTAGGCTTACCCAGTTACCAGTTATCACATACCAATTCGTGAATGTTGACTCCATGAGTTAATTGAGTATTCAATGTATAATATATTATGTCAATGTGCGCCAAATTGGGCATTTCAGACAAAATCTACAATCCAGAAACGTCTTGTAATGTTGCATGTTGTTGCTCCCGCCCATGGCCCCTACCTATATCCCTATGTTTTCTTTGTTGTATCAAGTTAATCCTACCATCTACGGCTCCCAGCCTCACACCCCGTGTTTTCTTTGTTGTATCAAGTCAATCCTGTAGCTCCCGATTCCCACCTTGTGTTTTCTTTTTTGTATCAAGTCAATGCTCGAATTCCATGCTTCCATGGCTCTGACCATCAATATATAATATTACAGGAATACAAACAATATTTTTCTTATACCCCTACTCCACTGTGGTTGAGCTACTTCCATGTTCCACCTACCCTATCTCCTCCAATCCTCCAGGAGAGTTTGCGGAGCAAAGCTGGCAATGATAGCCTGCCATAAACATATTTAAAGAAATTTGTTTTCTTTGAGGAGCTCAACTTCAAGGATGACTGGATTGCTGACATCCTATGAATTTATAGGTACGTACATCATTTTATCCATTCATGATCCCATCAATTATTTAAAAATTTTGTTATTTGATTAAAATTCTGTAACTTCAAAGTTCAAACACAATATTATTATTTGAATGAAATTTTGTTACTTCGAATGGGCCTTGAAGGCTTCAAATTTGAAGCCTGGACCCGAGAGTGGGTTTGTCACAAATCTTTGTCAGAGGCTGTTTAGAACAACATTTATCGATTCCCAATTGTAGCAACAACAACAATTGCTTATTTCTTCATATGTCCTGTGTATACGCATATATGATTCCATTTGCTCCTTGCCTTTCCCTATTTTCCATTGTTTCCCGATTGAAGCTCTTGAGAATTTAGCTACCCTTTAACTTTCGTGAAATGGAGGGGACAAGGAAGACCATTGTTTTCACTCTTAAACCAAGTGCTTCCCCGTTCAGCTGCCACTCGACACGGTTGCATCCCTACGAGAAACAGGTGTGCGCAATGCGCCCCCCAACTTTACCAAAAAGCCCAGGGATTTGGGGAAGTTCCCACTCTGCCAACCTCCATGCATCTAGTTAATGAGTCAGATCAAGAATCCATACTTTGTATCTAAAACTGTATTACATGAGCTATTTTCCCCAATTGCTCAGTCATCGAATCGACACCTTCCTCTAGTACACGGTTTAAGATTCTTGGTATTTATTAATATGAAGACCACTGATGCTACTACACTTACAATCCACATTCGATTGTATGAACTAGGACAAAATTGTTTCGTAATCTTGATTTTTAGAATGACAGTGCTACTTTACCTTTTGATTTTGTTGCCCTTATCGGTTGGTCTGGAAAAAAACATGAACTTCAACCATATAACAAGAACTTCAACCATCTATGCATCTCCTCTCTACTTGGTCTACCTACATTTTAATTATGCTTCACAACCCATCCTCTACTCCATCATACCACAGATTTAGTATGTATAACGAGATCTAGGGGGGGGGCTATAAAGAAGAAGCATACAGGGTCCATAATTAGCTATTGAGAACAAAAGTTGCCTGGAGTTGGATAGTTCTCTTTGCTCAATTTGGGAAACTACTAAGATGGAAAAGGTGGCATAGTGGCCTAGAGACTGAGTCGCTACATCGGGGTGAAATTTGGTTGTGTTATATGACATATATAATGTTCAATGGCTATAAGTGCTACTATAGCCACTACAAAATAAAGCCTCTCAACTTTACTACGTTAGTAAACATTAAAATTTTGATGTACTATTACATTTTCAAATGAAAAGAATACCTTATTTTTACATGGCAGCATTGAAGGGTTCAATATATCATAGCCATTCAAAGTGAAATGGAACCCCACCCTTCAAATTTGATCCCTGGTTGAAATATAGGAATCTAAAAATAGAGTCATTGAGTCATTGATAGTTCGTATGTCCACGAGATGCTGTCTTTAGCGTATATGACGTGATAACATCTTCAATTTAGGTCATCTTCTTACGTCTTCGATGGATCTCATCTCTTTACGTTTCTATTGCAACGGTTGCTTTCGTAACTTCTCGTTGCTTCCATAAACCGCATCAAAGAAAGAACTGCAAGATGAGGAAGTGTCCAGACACTTCTTTTTTATTGCACCGAGTGTAAACGAGGTGCTTACAACCTAGTATGGGGGAGATATTCTAATGTGTAACGTCCCCTCCCATCATACCAACATGATAGAGAGGACGTGACACTAAATCCGGGCATCTAGCCCCATGAACTTACTAAATAAGCATTCACATAATATAAAAGAACATATGGAAATGTATAATTATAAGAAAAACACAGCGGAAGTAATATCAATTACACATTCATCATACATTCAAGATATTCATCAAATAAATAATTGCAAGTTAACACAGAAGAATACTTATCTTATAACAAAGTAGTCCCAAGCAACCAGCTATGCATCTACAACGTTCCACCCAACCATAGGCCAGTTGTGCTTATCAACCTCTTGATACAACTGCCACCCCTGAGCTGGGCATGATTACTACAAGGAACCAGGGAACAACAGAGGCACACATAGCCAAGCATACACCAAGATGGGCCAAGTCAATCTACAATTGGGTTTATCAAGCTGCTAGGAAATGGAAAGGAAGAGTGGCTAATCTAGTGAACTCAAGCACAGAGCCAGGGGTAACCTTACAAGATCTATCTAGCTTGGCACCCACAATACCTACACACCCAGCACAAGGAAGTATTATTTTCACTGCTGTACAGTCCCTCAAGCCATACCTTCCCCATCTAGTGCTCTCAGGGTGTGCATAGAAGAGTAGCCAAAGCCCTCTTGATCTTCTTGAGAGGTTATCTCCCCCACTAGGTTTATCAAGTGCTCTCTGTCCACTACCACTCCAATGTCTTGCTTACAGTCTCCAAATCAGAACAGGGATGCACATAACAGCAGAACCACACTTATTGGTCATGATAAAAACATTTCTTCAGTGGGATGCCCAAGGAGGGGGTTTCTACCAATTCAGGAAAGACGTGGGGAAGCCAAAAAATGAAATGGCAATTGGGGAACAACCCTGGAGAATAGAAATCGTTCTCAGAAAAACATCCATGGGAATTTTGGGGCAAAACGACCTCCATCACAGTCCCCAAATCGTGGCCCTTCTCTCCCAGCTGCTGTATACTGAAAAAAACGACTCCCATGCATGGAAAATGCAGGAAAAATGGTGAAAAACGTGATGGGGAAAGACCCAGTAGTTCAGATTGCGTGAGAGAGGAAAGACTGTGGGTTTAGAATGGCTTTGGGCACCATTTCGTGGGTGTTTTCTTACCCAAGAAGCAAAAATACGAATTCACAGGTTGATGGCTTTCCCATACACGAAATTGGCTGCCATACCTCTTCATTCCCAAGGCATTAACTACCTCAACCAATTCTTGGAAGAATTAAATGATTGGGTGCATAACCCAAAATGGGTAGTTGGTGGTTTATGGGTTTTCTCATTGACACATGGATTAACACCATTGGCTCAAGGGTTTGAATAATTTCTCTCCCTATTCCTTGTAGAATCATGCCCCCATCTCTTTGTTGCATTGCATAGCTAGTTGTGGGTTTTTTTTTTCATTAAAATTCATATTTATATGATGTCTTATTTACATTGTGCCTATCTAGCACAAGAACCATAGGCATCTATTCCTTTAATTGCCGATACATAAAACGCGAAATCAATGGTGGGGCCTTGGCCTTGAGCTCCTCACCATGATTAAATAACAATATTTACATCATTTACGATTTAATGAAAAAGGGGGGTCAAAATGGGGACATTACATAACGTGTGTGATGTAGCGTTACATCTAATAAAATGTAAAAATGTAGCGTTACATCTAATAAAACGTAAAAAGTGATTGCGCATAAAAAGAAGTAAAGTAAAGTAAAGTAGAGTAAAAAGAAGTAAGTAAAGTAAAGTAAAGAAAAAAGAAGTAAAGTAAGTATGGGAGAGATGTTGTAAGGTTTGTGATGTAATGTTTGTTACTAACAAAATAATTAAAAAAATTCATGTCCGCTCATAAAAAAAATTATGAAAAGTATTTAAAAAAAAATCCATGTTGGTTCATAAAATAAAATATTATGAAAAGTAATTAAAAAATAGATGTTCGTTTATAAAATAAAAATTTAAAACTCAAACCTGGATCTATCAATCAAGAGAGATCAAATTTCTTGAATTTAAATTTAAAAAAAGAAATACACCTCAAGAAATTGGATCCTCTAGGTGCTTAATAGATACGGCTTTAAGATGGATCTATGCTGGTTAAATTGTTCAATGTTTCCAGTCATTACGTATTTTCATATTTCAAAATCTTCAGATTATAAATCGTAAATCGTATGATACATGTCGATCTTTATTGTGATTAGTTGTATCGATCATTTAACAGCAATGATTTTTATTGTTGTAGTGATAGTCACATTTTTCACCTGAAAAAATTAATTAAAAACAGTGTACATTAACCCTATCTGTTTCACCCAACTACTTACGAAAAGCATCGCGCTTTTCCTGTTCGTTGAAATATAGGAATCTAAAAATAGAGTGATTGAGTCATTGATAGTTCGTATGTCCACGAGATGCCGTCTTTAGCGTATATCACGTGCTTACGTCTTCAATTTAGGTCATCTGCTTACGTCTTCGATGGATCTCATCTCCTTACGTTTCTATTGCAACGGTTGCTTTCGTAACTTCTCGTTGCTTCCATAAACCGCATCAAAGAAAGAACTGCAAGATGAAGCAGTGTCCAGACACTTCTTTTTTATTAAGTTGTTCAATGTTTCCGGTCATTCTGACTACGTATTTTCATATGTCAAAATCTTCACCTGATAAATCGAATGATATATGTCGATCTTTATTGTGATTAGTTGTATCGATCATTTAACAGCAATGATGTTTTATTGTTGCAGTGATAGTCACATTTTTCACCTGAAAAAGTCAATGATATATCTCAATTTTTATTCTGATGATTAGTTGTATCGATCATTCAGCAGAGGTAGATGAGATGCTATACTGTAGCACTGTTACAGACATTCTATGTTAACGTAGATGTTTGTTGGAGTGATAAATGCATTGAAGAGAAATTGTAGTTGAAATATGTAATTTTTTTTATTAAAAAATATTAAAAAATTGATACCATGATATTTATTTATTTTAGTGTAAGGTTATGTTTATGCTAGGTTAGGTTATGTTTGAGTGTAATTCTCTAATAAGGTTATTTTGGGTTTGAGGTTGATATTAATGATTTTTAATATTAATGTTATCAATGTAATTAATTTTATTTATGTTATTAACGATATTATTAAATTTATTTATGTTGTTAATGTTAATATCAATATTAATATTAATGTTTCTAAGATTAATATTAATTGGACACTCTTAATATTACTGTTAATTAATGTTAAGTTTAACAATCTTAATATAATTAATTATATTTAACTATCTTAATATTATTAATGTTAATTGATATTAATTTTAATCATCTTAATGTTGTTAATGTTAATATTAGTATTATTCATGTTATTAATAATAATGTTAAAATGATATTATTTAATTTAATAATGTTGTTAATGTTGATATGAATATGAATATTAATATTAATGCCCCACTTAACTCAAATTGTGGAAATCACAAAGTATGTTATGGTCAAGAGTGTATAATTTTATAAGGTTATGTTATGTTGTAATAATGTTATCAATTTTATTCATGTTATTAATGATATTATTAAATTTATTAATGTTCTTAATGTTAATATAATTTTTAATATTATTGTTAATGTTAATGTTTTCTAAAACCCACGTTACGTCAATCTTATTATCAATATTAATTAATCCTAAGTTTAACAATCTTAATGTTATTAATATTAATATTAATATTATTAATCTTTTTCATGTTGTTAACATTAATGCTATTTTAGTTTACTAACATTTTTATCATTATTGAGTTATGTTGATCATTTTTTACTTTAATTTTCTTAACATTAATGTTCTTTAACATCAATGACAATCTTATTATTAATGTTAATTAATGTTAAGTTTAACCAAATTAACCTTATTGATGTTAATATTATTAATATTAATGATATTAATGTTATTATTAATATTATTAATATTAATGATATTCTTAATGTTAATATTAATATTAATAATTAATGTTAATGATATTATTAATGTTAATATTATCCATATGTTATATAGTCACAATTAAGAAGCAAAATCAATAATATAGAAATAAAACATTTAATAAGTAATAATTTAAAAATAAAATTTGAATATTATATCAAACTCTGTAATAATTTTATAAGATTGTGTTTAAGATTGTGTTTAAGAGTAATAATTTTATAAGATTGTTGTATCAAGTCAATGCTCGAATTCCATGCTTCCATGGCTCCGACCATCAATATACAATATTACAGGAATACAAACAAGATTTTTCTTATACGCCTACTCCAATGTGGTTGAGCTACTTCCAAGTTCCACCTACCCTATCTCCTCTAGTTCTCCAGGAGAGTTTGCGGAGCGAAGCTGGCAATGCCAGCCTGCCATAAACATATTTAAAGAAATTTGTTTTCTTTGAGGAGCTCAACTTCAAGGATGACTAGATTGCTGACATCCTATGAATTTATAGGTATGTACATCATTTTATCCATTCATGATCCCATCAATTATTTAAAAATTTTGTTATTTGATTAAAATTCTGTAACTTTAAAGTTCAAACCTAATATTATTATTTGAATGAAATTTTGTTACTTCGAATGGGCCTTGAAGGCTTCAAATTTGAAGCCTGGACCCGAGAGTGGGTTTGTCACAAATCTTTGTCAGAGGCTATTTATAATGACATTTATCAATTCCCAATTGTAGCAACAACAACAATTGCTTATTTATTCATATGTCCTGTGTATACGCATATATGATTCCATGTGCTCCTTGCCTTTCCCTATTTTCCATTGTCGCCTGATCGAAGCTCTGGAGAATTTAGCTACCCTTTAACTTTCATGAAATGGAGGGGACAAGGAAGACCATTATTTTCACTTTGAAACCGAGTGCTTCCCCGTTCAGCTGCCACTCGACACGATTGCATCCCTACGGGAAACAGGTGTGCGCAATGCGCCCCCCAACTTTACCAAAAAGCCCAGGGATTTGGGGAAGTTCCCACTCTGCCAACCTCCATGCATCTAGTTAATGAGTCAGATAAAGAATCCATACTTTGTATCTAAAGTTGTATTACATGAGCTATTTTCCCCAATTGCTCAGTCATCGAATCGACACCTTCCTCTACTTGGTCTACCTACATTTTAATTATGCTTCACAACCCATCCTCTACTCCATCATACCACAGATTTAGTATGTATAACGAGATCTAGGGGGGGCTATAAAGAAGAAGCATACAGGGTCCATAATTAGCTATCGAGAACAAAAGTTGTCTTGAGTTGGATAGTTCTCTTTGCTCAATTTGGGAAACTGCTAAGATGGCAAAGGTGACATAGTGGCCTAGAGACTAAGCCACTAGATCGGGGAGAAATATGGTTGTGTTATATGACATATATAATGTTCAGTGGCTATAAGTGCTACTATAGCCACTGCAAAATAAAGCCTCTCAACTTTACTACATCAATAAACATTGAAATTTTGATATACTATTACATTTTCAAATGAAAAGAATAACTTAGTTTTACATGGCAGCATTAACGGGTTCAATATCTCATAGCCCTTCAAAGTGAAATGGGACCCCACCCTTCAAATTTGATCCCTGGTTGAAATATAGGAATCTAAAAATAGAGTCATGGAGTCATTGATAGTTCGTATGTCCACGAGATGTCGTCTTTAGCGTATATCACATGCTTACGTCTTCAATTTAGGTCATATGCTTACGTCTTTGATGGATCTCATCTCTTTACGTTTCTATTGCAATGGTTGTTTTCGTAACTTCTCGTTGCTTCCATAAACCGCATCAAAGAAAGAACTGCAAGATGAAGAAGTGTCTAGACACTTCTTTTTTATTGCACCGAGTGTAAACAAGGTGCTTACAACCCAGTATGGGGGAGATCTTCTAATGTGTGTGATGTAGCATTACATCTAATAAAACGTAAAAAGTGATTGCGCGTAAAAAGAAGTAAGTAAAGTAAAGTAAAGTAAAAAGAAGTAAGTAAAGTAAAGTAAAGAAAAAAGAAGTAAAGTAAGTATGGGGGAGATGTTGTAAGGTTTGTGATGTAATGTTTGTTACTAACAAAATAATTAAAAAAATTCATGTCTGCTCATAAAAAAAAATTATGAAAAGTAATTAAAAAATAGATGTTCGTTTATAAAATAAAAATTTAAAACTTAAACCTGGATCTATCAATCAAGAGAGATCAAATTTCTTGAGTTTAAATTTAAAAAAAGAAATACACCTCAAGAAATTGGATCTCTCTAGGTGCTTAATAGATACGGCTTTAAGATGGATCTATGCTAGTTAAATTGTTCAATGTTTCCGGTCATTACGTATTTTCATATGTCAAAATCTTCAGCTGATGAATCGTATGATCTTTATTGTGATTAGTTGTATCGATCATTTAACAGCAATGATGTTTTATTGTTGCAGTGATAGTCACAGTTTTCACCTGAAAAAATTAATTAAAAACAGTGTACATTAACCCTATCTGTTTCACCCAACTATTTACGAAAAGCATCGCGCTTTTCCTGTTCGTTGAAATATAGGAATCTAAAAATAGAGTGATTGAGTCATTGATAGTTCGTATGTCCACGAGATGCCGTCTTTAGCGTATATCACGTGCTTACGTCTTCAATTTAGGTCATCTGCTTACGTCTTCGATGGATCTCATCTCCTTACGTTTCTATTGCAACGGTTGCTTTCGTAACTTCTCGTTGCTTCCATAAACCGCATCAAAGAAAGAACTGCAAGATGAAGCAGTGTCCAGACACTTCTTTTTTATTAAGTTGTTCAATGTTTCCGGTCATTCTGACTACGTATTTTCATATGTCAAAATTTTCACCTGCTAAATCCTATGATATATCTCAATCTTTATTGTGATTAGTTGTACCGATCATTTAACAGCAATGATGTTTTATTGTTGCACTGATAGACACATTTCCACCTGATAAAGTCAATGATATATCTCAATTTTTATTATGATGATTAGTTGTATCGATCATTCAGCAGAGGTAGATGAGATGCTATACTGTAGCACTCATACAGACATTCTATGTCAACGTAGATGTTTGTTGCAGCGATAAGTGCATTAGAGACAAATGTTAGTTCAAATATGTAATCTTTATTATTTATACAGTCAACGCTAAGCGCCAGAAAAGGCTGATTATAGCACCAACCGAAGCCTCATACTATGAACTACAGCAAGTTATGGACTCTCGGTAAGGAGATTTTAACTGGCTTGTCCAGCGGTAGCATCACAAAAATATTACCATAAAATATAAAATTGTAAATATGGTTATGTACAAATAATAAATTATCATTTTATTTATTAAGGTTTAATTTCGTTGAGACATTTTTTGGTTTGAATGGTTGATTGACGTTTTGGTGTACCTACCATCTTCACTTACCATCTTTGATTCCTTATAAATAACAAGAAAATGATTTTTAAGTAAAAAAAAATATAATTTTTTTTCTTAAAATATTTATTTTAAGATTAAATTTAGAAAAAAAATAACAAAACTCGCTATAATTTTGATGTCAAATCTAGATTTAGCACAATAACCATTAACAATTTTACCACATAACATTAGCAATTACTAGTTAATATCTTTCTTTTGAGTACAAACAAAATGTTTTTACCTCTACTTTTTTTGTTTGGACAATTTAAGCCTATTATGTTTATAAAAGATTTTATTATGGCATAAATATTTATCAAGGATATACTTTTATATCTTGATTTTAATTATAATATTTAGTTTAATATTCTAATTTTAATACTAAAATAAATTATAATTATTATTAATAAATTATTATATTTAACTATCTATATTTTATAAAATAAATATTTTAAAATTTATTTTTATTATTATTAATATCATAATAAATATTGTATATTTTATTATCAATATTTCCATAACCTTTAACTTTTTTATTTATAAAAATTTAAAGATAACATATTTCAACTACAATATATCAATCTCTACATGCAATAATAAAACATCTACTTTGCAAGTTATATTGTTATATTATTTAATTTAATTTATTTAACTTTTAGACTTGTACTTGTTAAATTATAATAATTTAGTTAAATTTTTATTTTAATTGTATATAGATTTCTTTTGAAAAAACTTATATATGTTATTATTAAAATTAAGAGAATAATCTCAAAAGATGGATTTGGTCAGGGGAATGACTTCTGATTCAAATCGGCAATTACAACGAACAATGCCTTCCCTGAGGAAGGAGGGCAGTGATTAGGGTTTCACGAGATAATTCGGCTGACGAAATTGACAGGCGGGGTTGGTTACACCCCCACGACGAATATGACCTACACTTAGGTGCAAAGGGTTTCTTCACCATAATTTTCTTTGACATGGAAGATAGAGATAGGGTGCTTGAGGGGGGGGGGGCACTTATTTTTCTCAGTAGGGCTGTATCTCAGACCATGGAAGGAACGTTTCAATCCTGAAACGGAGGACATGAAGGTCACCCCAGTCTAGATCAGGATTTTCTCGCTGCCCTGTGAATTCTGGGATCCAGAAATACTGAGGGACATTGGCAATACCCTAGGAGAATTCATAAAAGTGGAGGAAAAGACTAAACAATAGAGGTATACCGCCTGTGCTAGAATCTGTGTATATATGGATCTTTCGAACAATCTCCCAGAAGCCATAAGCTTGAATTGGGAGGATAAAGAATGGACACAACCTTTAGACTACGAACAGTTACCCTTCCATTGCCGAGCATGTCACGAATATGGTCATTTTGGGAGAAACTGTCCGTTGAATCATCAGACAAAGCCCTCTTCCCAAAATGATTAGGATGGAAAAAAAGACAGAGATGGGTTTACCCAGATCTGCAGTAGAAGGAAACCCCGCTCTGGGGATAGCCAAAGGAAAGGTAAGGAGAAGGTCGAGAATGGGGCAATCAGTAAAAATCCATTCAAGATCTTGGAATCTATTGATGAGGAAGGGGAGATTCGTAAAGAGGGTAAGGAAAAAGAGGAAGTGGGGACAGTTGAAGCCATTGAACCAATGATCCCTGATGCAGTACAGGAAGATGTGACAATTGCCATGGAGGAAGATGGGGAAGAGGAAGTAGATCTGGGGGAATTAGATCTGGATGAGTTGGAGAGAGAGTGCGAGAAAAAGAAGGGTGAAGGGTATGTTTCCAGGAGACAACTGGAACTCCTCCAGGAGGCCATCATCAGGACCAAAGCCAGTCAGAAGCTGGGTATTCGAGCAGAATCCCAAATGGGCAATAAGCGGAAGTCACTGGCCGGAGATCAGAAGTGTGGTAGAAAACCTAATAGGCAGAGAATAATGGAGATTGGTGTGAGGCTTATCGAAACAGGGCAGTACCCGTCCATTAAGGCTGCCTTTACTATTGTAAACCAATTTTCCCTATGAAAGTTGTCTCCTGGAATATAAGGGGCTGTAATCACCCCCGTAAAATCAAATCGATAGCAAGAAAAGTGAAAATGGAGAAGCCGGATGTTCTTTTTCTACAGGAAATGAAATGCTCTTCTGTTACACTCGATAGGATAAGCCAAAGGATGTGTAAAGGATGCGAGGTTATGGTGGTGGATGCTGCTAGATCTGCAGGTGGTTTTTCCGTCCTTTAGCGGCCCAGTGTTTTTACTTTGAAAAATTGGAGAGCCAATCGGTTCTCCCTAACTTGCAATTTCCAGATGAATAATTCTAATTGTCTTGGTACTCTGGCTAATCTCTACGGCCCAAGTATTTCCCCGTTAAAAGATCAATTCCTTCGCTTCATTTCTTGGATCTTCTTACAAGCCCAGGAAGGATCTTGGATTGTCGGGGGAGATTTTAATCTGATCACTTCTTTAGAGGAAACGAAAGGTGGGCGAAGAAGTCTGGATAGGTTTCAGGAAACATTGAGGGAAATTCTTGGCCATGGCCCATTGATCGATGTAGAAACAGGGAATGGATGGTTCACATGGAATAATAAGAGAGGAGGCCATCATTTAGTTGCCTCTTGGTTAGACAGATTCCTGGTGTCTGAGGATATAGCTCGTGGGATCAGTGAACTCAATGCCAATGTCCTCCCTTTGGCAGGTTCTGATCATTGGCCGGTCTGTTTGGTCTGGGACATGACCAATAACAATCTCTTTAGACCTTTTCGGTTTGAGCAATTTTGGTTGGACCATAAAGATTTCAAGGATCTGGTGGGTCAGTGGTGGCAGGAAATGGTTCCCCCTGTAGGATCTGGTATGTACCAATTTCAACAGAAACTAAAGGGCTTGAAAGGAAAAATCTGTACTTGGAACAAGGAGGATTTTGGTAACATCTTTCAGGACAAGAAGAAGCTGGTGAAGGAGCTAGAAATCCTGCAAACGAAAGGAATGGATGAAGGATGGAATGATGACCTAAGAGAAAAGGAACAAGTCTTGGTTGAGTGATTGGAAGCCAGAGAGAGGCAAGAGGAAACTTATTGGAAACAAAAGTCGCGAGTCCAATGGATCCAGGAGGATGAAAGGAACACAATTTTTTTTCATAACACTGTCCTTCAAAACTGGCATAGATCTAAAATCCTTAAGATCAGAAAGGGTAATGGGGAAATATTGGACAGTAGAGAAGGCATAGTAGAAGAACTGGTCCACCACTTTGAACATATTCTCAAATAAGACAGACTGGATCGAAGCCAGGATATATCTAAGATTACTAGCCTAATTCCCAGGTTGGTCAGTCAAGAGCAGAATGAAATGTTAAATAATCCTATATCCCTGCAGGAGGTGGAGGATGCAATGAGTCAAATGGCTTTAGGTAAGGCACCAGGAACGGATGGTTTCACCTCAAACTTTTTCCATTCATTTTGGTATCTAATCAAGTCAGAGGTCCATCAAATTGTGGAAGAATCAAGGCGCTACGGGGGAGTGCTGAAAGCTTTCAATGCCACGTTCCTCTCTTTGATCCCCAAGGAGGATGGGGTTGACACCCCAGGAAAATTCATACCAATTGCTCTCTGTAACGTGATTTACAAGATCATTACTAAGGTAATTGCCAATAGGCTCAAGCCCCTTCTTCCCTTGCTGATCAGTCAGGAACAATCAGGCTTTGTAGAAGGGAGACAAATTGTTGATGGCATCATCCTTATTCAAGAAACTATACATTCTCTCAGAATCACTAAGAAACCGGGTGTGCTTATCAAGCTTGATATAGCCCAGGCCTATGATAAGATTAGCTGGCAGTATATGCGGTGTATCTTGGATACTTTTGGTTTCAGTAGGGATTGGGTGGTATGGATCATGAATTTGGTTTCTACCCCTTTTTTCTCTATTCTTCTAAATGGCTCTCCGACCAGAATTCTTTAATTCTCCAAGGGGATTAGGTAAGGGGATCCTCTTTCACCCTTTATCTTCATCCTCATGGATGAAGGAATCAGTAAAATCCTGCAAGACCAAGTTGCTAATGGTGGGATATGAGGTTTTCAGTTGCATGCTGGCATGGAAAAACAAACCCACTAGCAGTTTGTGCATGACACAATGCTCATGGGGCACCCTTCAGTCCAAGAGGCTAGGATCTTTAAAAAATGCCTAGTACAGTTTGCGAAGGCTTCTGGCTTAGAATTCAATCCAGGCAAGTCTCAGGTCTTTTTCCTCAACACTCCAGTTCCAACTCAGCGTAATATACTAAGGATGCTCAGTTTCAACCAAGGATCTTTCCCTACCAAGTACCTTGGTGTCCCCTTAACCGAAGGTATGATTCGACAGGTGTCTTGGAAGGATATGCTAGACAGGATGAAAAGAAAACTAAATAGTTGGACCCTTCGTCCACTGAACCTTCCTAGTCGGCTGGTTCTTGTCAAAGATATTCTCCAAGCCATGCCGGTTTATTTGTTTTCCATGCTTTCGGCTCCCAAGACGGTTTTGCAGGAGATACGCCGTATTCAGAGAACCTTTTTGTGGGGAGGAAGGGATGAAAAGTCAAAATTTGCACCGGTAAATTGGGATAGCATCTGCCAGTCCAAACTCTGGGGTGGTCTTGGTCTGCAGGATCCTGCTATCCTAAGTGATATTTATGGTGCTCAAATCTGGTGGAGATGGTGCACTCATGATAGAGAACTATGGGTAAGACTTTGGCATATTAAGTATGCGAGGGACAAAGAGAGATCAGCTAATTAGATTTAATGAAGAAAAGAAGGGCTCTCACATATGGCATAAAGCTTATCATGGGAGAAAGATGGTTCAGGATAACAGTTTTTCGGAAATCCACAATGGTGAGGAAGCCAACTTCTGGGATGATTCGTGGAACCAGATGCCCAATCTAGGGGATGATCCTAGATGGCAATCCATAAGCGATCAAGGAATGGCAGAAGGAAAGATAAAGGTTGGGAATTACTGGGAACACAATTCTCGGGCTGGACATCAGACATGGCAGGATGTAGGACAATGGGATACTACCTCATCAGAAGAGCTTCAAGAAAGATTTATCAGGTGGAACATGGGCAATGATAAAATCCAATGGGGCCACTCTTAGAAGGGTACTTTCAGCATCAAATAGGCCTATGATATCTATACTCAAACCAATGAGGAGGTGGATAGCATATGGAGGAAAATATGGAGTATGAATATTTGGCCCAAAATCTCGGTGTTTTGTTTGCTTGTTGTGCGGGGAAGGATCTTGAGCAGTGAGAACCTGAGGAAATGGGGGATATTGGGGCCCTCTCGATGCCCTCTTTGCCTTAATCATGAAGAAACCATTGGCCAGCTTCTTGATTCCTGTTCCTTTTCCTCGTCGATATGGGATAGAGGAGCTTCTATTTTCAGACAAAGTAATAGAATTAGGGGGCTGCCAGATCAAACTCTCAGGTCATGGGATCTGAAAGCCTACTCAAACCCAATCATTGCGACTCTTTGGAACCTTTTCCCAGGAATGGCTATCTGGGCCAGCTGGAAAGAACGGAATAACCGTATCTTTAGGGACAAACAATAGAGGGAGGAGGAAGTTTGGAAGCGTTTGGCTAGAAACATGAAGGAAACGATCCAGAGTCAACAATGGAGTGACAAAGATAAAGAGCTCAATTTGAAGGATCAACGAATTGCTGAGGGATGGGGTTTGACCCAGGAGGACTTGGATGGTTTTCGAAGGAAACTGGTTATGTGTCATCCAGTAATTCCAACAAGTTAGTCACCTCTCCTCTAGTCTGGTTTCAAGATCAACTTCGATGGGGCATCTCGTGGAAATCCGGTTCCAGCAGGTTTTAGAGGGGTATACCGAAATAGTGAGGGGGTCATTCTAAAAATATTTTTTTGATATATTGGTCATGATTCAAACAACTCAGCAGAACTAGAAGGTATCATTTAGGGTCTTATTTTGATCCATTTGGAGGCTTGGTATCCTGCGGTCATTGAGGGAGACTCCTAGATTCTAATTCGGATGGCCAAGAAACTCCACCAAGGACAAAACCCTAAGAAAGTATCGTCTAGATGGAGCTTGCTTTCCTGGTTGGAAGGCCTAAAGGATTTTCTCACCAATCAGATTGCCATCTCGTTTTCGCACGTGAAAAGGGACGCCAACAAAGTGGCAGACCTTTTAGCAAACCATTGGATTGATGCTGGCATCCATCTAGCATCTAGACCTGTGGTGGATTTCCCCAAGGATGACTGGAAAAGAACCTATTTCCACCTAGCAGAGATGGATGTGACGGGATACAGACAACACATGACACAGTTGGCCACCACATCAGAGAATGATAGGAGGAATGACAACGCTATTAGTGGGGAGCCACGCACCCAGACTCATCATCACTAATGACGTCCATAGTACATATGGTTAAGTCGACTTTTAAGGTCGACGACATATTTAAGCAAGGTAACATGAATGAGAAAGGTGGAGGGAGATATCGGTGTACCACTTCTGGATTTTCACTCATCTGGGAAACCAGTTTATTAAATATGCTGCAGGATCTCTTGTACCTCTTGCGGTCAGGATTTCAAGACTCAGTAGTTTCAATAATTAAGTTACAGGTCTTTATAAAGAAGAGGCTCCTCAACCTATGCATCTTTGTTTCTTTCTATAGGCCTTCGCTTTGGTGCATTAAGAGTGTTGTAAGTTTGTGTGTGTGGGAGCAGGGGTGGTTTACGGGAGTTAGACCACCTGATTTCAGTGGTTTTATTATCATGGCACCTTTCCACTATAATAAGGTTCGTATTCCATCAGGTCAGGAGGGTTTACGGAATGTGGACGTTGGGGAATCCTCTGGGCAGGGCAGTGTTAGAGGTGGCAGAGTTACTAGGGCATCAGCAAGAGCCCATCTTCAGGCTTTGACATCTTTTTTTTGCGGACGTATTCCTCAGGATATCCAAGAGGAGGTTGAGGGAACCGAGCCAGCTCTGTGGAATGAGGTCCAGAACAATCCCATGGAATATCTTATCACAGAAATGACAGAATGGGTTATGGATCCTGGTCATACTGCAAGTCGTGCCTCTCTCTATGAGAGGACCCTGATGACTTACTGGGTTATGAAGAACCTTTTGGCAAACGTTTTGATGGAATCTTACAACAAGAACCAGGGTGATACTGAGCCTGTCCGGTCATGGAAGCTCCATAACTAGGAAAACTGCATTATGCATGCCAAGATTGATGCTATTGCCAATAAAATTGGCATGGTGTTTGTCGTTAAGTAGAAAGGGGACGGGGAACCAGGAAGCACGGCCGATGATGGATCCAGGACTCCTCTGGTTGCTGATGGTGTGTAGACAAATACTCCGGTCCAGTCCAGTGCACTCAGGAAGGAGACGGACATTGCCAGTAGGGGTCTTCCCATAGTCACTATTGATTAAGAGGTGTCTTGTTGTCTCTACTATGTTTGAAATGAATTTTGTTACACAGTCCAGCTGCTTTAAGTCTTTTAGATAGGCTGTTTAAAATAGGAATTGAACATCAATGTTTATGTCAAATTCCTGTTTGGCGAAGTTTATGCCGGGAATAGTCCAGTTTAGTTTTGCAAAATTGTGGTATGGGATTCCTGTTTCGCTGCTTGCAGCCGGGAATGATCTATGACTGTCTAAGAACAATGGACAAGCTCTGTACTTTGAATACAAGCAGTAATATATAATCTTTTTATTTACAAAAAAGAAAAGAGAATAATCTCAAAATAATGGCAATGCTTATTGAATGTCATCAAATATCTTAACCTAATGATGGCATTCATTAATAATCATAAAAGATGTAACATACCCAAATTTCCAAGTTAGCATTTTAAGGAAATGTGGTATAAAATTTCCTTATACTTTGTCTAATAATCACATATGTTAGTCTTATAATATTTAGGAACAAATCTATCAAAGAGACTTAAAGAGACTTATAATAAGTCTTAAGCTCATTATTAAAAAACATGATGATACACATTTCTATAAACATCTTCTTTAATAGATACATCTAATTTTTGGATAGGTAATATATTTGAGATAAGAATCCTAACATATTTTCTTCATGCTTTTGTAATATATATTAAATCTGCAAGCTTATATATACGATAAAGACTCATGACATCCTATTAATGAAAATACTCAATACATATTCTCAATCTTGCTTGGAGTTAGGGTACCCGCACAAAGCTGGTACCCAAAATAACCGCAGCAACAGCGCGTGAGCGGAAAAAATAAAACGACGTGCATGCACCTTCAAAGGCGCGCACGCGTCTCTGCTTCGGCAATGCCGAACGTCCACGTGGTTCAACCCACGTGGACAAAAGGGGAGCGCACACACCTTTGACGTGTACGCACAAATTGGTGTGCACGCGTTAGTGGCGCGTGCGTGCCTCTATTTTTTAATTAAAAAAAACAGAGCTCACGGGTCTGTCATTTTCAACAGACCTGTGAGCCAATTTTCCAACCCGCGAGCGCACTCTCAACCCCGTGAACACATTCTCTGTGCACCCAAGTCATCCTCAACATCGAGCAATCACCCCTATACCACGGTGCCATCCGGTTCTCTAGGTAGGTGCTCCTCAAAGCACAAATTTGTGTTTATTTTTGTTTGTTTTTTTTTCCATTTGAATTTGAATTTTAAATTTTTTTTACAATCCATTAAAAAACCAAGAAAATTTAATTGTAGGCCATCTACACACCTAACAAGATGTCAAACACACCTGAACCATCCGATGAAACCAATGAAACTCGACCTCCAGAAGACAATATGGGAACCGACAATGAACCCAATGAAAACCCTGAAGATCAATTACACCAAGACTTAAATCAATTGAGGGCACTAAGTAATGAATTGAATAGTACCAAGGAACCCTCTTGGGTTTCCTTGGCTTCATCTCTTCAAAACATTATTGAATCAGTCAATATTGCACACAGTGAGATAACAAACTTGAGCCAATACAAGGCTCGAATGAGGGAACACTACTCCACTGGGTTGTCGAAAGAGCAGATAAAAGACCTTAACATCACCAAAGCCCAATTGTATAGCAAGTTCATAGTTCCCTCGATGGGACAGCCTCCAGCTATGACGAGGGCTCAGGTTTGCATGGACTGGTGCATTTACTAGCCATGGAGAGATAACTGGAGAAAGAGGTGGTTCATGGTGTTTGACATGCCCCATGCAACAATTTGGAGCTCCCACAGTATTTCCTTCGGAAATTGTGGGTTGAGTTTGAGCTAGGGTACCATGTCAACTATTTTGACATCACTGAGTTTCAGGGTGTTGGTCTTGGCTCTGCCCAAGATCGACCTCAGATGCACCGCAACCCACTTAGAGGACCTCCTGCACCCAGGAGAGAGCCAAACCCCCCTCCTCAGCCACCTGGGTTTGGTAGCAGTCTAGATGAGATTCATGACTCCGTCAGACATGCCACACATGACTTGCTTAGACATACCAAATTTGTGGCCATGTCTTCCCAGAGTCGGGAGGACATCAAAGAGACACAAATAGCTGCATAGTCTATGGGTGCTGGCCGAGACATGCTGGGTACAGGTGGAACCCAAGCGGGGCCTTCTAGTTCTGTTGGAACAACGGCACATCATTGTTCTCATTGTGGGCATTCTTGCCATGGTGATATGCAACAGCATGCTACAGGGAGCTTCATGGATCAGGTTTGCTATTGTTTTATTTAATGTTCAAGTATTTGTTGTATTTTATTTGATATCGTATTGTTTAATATATTTAACTTTGAATTACACATTGTTGAATTTATTTGTTTTAATGTTCAATTACTCGGTGCCGAGTCTCCATCCCCCAGGTGGGAGGACGTCGGTTCCTTTGACCTTGATGGAGCCATGACAGCAACAGAGGAGATTGCAGCACCATACACACAGGTAACTTATTTACTTTGAATAATTAGATCCAGTTACAAGTAATTTGTGTTCAGTAATTACAAATTAATTAGCATTGAGTAATTACCATATTATCATCGTATTTTACAGTTGCGTTTATAATATTGTCTAATTTATTTGAGAGCTATAAATTCGTATAATCCCATGAAAAAAAAAAATGAAACCTTATAAAACATGAAAACCTAAGAAAACTATAAACATTTGTGTTAGACACAATGCTCACTGAGAGGGGGCGGTGAATCAGTGAGCCTATACTTTATTGAATTTCAACTTCAATTACCAACTCTTATATCATCATTTCACATTCACATCATATTCATCAATGAACTAACTATCAACTAATGAAACACATCAACACATAATACGAGACTAGATATAGTTTTTGTAATCTTTTGTATTTGGTTCAACGGCTACAACCGTGAGGCAATTCAGCACGAACTGATACAATGACCAGCAACTCATCATCTAGCACCCAGCCTTGTTTTTCTTAGATCCTACTAAGAAAATGGATACAAGACCCTGCTTGTATTTACATTTACATATTTGTCACATATCATACATATCACAGTCATGTCATTATTCACATCATCTCATTCATCAATCTGCTGCTAACACCTTGTCTTCTTGTTAGAAACCCATGTCAACCCTTCTCTTTACTTTGTTAGTATATTGTTGTTGGACGCATATGCTTTGTAAGTCGTCCCGTAGTATTTGTTGATCCATAGTTTATATTAGCCCATGGTATTGAGCCATAGTATTGGACGCGTATGCTTTGTAAGTCGTTCTGTAGTATTCTATGTCCCATGGTTTTGACTCATAGTATTGGGAATAGACTTAGTATATAAGTGTGTGTTGAGGTCATTGAAGGCACTATGAAGTTAATTGTATTGAGCTTGCTCAAAGGAGGTTGCCCCCTCGAAGTGGCCCATGATCAATATAAAGCTGATTTTGTTCTGTTATTTCTGATATCTCATGTATTTGCATTAATTAATTATTGTAGGTTCATCACATCTAGTATCAGAGCACTTTCTCGGGTTCACTGGGTGAAATTTCGAACAAATTTTTTTTTCGCATCTGTTGCAGGTTCGGATCTGGGAATAATCCCTATTCGCTTAACTATGGGAAGTACTTGGGAATAAGCCCTAAAACTCATTATGAGGAGTACCACAGGAACCCCAAAGTAGTTGGCCCATTAAGAGGACCTGCCAGGGAAAAGGGAAACGACCCCTACCTGATTGAATAGTTCTGACCCATGAGGTAAACCAAGAGCTGTCGTTTGTGGCAAAGTGGTTATCAGTTTTACCTGAGTCATGGAGTGAGGGGTACTGCCCCAATACGCAAGCCATCAGACAGCATTGGTGGTCGAGTGAATCCCCTGAACCGATAGAAAGCCGCACATACCTGGGGTCCATATCTATTTTTCAGCTGAACTATTGCCGATCACTTCCGAGCTGTTTCAGATCCATTCTGGGGCATTTCAGATCCAGTCGTTTCATCTCCATTCTGCCAATCGTTCCATCTCAAGCTGTTTTAGATCTATGCTGAAGGCCGTTCAAATCCAGTCGCTTTTTATCCATTCGGTGTCATTTTAGATCCATCTGTTGTTGATCCCTTCCACAGATCTATCTGTTTCCAATACCTTTCGCGCCGTTGCAGATCCAAAAAATAAAAATAAAAAAAAATCCCTTATTTCAATTCTGTTTTCCCTGAAACTTCACTGACACCCCTGCAATCCCATTCTGCATATTTCATTCCTGAAGACCCTATCCCCAATTCCACTTCCCAAGACCAAAAATCCCACATTTGTCTATTTTTAGGGTTTTCCATAACTCCTTCGATTTTCACCCAAACGCCTTCAAATTTTGCCACCGTGTTGCTTTCCTAATTCTACTTCTTTGTCCCTCTTTGACCAATTTTCCCAATTATTCACCCTGCTTCTGAAATCCTCATTTTCTGCTTCCCTATCCCTCAGAAAGTGTCCAAAACCTAGTCAAACCCCTATTAACCATCCGAGTTTTCCCCAAATCCAAATTTCTCTTTACTAAATAAGCTTTTGTTGGTGTTTTTCTAGCCATCCCCCCCCCCCAAAAAAAAAACTCCTGGTTATGGTTGTCACCCGCGCAGGAGCAAAAACCATGGACGATGCACTTGCAGCCATCCAAACCAAACTCCAAGATCTGGATGAAAAATTTCTCAGGCTCCATCTTCAGCATTCATCCATGAACAATACCCGACAGCCAGAATCTTTTGCAACCACCGGGTTCTCTTCTCCCAGCAATTTTTGTGGGCCGAAGCTTGATTTTCCTTGCTTCAATGGTACTGATCCGACTGGATGGATATATCGAGCAGAACAATATTTCAGTCTGCATCATACTTTTGATGTCCAGAAAGTTCCACTTGCATCCTTTCATTTGGAACAGGAAGCCCTTCAATGGTACCGTTGGTACATCAAAGCTCATCCCGAGCCAAACTGGACAGATTTTTGCCAACTCCTTTTGTCACGATTTGGTCCTAGTTCTTTTGATGACTTCACAGGAGCACTCACTAAACTTCACCAAACTGGCACAATGAGAGAGTATCAGACAGAATTTGAGAAACTGGCCAATCACACAGAAGGATTGTCTGATGAATTCTACAGGAGTTGTTTTATCAGTGGTCTCAAGGATGAAATCCGCTCAGAGGTCAAAATGTTCTATCCTAACACGATGATGGAATTCCTAGGGTTGGCTAAGTTGGCAGAGGACAAGATCGTGGCTCAACACTCCAAACCCACCTTTATTCCCTTCAGAAATATGGGTTCTCAATGACCTCCCATCCCGCCAGCTCCTCAACCAGCTCCTATCAAGCATTTGTCCAAAACAGAGAGGCAGGAACGCAGAGAAAAAGGGCTTTGTTATAATTGTGATGAGAAATTCATTTAGGGACATAAATTTGTTCAGCAAAAGCTCTATCTCTTGGATATGGATTCTCCACCTGCCTCTAAAATTGGTGAAGAAACTCCAGATACATTGGATGATCAAATCGACATTCATGAGCCACCTATTGACCCCCCATCTCAGGACGACCACCCAGAGATATCTCTCAATGCTTTATTCTGCGTCACCACCCCGCAAACAATGTGGGTCAGGGGTTACTTCAAGAAGCTTCCTCTTACAATACTCATTGATTCTGGCAGCACTCATACCTTCATTGACCCTCAGATCGCCAAACAGGCTGATTTTTTTATCCACCCTTGCTCCAACTTTGAAGTCATGGTTGCTAATGGGGGCACCTTACCTTGCAAAGGAAAGTATCACAATGTGCGTATCTCTCTGGAATATTATATCCTATGCTCTGACATGTTTGCCTTGTCGTTAGGCAGATGTGATGTGGTTTTGGGCGTTCAATGGTTACACACACTTGGCCCCATCTTATGGGATTTTGATGAACTTTGGATGCAGTTTTCAGTCAATGGGACACAACACAAATTTATGGGCTTACAACTAGGGTCTCTCTGCATTATCAGTTCACATCAATTGGAAAAGATCCTTAAGAGGAATTCACATGGTGTCATCGCTCATCTCCATTCCATTCAAATGCACCTACCAATGGCCTCCACTACTTCCTTGACTAGATATGCAGGTGTCTTTGCTACACCAGTGGGCTCGCCGCCTTCAAGAGACCTTTTCAGTAATCATTTCGCCGCATCTACATCTCAGTAGGACATGCTGGCTATTTTGCATGCAGTACAGAAGTGGCAACCATCCCTATTGGGGAATTAATTATGCATCAAGACTGATCTCCAGAGTCTGGAAAATTTTCTGGAACAACAGTTCTCCTCCCCAGCACACCTGAAATGGGTTATGCAACTCATGGGTTATGACTATGCAATCACTTACCAAAAGGGTAATGACAATATGGTTATAGTTGCTCCTTCTCGCACATTTGATGAATCGGTTTCTCTTACATCTCTTTCTCTACTTGTTCCAAATTGGTTGCAATCTATTCAGTAGGGCTCTCTCTTCTATGAACTCCATGCTTCTTCATCAGCAGGGGACTATGGGTTCCTCAAAATGTATGACAGGGAACCATGTAACTTATTTTGGCAGGGACTGAAAATAACAATTCACCGGATGGTGGCTGACTGTGATACTTGCCAGGTAGACAAGGGAAAAATGACCCTCCTTTTGGGACTGCTTGAACCCTTTTCCATCCCTACGTAGATTTGGCCAACTATTTCTCTGGATTTCCTAGAAGCGCTCTGGCGGTCCAATACCACATCTACAAGGACACCATATGAAGCAGTCTATGGACAGACACCGCCAGTTCTTATTCCATACACCCTTAGTAGCTCCACAGTTCAGGCAATTGACTCGGTTCTTCGAAACCATGATCATATTTTTCTCATTCTACAAGACAATCTTCACATGGCAAGAATTCGACTGACACAACTAGCCACCCAGCACCGTTCTGAGCGCACTTTTCATGTAGCTGATATGGTTCTTCTTCATCTACAATCCTCCTTGAAACTCCAAAGGTGTAATGCCCATATTTTGATTCGGCATATTTATTAGTTAGACACACCATACTTTACTTCTTATATATTTTGTCGAACTCAGCTCGACTGAGTAAACTATATTGGACCTCATTATATGATGTTACTCTGTCTTATGATTTCACCATGATTATGATGTTACTATGTTATGCAGTTATGATGTCATGATTATCATATGATTTCCTTATTTTGCAATTGCAGTATATGTTTATATGTTTTCCTTAATGAAATGTGAAATATATGATTCGGTACGTGGATACCATCTTCTTATATGAATTGCTGAAATGTTATATGTCATACGCATCTATGATGAGCTAAAAAGTTACATGAAATAAAATGATAACATGGATCAATTGGCGATCAATGGAAAATGCTTTCTATAAATTGTATTTTGCAAAACACTAACCTATAGGACACAGGGGCTATGGGATAGGCAGTTACTTGATCTGATATATATTGGAAAGGAAAAACATGTTCATACAGCAAACCTTAGCAGCCAAAATGAGGATACGATAACACAAACTGATAATCCCGATAGCAGCAAGTATGAGTTGATAAGGGCGTAGGCCCAGTATGTTGAGAGGGATGGATGTGTTTCCCACCCTATGTTTCCATGAGACCCGAGGTCGTGGGAGGGCCGTGCTGAGACACGCTCCCCATGTTGTTGTGATGACGATTGTCGGATGCCTGCTAGGGGAGGATAGGCCCGCTGTTCAGCCGACGCTATCGCTCTCAAGTTCTATGTGGTCAGATCGGTGAGTCCGACATCCACTGTTGTACTAGCAGAGGAAGGATAGGGAGGATGCTGAACGTAGGTTATGAAGGGAGGATGTGTTAGTTAGCACTGTTGGGGGTTTAGTATTCCTTGATTCCGAGTTAGTGGAAGTAGGCACCCTTCCTGTACTTGATTGATTAAATTAATGTAAACATAAAGACAATGATGTTAAATCGTAAAGGGTTAACTGTTAAATAACCGAGGATGTTAAAGTAATTATACGATAGATTATGCTTGCTCTTCTGCATGGGGGTAGATACTATTTTTAGTTAGCAAGTATGCATAGGCGGAACGGGGTTTGTTTATAGTACATGTCCGACATGTGCATACACTGGCCATGCATGCACACCTTGCACGTGTACAATATTACTGGTGTATAACATACTTGTCATGCTTGAATAGTAGTATAAATGTCATAGATAACTCAGTTAAGGATACATCAATCAACTTAGGTAATGAATGGTTAGGTTGTCAATGTGTAAATAAGTGAATTAGTAATTATATGAAAACATTGTAATAATAAACTAAGACAAGTATCGTCAGTTAACATTGTCATAGAAGAACTGTTGTGAATAGGGTAATGATAGTGTCTAAGTAATTAGTAAAATTGTTTAAGCCCTCACAAGTGCTTTGTTTATAAGAACAAGGATGCTATGTTGATGATAGGGTACCCATGTGATGAACAAATAATTAAGAATACTATGATTGATTCACCTTTTATTATTGTCAAAGGGTGATTTAATTATTATTATTAATTAATAAATGATATTCCAGCAAACATTTATATCCCTATCATAACAAATGCAATATAAGTAAGATTTAAAATATTGATTTATAAATTAATATTGTGTGATTAATTCCATTTCAAAAGTTAGCCATAATAAGATAATCATTTTTGGAATAAACGTGATGTGATGGAAAATGGATATTTAATTATTCAATGTTAATCTTGGAATTTAAACCTCAAGCTAAGTAGTCTCGATGGATAAGGTGGATCATTAAGACACATCATGTCCAAGTTGACAAGGGGGCAACTAATTATATAATATTTTATTAATTACATTAATAACATTAAAATATCAAGGATGGCGGATAGGCTTGTATTTAATGAAACTTGTCCCGAATGGATAACCTTAGGGTGATAATTCCCACCGTAATAAATAATTACGACCGTCAATCCAAAACCAAATGAATTTTCCATAAGAGTAATTAATTATACATTTTTATAATGAGACGTGGATGAATGAACTAGGGAAAGGAGTAAAGGTTTGAGGGGCTCGAGAGGGGGAGTTTGGGGCGGTGGAGTAAGCCCAAGGTCTTCTCGAGGATGGACATGTATATAGAGGGGGAGAAGGTTGAAGGTTGGGGAGGTTTTTTTTTGGTTTGGGGAAGAAAGAAGTTGGGAGAACAGAAAGTTGGGAGAACAGAAAGGTTTTTGAGAACAGAGGGAACACTGCTCTCGGGATTATCAGATTGTGGGCTCGGGGGCTTGGAAATCCTTTGATTTCCAAGGGCCAGCAAGATTATAGCTGGTCAGTAGGGTGGACACTTCAGTTTGGCTGTCTAAGGGGTTATACAACCTGCTACAACTTACGGTTAGCATCAGCATCAGGTAATTTCCGTTATTTACTATTATGCTTAAACTTACTGTAAACATGCATCACTTGCTATTTACTGATTTACTGAGTTGTGAAACATATTCTTATGCTAGAACATGATTGTTGGAAAGAAAATATTGGTATGTTTGTCTATTTTAAATTACGAATGTAAGGTGATAAAAGAAAACACGACAGTACACTAAATATTATTTAGGCACATAGTAATTCTTAGAAATTTACTTCCATAAACTGGTAAAGTTAAAATGTAGAAAATTAAACCTGAAATTTTACACAGTGCTCTGCTGTAAAAACCAGAGCACTACAGATGGTATCAGAGCCTTTGTTCAGACTCTTGAACCTACAGGCCTATTCATGCTTCACCTAGAATATTTACTTGATAATTTACCTACTTGACCTCCAGCCATAGTCATCCTTCAAGGTACCTGCACAACGATAACAACAATTACATTAAATATATATATATATATATATATAATCATAACTTTTGATGCATATAATAACAAATAACAGCTAAATAGAAATACCAGTAGTGTCATCAGTCTTCCAAATAAAAAGTAAAAAAAATAATAAAGAAAGCTTCTAGAATATGGTAGGTAAAAAAAAAAAAAAACACTATTTTGTACAGTATTATTTACTCTCTCTTTTTACAAAACAGCGAAAAATTATCTCTGCTCTGCTGTGCCTGAGGAACATTCGCCAATGCATGTGAATCAAAAATATATATAGATAGATATGTAACATTTACACAATAATCTATTCAATTCAAAATTTAAAAAAAAAATAAAAAGTAAATAACACAGCTTTTGGGCTATTATACTACAAGAAAAATAATCTCCCATCCATTTAGGAAAAAAAATTTTTTTTTAAAGAAGAAACATCTCACTCCAATAAAATAGTGAGCTATTTAAGTTATTCCATGCACACAAAGTCACCTTCCTTAATTCTGCATTCTAGTTCTAATTGAATATAAGAATTCTCTGAGGCAACAATTGTTAACATAGAATGGCTGCGTCACACCTACATATTGTTTTGCTGGAAGTCATCAATCACATTAATGGTTAATCTCTAAGATCTGCAGTAGCTGAAAATGATGGTTATGTATAGGCAACAGCATCATTACCTGAGGTGCTACCAACCTGCGAGGTAAAAGCTCCTCATGATTTCTTGCACAGAACTCCCAATACAAAATCTTCAACTCAGGATTGAATATTACCCGTAGCCGACCATTGCGTACGACACGAAGCTGCTCAAAAACACTTTCTTGGGTGGCTTTTCCATATTCCAATACCATTAACCTTGAACTGAGTCGGTATTCTTGTGGCATATCCACAAAAAGAAGTTCATCTATCACTCCACTGTCAAATTTGATCTTGCACAATCTCGGAAGTACCTCCACAGTTGTCTCAAATCCCCGCCCTGGCTTTGATCCACAGATCTCACATTGCCACACATCCTGCCTCATGCTTGTCAGTATCAACTTGTCATCAAAAACAATGATAAAAGGTCTTGAAGAAAACTTATAGTGAATACTGCCTATCAAATGTTCATTATGCTATAGAGGGTTTTAAATCATAATCATAGATTTCTGAAAAGAAAACTAACAATATAAGTTCCAAGAAAATGTAAAAAAAAAGATAACAGAAATTTTACAAATAACGCACCATTGCAGCTTGAGGAAAAACCCCAAGTGTGTGATGCCCAACGTTTCCATACAAGATAAGCACCACCTCTTCTTTGCATTAGGAGCAAAGAACTCACCCACAAATGTTCTCCAATAAACAATATTGTTATCAGGAGGACGATGTCGTTGAGGGTAAATATATTGCATCAGCCTGCAGGAACACGATCCACTCTCCATGGCAGGCTGCTTTGTCAACGATGTGGGCTGAATGTTATGTTGTTGCATGTGATGTCACAACTGCTGTTGTTGTTGCTGAATATGAGACCGCTGCAAGTGCTGGGGCAGTGACTGTAGCAATTGCTGCTGCTGATGGTGCTGTATAATTCTCTGCTGCTGAATAAGTGCATGCAGTTGTGGAGAAGAATGTCTTTGCATGGACTCCTGCCTTTGAAGCTGGGCATTAGCCAATACATTTTCACAACAGTATCGACCCCTGGCAGATCCACAACAGCTGCTCACGAATGGCATGCAACCTTCAAGCGTCAGGCTCACATAAGAGCATTCGTCAGGCTCACATAAGAGCATTCCTCCAGGCTCACATAAGAGCATTACCAGTCGCACTCCATCTCGTCAGCGCAGGACACTGACTCGACTCCATTGTATACGTTTATTTGAACCAAGCTGTTCTATCCTCCGAGCTGAGCACAACCAACCACGATACAAATGTATTTGGGTTATATGCACGAGCCGGAACGGACCTCATTGAACGGTAAACCCCTGGAAGGCGTAAGAGGCTGAAAATCACCATATCCACCACCGAGGTTGGATTTCCGTGGACTTCCAGAAATTGAAATAGAATAAAGCCACTGAGAATACGAAAAACTCAACAGTAATCAGATAAACACCCTACAACAGCCATAAAACACCCGAAATGAAAGGGTAAATCCCGTTCATTCTTTACAATAGCAGACAGTAGTATTCTGCAGTAGAAAAATGGAAAGCTCCTTCCTTTCTGAAACCCTAAGCGAGCTTGCATTTGAGTTGCAGAGCTAAAACTCCAGGAGAGAGGGTGAAAATGGCCGCGCCTTGGGGATTGACTCTATTTAGGGTTTCCCCCACTTTCCGAGGGCGGTGGGTTGCTTGGAGAGACCGCGTGTCCTTCATGCACACTCGCTTCTTGCATGGCGGTTAACTGACACGAAGAGCCGCGTGGCCATACCTTTTGCTTAGCCGAGAGTCGAGTGAAAAGGGCTAAGCGGTCGAGTAAATTTTCCTTATTTATTTTTATTTTCATTTTATTTAAAAAAAAATTTAGTTTTAGTGTTATAACCTAAGTTTTGGCAAATTTCGTATATATATTTATATAGTGTTAGTATCATTTTATTTAAAAATTAATTAAATTTTGTATACGTTTATATAGTGTTAGCGTTGCTTTATTTAAATTTAATTTCGTATATATATTTATATAGTGTTAGTATCATTTTATTTAAAAATTAATTAAATTTTGTATACGTTTATATAGTGTTAGCGTTGCTTTATTTAAATTTAATTTCGTATATATATTTATATAGTGTTAGCATCATTTTATTTAATTTAATTAAATTTAGTATACATTTATATAGTGTATAACCTAAGTTTTGTTAAGAATTAAAATTTAATATTAATTTTTTTTTTTTTTTTTTTTGCCGAGATTTCAACTCCTAGTCGAAGGGATGAAAGAGACCCGAAAAATAAAAAACAAGACACCATTAAGACCAGCACGACGAGCTGAACACCATGACAAGATTGTTTAAAAAAAAACGACTATAGATTTTACTGCGCTAATCCTGACAATCTGTTATCTCATGATGCAAGTTATTTCTTATGCATAAGTATAAGTGTATGAATACCTACATTTTAGTTCCGCGTGTATTTGATTGAACAACTAAGGACGTGATTTTATTTTCAACAAACTCAGGAACTATCATGGTAACAACACGCAGAGGTCGAGGTCGGGGTCAAGGTCGACCACCGTCACCACCACCTCCGCCACCGCCAACACCGCCACCACCAACCTCAACACCAGAGATGCAGATCATAATGAGGTCATTGGAGGCTATTATGACCACGATGAACAGGCAGTCAGAAAGGGCCGCCGAGGTGGAAACCACTCAAGTGAGTCGAGAGAACTCTGAAAGGGCACATGGCCCAAGACTGGAACCGCTTCAGGACATATCGAGGGAGTTACAAAAGATAAAGGTTCCAGAGTTTTCTGGAGGACGACCCGGTAAGCATGCCGAAGCATGGCTGGAAGGCATGAAGAGATGCTTCGCATTGAATGAGTACACATCTAGTTCCAAGGCTAGGATGGCCGTCTTTCAGCTTAAAGGTGATGCTTTGAATTGGTGGTCAGACCTCGAGAAGCAGTTGCACCTTACTCCTCTTACAACTTCTTGGGAACTGTTCGAGGAAAGGTTCCACATGAAGTATTTGCCAAATTATTACAAGGAAGAACAGGCAGGTGCACTCCATGCCTTAGTACAGGGAGACAAGACGGTGGAGGAGTATGAATCTCGGTTTATGGAACTGGTAAAATATGTTCCTTACCTGGATGCAGATGATTGTCAGGTAGAGCGTTTTGTGTATGGACTTAACTACAAGATTAGAGCTGCTGTGCGGATGTGGAAGCCAACTTCAGTTGCCATGGCAGTTGAGTATGCTCGTTATGCAGCTGATATGTCAGATGGAAAAGGGGTAGTAAGTTGACAGGAACCAATCAGTATGTTACAGGGAAGGCGTCACGCCCTTACTTCAGGGGAGGACAATCTAGGCCTCCTCCTTACGGTAACAGGTTCACACCGAGGGGTAATACTTCAGTTAACTCAATCTCGCAGGCATCGTCCGCAACCCACCAAAGCCAGGGACGTACACAGGGAAGTTCCTATAGAGGAGCAAGGGGTTTTAGAGGAACCAGGGGAAGGAACTCATCTCAGAGGATTCCTTCGAGCAACATGCAAGCCCCTCCCAATCTCTCTTGTTGGGGATGCGGAGGTCCTCATTTCCAGCGAGACTGCCCCAAGGGTCAGTCAAGCAGTAGGCACAGGGAAGGAAAGGCACCCATGGATAGTTCGGGTAACAGTCATCGGATTCATGCAGCGGTACATAACCACCAAGCAGAACATCAGTCTACCGTAGTAGAATCCACTGGTAATGTAAACAATGTCAAACTTAAAATTTTGTTTGATCCAGGAGCAACTGACAGTTTTATTTCACCATTTGCATTAGATAAATGTGGGTTGGCATCCTATGAGCACGATGATTTCAAACTGGTTGAAATGGATTCAGGAACTAAGCAACCAGTAGGTCTTAAAGTGAGAGGTTGTGGGGTTGACTTAGGAGTTTGCACCACTAAGTTGGATGCTTATGTCACCAATTTGGGGACTTATGACCTCATTATTGGCATGGATTGGTTAGAAGACCATAGAGATTTCATAGACTGCTATGCAAAGAAGGTGTTGTGCCTCGATGACGAGGGAAGGACAATTCAAATCCAAGGCTTGAAGAGGAAGGTATCCCTCCGTTTCATCTCTATGGTGAAAGCTAAGCGGTGCCTAAGACAAGGATGCCAGTTGTTCGTAGTGGAGGTCGTGAGCGATAGTAAAGGACCTTCCTTGAATTCTTACCCAGTACTTTCTGAGTTCAAGGATGTCTTTCCGAAGGAATTACCAGGACTACCTCTAGAAAGAGAGATCGATTTCACAATCGAACTAAAACCTGGTGCAGAACCTATCTCAAAAACTCCTTATAGAATGACAACTCCAGAGCTCCGTGAGTTACAGATCCAGTTAAAAGAATTGCTAGATTTGGGACTGATTAGACCTAGTATCTCACCGTGGGGAGCACCAGTGATCTTCGTTAAGAAGAAGGATGGATCTCTGCGACTGTGCATAGATTACAGAGATTTGAACAAAGCCACCGTGAAGAACAGGTATCCCATACCAAGAATTGATGACCTCTTTGATCAAATGAAAGGTGCGTCAGTCTTCTCAAAGATTGATTTACGATCAGGGTATCACCAGTTGAGGATCAAGGAAGGTGACATTCCTAAGACTGCCTTTCGAACTCGATTTGGGCATTACGAGTTTGTAGTGGTACCATTTGGTTTGACCAATGCTCCAGCTGTATTCATGAGCCTCATGAATGGGGTCTTCCAAAAATACTTGGACCGCTTTGTTCAGGTCTTCTTAGATGATATTCTTATCTATTCTAAGAATGAGAAGGAGCACGAGGAACACTTGCGGTCAGTCTTGACATGCTTAAGGGAACATAAACTTTATGGTAAATTGTCAAAGTGTTCCTTCTTCCAAAAAGAGATTCACTACTTGGGGCACATCATCTCAGGTGAAGGGATCTCTGTAGACCCAGAAAAGGTAAAGGCCATTGAAGATTGGCCAATTCCAAGGAATGCTCATGAGGTGCGTAGCTTCATGGGGTTAGCAGGCTATTACCGGAGGTTTGTGGAAGGATTTTCTAAAATTGCAAAACCTATTACCACCTTGCAACGCAAGGGAATCCGGTATGAATGGACCGATGAATGCGATGCCGCTTTTATAGAGTTAAAAAGATTGTTGACAAGTGCATCGATCTTGCGAGTACCAGACATGGATAAAGATTTCATGGTATGCACCGATGCCTCGAAGCAAGGATTAGGAGCGGTGTTGATGCAGGAAGGTGGGGTAATAGCTTATGAATCTCGAAAGTTGAAACCTCATGAGGAGCAGTATGCCACGCATGATCTAGAATTGGCAGCAGTAATGTTGGCACTAAAGTTATGGAGACACTACCTAGTTGGTAGAAGCTTCACCCTTAAAACAGACCATCAGAGCTTGCAGTACATATTTACCCAAAGGGATTTGAATGCTAGGCAAAGGAGATGGAGTGAGTTCATGAGTGAGTATGACTTTGGTATCTCTTACATCAAAGGAAAGGAGAATGTGGTGGCAGACGCTCTAAGCCGAAGGCCGAGACTTTTCTCCTTAATTCCCTTGAAGGTTGACTTGAGGGAAAGGGTACTAGGACAACTATTGGGCGATAGTTGGTATCTAAAAGTAACCTCAGCTATTCAGAATGGAAAGAAACAGGAATTGAAGTATGATGGGTACCATCTTGAGGAAGATGGGTTGTTGCGGTATCAGGGAAGGATGTATGTTCCTAAGGAAGGTGATATCAGAAAAACAATCCTTAGAGAGGCCCATAGATCACATTACTGTGCCCACCCAGGAGTGAAGAAGATGTATGCTGACATGAAACAACTCTTCTTTTGGCCAGGTATGAAGATGGATGTAGTGGATTTTGTTTCGAAGTGCCTTGAGTGTCAACAAGTGAAGGCAGATCATCGTCACCCGGCCGGTCTCCTACAACCGCATGATATTCCTATGACTAAATGGGAAGTCATTTCCATGGACTTCGTTGTAGGATTACCACTCACATCTCTGAGACATAATGCTATTTTGGTGGTAGTTGACAAACTGACCAAAAGTGCTCACTTCATTCCAGTCAGAGACACCTATGATGTGACAGATGTGGCAAGGGTATTCATAAATGAGATTGTACGTCTTCATGGAGTTCCTAAAAAGATAATCTCTGACAGAGACCCTAAGTTCACCTCCAGATTTTGGACAAGCATGCAGTCAGCATTAGGGACACAGTTGAACTTAAGCTCAGCTTATCACCCCGAGACAGATGGACAGACTGAGAGGGTGAATCAAGTGATGGAGGACATGCTTAGGATGTATGTTATGGATCAGCAGACACAGTGGGAGAAATATCTTCCTTTAGTGGAGTTTGCATACAACAATAGTCATCACAGCTCCATTGGTATGCCGCCATATCAGGCATTGTATGGGAGGCCATGTAGGACACCACTCAGTTGGGACAGGTTAGAGGATCGAGTTTTAATTGGGCCTGAATTGATTCAGGAAATGGAGGAGCAAGTGATACAGATTAGGCAGCGGCTGAAGGAAGCACAAGATAGGCAAAAGAGTTACGCTAATGCACACAGATCAGATAGAACTTATGGAGTAGGGGATCGTGTATTTATTCGCATCAGACCAAATAAAAGTACCATTCGGTTTGGGAAGGTTACCAAGTTGTCACCTCGCTTTATAGGTCCATTTGAGATTCTTGAGAAAATCGGACCAGTTGCTTATCGTCTCGCGCTGCCACCCCACTTGCATAAAACTCATAATGTATTTCATGTTTCTGTATTACGACATTACATAGCTGATGAGACTCACAAAATTCATTGGAAGGAATTGCAGGTCTCGGACGAGGGAGCCTTCAGGGTCGAACCATTACGTATACTTGATTGTAGGGTTCGACAGCTCCGTAGTCACCATGTGGACCAAGTTAAGGTCCAATGGGACAAGTATAGCCCAGGGTCTGCTACCTGGGAGGATGCAGAGACCATGCGTCGAGATTTTCCCTCACTATTTTGACCATAACTTCGGGACGAAGTTTCCCGAAGGGTGGGTGTATGTAATGCCCATATTTTGATTCGGCATATTTATTAGTTAGACACACCATACTTTACTTCTTATATATTTTTTCGAACTCAGCTCGACTGAGTAAACTATATTGGACCTCATTATATGATGTTACTCTGTCTTATGATTTCACCATGATTATGATGTTACTATGTTATGCAGTTATGATGTCATGATTATCATATGATTTCCTTATTTTACAATTGCAGTATATGTTTATATGTTTTCCTTAATGAAATGTGAAATATATGATTCGGTACGTGGATACCATCTTCTTATATGAATTGCTGAAATGTTATATGTCATACGCATCTATGATGAGCTAAAAAGTTACATGAAATAAAATGATAACATGGATCAATTGGCGATCAATGGAAAATGCTTTCTATAAATTGTATTTTGCAAAACACTAACCTACAGGACACAGGGGCTATGGGATAGCCAGTTACTTGATCTGATATATATTGGAAAGGAAAAACATGTTCATACAGCAAACCTTAGCAGCCAAAATGAGGATACGATAACACAAACTGATAATCCCGATAGCAGCAAGTATGAGTTGATAAGGGCGTAGGCCCAGTATGTTGAGAGGGATGGATGTGTTTCCCACCCTATGTTTCCATGAGACCTGAGGTCGTGGGAGGGCCGTGCTGAGACACTCTCCCCATGTTGTTGTGATGACGATTGTCGGATGCCTGCTAGGGGAGGATAGGTCCGCTGTTCAGCCGACGCTATCGCTCTCAAGTTCTATGTGGTCAGATCGGTGAGTCCGACATCCACTGTTGTACTAGCAGAGGAAGGATAGGGAGGATGCTGGACGTAGGTTATGAAGGGAGGATGTGTTAGTTAGCACTGTTGGGGGTTTAGTATTCCTTGATTCCGAGTTAGTGGAAGTAGGCACCCTTCCTGTACTTGATTGATTAAATTAATGTAAACATAAAGACAATGATGTTAAATCGTAAAGGGTTAACTGTTAAATAACCGAGGATGTTAAAGTAATTATACTATAGATTATGCTTGCTCTTCTGCATGGGGGTAGATACTATTGTTAGTTAGCAAGTATGCATAGGCGGAATGGGGTTTGTTTATAGTACATGTCCGACATGTGCATACACTGGCCATGCATGCACACCTTGCACGTGTACAATATTACTGGTGTATAACATACTTGTCATGCTTGAATAGTAGTATAAATGTCATAGATAACTCAGTTAAGGATACATCAATCAACTTAGGTAATGAATGGTTAGGTTGTCAATGTGTAAATAAGTGAATTAGTAATTATATGAAAACATTGTAATAATAAATTAAGACAAGTATCGTCAGTTAACATTGTCATAGAAGAACTGTTGTGAATAGGGTAATGATAGTGTCTAAGTAATTAGTAAAATTGTTTAAGCCCTCACAAGTGCTTTGTTTATAAGAACAAGGATGCTATGTTGATGATAGGGTACCCATGTGATGAACAAATAATTAAGAATACTATGATTGATTCACCTTTTATTATTGTCAAAGGGTGATTGAATTATTATTATTAATTAATAAATGATATTCCAGCAAACATTTATATCCCTATCGTAACAAATGCAATATAAGTAAGATTTAAAATATTGATTTATAAATTAATATTGTGTGATTAATTCCATTTCAAAAGTTAGCCATAATAAGATAATCATTTTTGGAATAAACGTGATGTGATGGAAAATGGATATTTAATTATTCAATGTTAATCTTGGAATTTAAACCTCAAGCTAAGTAGTCTCGACTGATAAGGTGGATCATTAAGACACATCATGTCCAAGTTGACAAGGGGGCAACTAATTATATAATATTTTATTAATTACATTAATAACATTAAAATATCAAGGATGGCGGATAGGCTTGTATTTAATGAAACTTGTCCCGAATGGATAACCTTGGGGTGATAATTCCCACCGTAATAAATAATTACGACCGTCAATCCAAAACCAAATGAATTTTCCATAAGAGTAATTAATTATACATTTTTATAATGAGACGTGGATGAATGAACTAGGGAAAGGAGTAAAGGTTTGAGGGGCTCGAGAGGGGGAGTTTGGGGCGGTGGAGTAAGCCCAAGGTCTTCTCGAGGATGGACATGTATATAGAGGGGGAGAAGGTTGAAGGTTGGGGAGGTTTTTTTTTTGGTTTGGGGAAGAAAGAATTTTGGAGAACAGAAAGTTGGGAGAACAGAAAGGTTTTTGAGAACAGAGGGAACACTGCTCTCGGGATTATCATATTGTGGGCTCGGGGGCTTGGAAATCCTTTGATTTCCAAGGGCCAGCAAGATTATAGCTGGTCGGTAGGGTGGACACTTCATTTTGGCTGTCTAAGGGGTTATACAACCTGCTACAACTTACGGTTAGCATCAGCATCAGGTAATTTCCGTTATTTACTATTATGCTTAAACTTACTGTAAACATGCATCACTTTCTATTTACTGATTTACTGCTATTTACTGATTTACTGAGTTGTGAAACATATTCTTATGCTAGAACATGATTGTTGGAAAGAAAATATTGGTATGTTTGTCTATTTTAAATTACGAATGTAAGGTGATAAAAGAAAACACGACAGTACACTAAATATTATTTAGGCACATAGTAATTCTTAGAAATTTACTTCCATAAACTGGTAAAGTTAAAACGTAGAAAATTAAACCTGAAATTTTACACAGTGCTCTGCTGTAAAAACCAAAGCACTACAAAAGGAATCTGTGGCCCGGAATGTAGCCCGAGGATGCTACAGGGGAACCACTCATTCCGATTCTGCATCAATTTCCACAACTAAAGTTTTGAGGACAAAGATTATTCTAAGGGAGAGGGGATGTTAGGAACCCGTGTCAACCCTTCTCTTTACTTTGTTAGTAGATTGTTGTTGGATGCATATGCTTTGTAAGTCGTCATGTAGTATTTATTGATCCATAGTTTATATAGCCCATGGTATTGAGCCATAGTATTGGATGCATATGCTTTGTAAGTCGTCCCGTAGTATTCTATGTCCCATGGTTTTGACTCATAGTATTGGGCATAGACTTAGTATATAAGTGTGTGTTGAGGTCATTGAAGGCACCGTGAAGTTAATTGTATTGAGCTTGCTCAAAGGAGGTTGCCCCCTCGAAGTGGCCCGTGATCAATATAAAAGTGATTCTGTTCTATTATTTCTGATATCTCGTGTATTTGCATTAATTAATTAATGCAGGTTCATCACATCAGCACGAACTCATCATCTAGGACCAAGCCTAGTTTTTCTTAGATCCTACTAAGAAAATGGATACAAGACCCTGCTTGTATTTACAATTACATATTTGTGACATATCATACATATCACAGTCATGTCATTATTCACATCATCTCATTCATCAATCTGCTGCTAGCACCTTGTCTTCTATCATCATTTTGTCCATGTTTCATCATGTCCAACATCTTCTCAAACATATCAATATTCTATCTACATGCACATCTTTAACCTGTCATCAAAATGTCATTAACCATAGGCAAATTATCATTCTGCTGTCAAGATATCAAACATGTCCACATTTATATCACTTTCTTCTCATCATCACTCTATCATAATTTTAACCAGCATATACACAAATACATCATTCTCTCCTTTCACCATACTACTGCCCAAAATATCATAGTCTCTTCATACTGTCTACATCATCATGTCTTTCTACTGTACATGCACATCATATCACAGGATATTAAATCGACCTGTTTATGTAATTTTCGTTTTCATTTTATTTTTAATTGCTTAGCCGACTTTGTCCTATGAATGGACACATAATAGTTCACATACAATTTTTTATTTTCATGCTTGCTTTGGCTTGACTTCACACAACCACATCAAAGGCCACATTAGAAACTTAGGGCTTCCTCATTTTTTTTGTGGGCTTCTACATCATCATGATTAAATACTTCAGTATCAAAGGTTTCATCAAGCAATTATAAGGGCAAGGGCTCCATCACACCCACAATAATAGACCACAAACAATTCCAAGAACCCCAAGGAAACAATACATTATGTCTTCATCACCATACATCAAGGATTCCACATATGGACATCTTCAATGTTCAAGGGCTTCAACATCCATCGTAAGTGCCATTAGATAAGGGCTGATTCAATTTGTATGTGGGTTTCAATGTGTGTTCCACCATCAAGAGTCAATCATTTAGTATTTAATCAACATGCTTTCAATGGACATCAAGCCCATCATCAAATGGTAGCATGGACCATCAACAAGGGTTCCATTTCCCCATCAAACCACAAATGACCATAGAATGGGTTATTTGGCTCATTATGTGTTCCAATGGCTCCAATGCCCACCTCCATGGTTCTTCATGCCATGTGTGTTCTTCAAGCCATCCACATCATCATCTTCTTTTCCATTCCTCAAGCCTTTTTCATTAATGTTGTCACCACCATCACCATCACCATCAACGTCTTCATAGTGGCCAAAAGAGAATCATAGTGGCCAAGCTTCTAGAAATTGAAGAACCTGATGTTTCTCATGTCCTTATTACCCTAGTTTATTATCACGGGATTTCCAATTTATTCTAATACTTGAGACTAAAAGTAATCATACTACTACTCCTAGAACATGCTATTAGGAAAGACATATAAACAACGTAAAACAACTTATCACATGTATTGTCACTAAAGTTTTTGAAAATGATGTAGGGCCCATAAGGAAGAGCGATAATCTTACAAATATGGTCTATGGGGCCTTGCTATTATCTTGATTCAAATTCAACTTGGTAAAAGATTTGGCATCAAGAATACTCATTTAACTCATTTCACTCAAGATTTCTTTGATTTCAATCAAGTGATATCATTCTGACAACATAGCTATTCAATCAAGAACACATAATTACTCATTCAATGCAAAAGAACATGGCACATTCAAGCTTGTAAGTAAGTTAATCATGAAAAATATTTCTCTTTCTTCCTTTTTCTAACGATCAACACTCTAAAGTGTATTAAATAACATGCACACTAACTTAACTACTATTTAGCACCTCTTTGCAAATTTAAACAATGAGATGCCATTTTAATTGATGATGTAAATGTTATGGAAATAAAGGGACTCAAGATCCTCACTCTAGGGATGCAAATACTTTTACACTAGGTGAATCAAGCTTGTATGAAACTACAAATCTATAAGAAGACATCAAAATCTAGGAACTCTTCATCAAGAACCCAAACACATTACATAGGTTTCCAATTCAAATTTGTAAATGGACATGAATTCCATTTGCTTATGAGACACTGCACATCTCTATAGGGCCAAAGGAAAAGCTCACCTACTCATGGGGATGCCTCCAAAAAAGGAAAAGCTCACCATGTCACCTTCTATGCCCTCTCACCTTATTTAATTTTAATTTCATGCCATGGCACCTTCTATCCTTTCAGAATGTTGAATATCATCTAACTTGAATATAAATTTATTGCAGTCTTGTTTTTTAAGTACCATCGTTGTCATTCACATTTTCATTTTGTTTAATATTGTTAATATTGTTTTTATAAATTTAATCTAAAAATTGTAGTGTTCACATAGGTGTCCGCGGGCTCCAACGACCAGCCACCGCCACCGGGGACCAACAGTTCTCCCCATGTGCAGGTATTGTGTGTATTAAAGCATAAATTTAATTTCAAATATGATGACTTTATGTGTATATTTATATTTTTGTATATTAAACTTTGAGGTTATAAATGTGTATGCAGGTGCGAGCACCTCGGCCTGCCAGTGTCGTTATTCCTCCCTCCCTGACTTTTCGGCCACCCTATATGCCAGTTGTATCCCCTGGCATACATGCCCCATTCCCCAACCCCTTCCATCCATCCCACCCCTCCTATATAGCACCACAATTCCATCCAGATCCCCCTTATGCATCATATCTAGCTCCACCTCCGTATCAATTTCCCATGTTCCCACCCTCCCCCATCCGACCATGGCACACCACCCATCCACAGTCACCCATCCCTCTACTACAACACAGACCTCGCCGCCCCCCCACATTCCCCCACCACACTTGCTTCCCCTTCTAGGGTGCGCCCATCCATACTACAGCCAGTTGGGGTTTATAGCCCTAGACGTACATCTCCACTTCGCCCACCCTAGTCCATGCCTCCTCCTGCCACCCCCCCTTCTTCCACTGTTCTCCCCAGTGGTGTAGCCATCGGTGATGTGGCTACATCCTCCCCTTTACCATCCACCCTAGCATCGGAGCAGGCTGTCCAGCCAACTGCTCCATCCACCAACACCGAAGACCAGCCGATTTTGTTCACGGTGAGATTGACTAGTTTATCAAAATATTGTTCAATTTTAATGGAAATTACTATATGCATCTAGTTTCAGCATTGATCTGATTTTTCTAAATGTTGCAGGGTGGCATTGCCAAGAGACTTGGATCACGGAGGAGGGAGACCCCCTCACGACTTACAATCTCGCATGCGGTGAGTTATCCAAGATTTGAAAACTATTTTTATTTTGAAATTATGTTTTATACTTGTATAATTGCCAGGAAAAGTTGACATATTATTGTTGTCGTTTTAGGGCTCAGGGGGACGTGCTCAAAGACGCTGGAAGGACCGAGCTTCCTCTAGCACGAAGAAGAGGAAGATTGATTTTGGAGATGCACCTAGGAGCTTCGAGGGTGGGCAGGAGGATTGAGAGACCCTCCTATGTATAGTAGCTGCGATGTGGCATTTTTAGCACGAGTTGCATTTTTTTGTACGGGGCACGAGTTGCCATTATATAGACACTGGGAACAATGTTCCATTTTTTCAAAAAGTGTACATGATTGGATCATTTTTGCATATTAATAGATGGAGCTGCACTTGTGTATATGAGTTTGTCTTTGATTGCATTTTTGCATACATGATTTTGTCTTCGATTCACAACCCTCATCTATGGATCATAGTGTTAATTGCATGTTATTTGAATGGTTATTATTTCACAAATTTGTCTTAAGAAATTACACACAACATATCCTAAATGTTTATGGTTTATTGAATGAATGTTTACAATCATCTAATCATTTACATTCTAAAAGTTACCAAACCTATGCAAGTGGTTTACTGATTTTATTTCCAGCACATCTTTTTATATTTATATGCTCATGGATCATATGGCAAAACATTTAATTAATTAATTTTGTGAAGATAAGATTTCAGCCATATTTATTGAAGTTATTCAAATCACTGCAACCTAGTTGGACCCTTAATAGATTGGGTAACACCCTCTTGCAAAGATTTTACTCTCTCCAAGAGGGTCTCATTCAATAATCACTCGTAAACTAATAACTATAACCTTGGCATTATTAGATAATATCATTTGTGGATGATTTTGGGAAATAAGCCAACATGTTTTAATGTGAATTTTGATTCTACAACATTATGGTTCATTGTTGATTTAATTTTTGTGAATATCTTTATTTATCCATGAACGATCTTTCATTTTACACACGAGCAAATATTTATTTCTGAAAGGTGTCTATTGGATTAATTCACTTGCAACTTTCTGAATTAAGCACTCACATGGGACTTTAACTTAATGGAAAACACATCTTAATCTTAAAACAAGTTTGAAATCCTAAGACCTTTTCTCCAACCTTGATCTAGAAGCCTCCCTTGGCCTTTAAAGTAGGCCTAAAACTTGGGAAAATCTTTGCTGAGGTGATAATGGAAATCATCTTCGGAAGTCGCACTTGTAGCATTAGAGGATTAGGACTTTTCCACTTGGGTGTGAAAACAAGATGTAACAGGATGCACTAGCATTTATGGATGAGAGAGATAGGGAGCACATGCATGCGCCATCCTCCATTAATTTCCACTTTAGATGTTTTTCCTAAATTAGCAGTTCAGTTCTAATTCTGCATTTTTTGTTTTATTTAGTTTTGCATGTACAGTGAGAGAGTGCAGTTCCCTAGGCACTCATATGTGAGGATTACAGTCTAAGTTAAGGGGGGAAGATCTCTAGGAGGATACATGCTTGCATACCTCATATAATCCTAGTACAGGTGCACTTAGTTGGCCCATTTATCCATGCAAACAAGGTGCTCTAGAGTTATATTTTTACACTCTTAGGATACCCAAACCCTAGCACTAAACCATCTTCTTCATCCTCACCATCACCGTCAACGTCTTCATCGCCACCACCATCTTCATCTCTAACTCTAACCCTAATTCAATTTCCTTCTATAACTCTATCCCTAACCCTCACCCAAGCACTAGCATGAAACCATCCTCTTCATCCTCACCATCACCATCACCATCACCATCATCGTCACCGTCACCATCATCATCATGTCTTCATCATCATCATTAACTCTAACTCTAAACCTAATTCAATTTTCTTCTATAACTCTAGCCCTAACCCTCACCCAAACCCTAGCACTAAACCATCTTCTTCATCCTCACCATCACCATCACCATCATCGTCAACGTCTTCATCATCACCACCATCTTCATCATCATCATTAACTCTAACTCTAACCCTCATTCAATTTCTTTCTATAAATCTAGCCCTAACCCTCACCCAAACCCTAGCACTAAGCCATCTTCTTCATCCTCACCATCACCATCACCATCACCGTCACCGTCACCATCATCATCATGTCTTCATCATCATCATTACCTCTAACTCTATCCCTAACCCTCACCCAAACCCTAGCACTAAACCATCTTCTTCATCCTCACCATTACCATCACCATCACTGTCAACATCTTCATCATCACCACCATCTTCATCATCATCATTAACTCTAACTCTAACCCTAATTCAATTTCCTTCTATAACTCTAGCCCTAACCCTCACCCAAACCCTAGCACTAAGACATCTTCTTCATCCTCACCATCACCATCACCATCACCATCACCGTCACCATCATCATCATGTCTTCATCATCATCATTAACTCTAACTCTAACCCTTATTCAATTTCCTTCTATAACTCTAGCCCTAACCCTCACCCAAACCCTAGCACTAAGCCATCTTCTTCATCCTCACCATCACCATCACCATCACCGTCACTGTCACCATCACCATCATCATCAACGTCTTCATCATCACCACCATATCCATCATCATCATTCACTCTAACTCTAACCCTAACTATAACTCTAACTCTAGGTTCCTCATCAACATCTCCATCATCATCATCTTGTCTATCGTCATCATCTTCATCACCATCACCATCACCATCACCGTCACCGTCACCATCACCATCATCATCACCATCATCATCACCATCATCATCATCATAAGTGCCCGGTGGACGATTTTGCAGAGTTGACCCCCGTGTGCAAAAATTGCACACTCCCTCACTGAGAAAAACCCTAGTTTCCAAGATGGACATACAATATGGCACCGAGGCCACGGGACCGAAGGAGAGGGGCACCCCTGGCACTATCCCAGCCTCTTGAATCCAATGGAGTCGACGGTTCGTCGATCGGAGCCACGGTTGTCATTCTATGGCTCGTTCTGTCTTGCATCCAAAAGGCCTTCAGGGACACCTGCTGGATACTTGTCGAGGGCATAGAAGTCCAACCGTGCAGCAAAACCGGGCTCTGGGGAGTCCTACAGGTGTGTCTAGGTAGGTTTCGGCTGGGAACACTGGCCATAAGTGCCTAGTAGATGATTTTGCAGAGTTGACCCCTGTGTGCAAAAATTGCACACTCCCTCACTGAGCAAAACCCTAGTTTCCAAGATGGACATACAAGATGGCACCGGGGCCACGGGACCGGAGGAGAGGGGTGCCCCTGGCACTATCCCGGCATCCTAAATCCAATGGAGTTGACGGTTCATTGATTGGAGCCACGGTCGTCATTCTATGGCTCGTTCCGTCTCGCATCCAAAAGGCCTTCAGGGACACTTGCTGGATACCTGTCGGGGGCATAGAAGTCCAACCGTGCAGCAAAACCGGGTTCTGGGGAGTCTTGTAGGTGTGTTTAGGTAGGTTCCGGCTGGGAACGCTATCCATAAGTGCCCACTAGATGATTTTCCAAAGTTGACCCCAATGTGAGGGCCATCCTTCATTGTGTTCCATATTTTTTACTGGTTTCGTCAAGAGAAAGTATCATTTTCAATAACAAGTGGAACAAGGGAATCCTTCGTTGTGTTCCATTAGCCCTTTGTTCATCATTTCGTGCTCTGGTAAGTGGTAATTCACCTTTATCATCGAAAACTTGGGTCTATAGGTACCTTCCCTTTCATATTCCCTGTAATGCACACATAGTCCATCCTTATCTTGATAAACAAGAGTTTTATAATAGATTGAATTTTTTGGGCCTGGTTATCTCCCTATATTCGGTTGTCTGATTGGTTGACAAGCTTGCCTGAAAATCCGTACGTTGAACTTCTTTGTTTTATTGCTAAAAATTGGAAGGGATTTGCAAGTCACCTGCAAAACACTCCTTTATTGAAATAAGTTCTTCCAACAACATTGATCTAGCTAGTGTATCAAATGCTGCCGTCCACACTAGAATTTATCTTTTTCATCGAAGGAGTCGCACATATTGTGGCTGAACAAATGGTCCGGGGAGCTTGGAAGTGCCACCAAATATTATTCCATGCCTGAATCTACCCAAAAGGAAATTAAAAATTTAGATCCTCGAGAATGCTTGAATCTACCCAGAAGGAAATTATAAATTTAGATCCTCGAGAAGGTGAGAAACTGTATGAGTGGTTGAATCAGTATCCTAAAATTACAAAGCTTTCTATCTCAAAGTTTGTTGAGCGGCTCCTAGATGTAGTATTAGACTCAACAGACAATAAACTTGTTATCACCACTGTACATTTTTTGCACTATTCATCTGCAAATAACTACGCCTGGCCCGAAGAGCTTACCAATCTTTGCAAGAGTATTCCCCTAGTGGATGAAGGTGGCAACATCATTAGGGTACGAGGCTCTCTTAAGTTTCTCCAGCCTGCATCCACGAGTAATTGGACCAAGTCAATGGGCCAAGTTAATTGGGCCAAGGTGTCCATGAACGAACCTGGGGTGCACGACTAGAATGCCCGTAGCACCAGAACCGTGGCTCAGCTCACGAATCCGTCGATTCCGGTGGGTCCAAAATGGTGAGTTTCAGCTAGGGGCCCCCCCCACAACACCCCCTGAAGACCCAGAAGTGGTTCCAATGAGCCATCTCCGGAGCTAGGGTATTGCTCACTAAGGGCCATCCAAATTAGATCAAGGGGTGCATTTCGCATCCGGAGGCCCCCAGGCATGCGTGACCACCGTGGACAGGTCCATAATGGCCATGTGGACCTATGGGAGGCAACATAATCGAAGTCCTCTCGTCGGTCTGGGTTCCGTGGCCCCGGGGAAATTCCTCCAAGTGTCCCTGAACGACCCTGGGGTGCCCGACTAGAACGCCCGTTGCAACCGAACCATGGATCGGTTTGTGAATCTGTTGATTCCGGGGGGTCCAGGACGGCGAGTTTCAGCTAGGGGACCACCCACAGCGCCCCCGGAAGACCCGGAACCGGTGCCAATGAGCCATCTCCGGAGCTAGGGTTTTGCTGAGTGAGGTCCATCCAGATTCGCTCAAGGGGTGCATTTCTCGTCTGGAGGCCCCCGGGCATGCGTGGCCACCATGGATTGGTCCATAATGGCCACGTGGACCTTTGGGAGGTGATAGAATCCAAGTCCTCTTGTCGGTCTGGGTTCCGTGTCCCTGGGGCAATTCCTCCAAGTGTCCGTGAACGGCCCTGGGGTGCGCAACTAGAATTCCCATAGCACCTGAACCATGGCTTGGTTCATGAATCCGTCGATTCTGGTGGGTCCGGGACGGCTGGTTTCAGCTACGGGACCCCCCATAGTGCCCCCCGATGACCTGAAATTTGTGCCAATGAGCCATCTCCGGAGCTAGGGTTTTGCTCAGTGAGGGCCATCCAGATTTGCTCAAGGGGTGCATTTCTCATCCAGAGGCCCTCGGGCGTACATGGCCACCATGGATAGGTCCACAATGGCCACATGGACTTGTGGGAGGCGATGGAATCCAATTCCTCTCGTCGGTCTGGGTTCCGTGGCCCTGGGGCAATTCCTCCAAGTGTCCCTGAACGGCCCCGGGGTGCCTGACTAGAATGCCCGTAGCACCTGAAACATGGCTCAGTTCGTGAATCTATAGATTCCATCTGGGATGGAACGTTTCAGCTAGGGGACCCCCCACAGCACCCCCCGAAGACCCGGAAGCGATGCCAACGAGCCATCTCTGGAGCTAGGGTTTTGCTCAGTGAAGGCCATCCAGATTCGCTCAAAGGGTGCATTTCTCATCTAGAGGTCCCCAGGCATGTGTGGCCACCATGGACAGGTCCACAATGGCCACATGGACCTATGGGAGGTGACAGAATCCAAGTCCTCTCGTCGGTCTGGGTTCTGTGGCCCCGTGACAATTCCTCCAAGTGTCCCTAAATCTGGATGGCCCTCACTAAGGAAAACCCTAGCTCCGGAGATGGCTCATTGGCACCACTTTTGGGTCTTCAGGGGACACTGTGGGGGGTCTCCGAGCTGAAACCCACTGTCCCGGACCCATCAGAATCGACAGATTCATGAATCGAGCCATGGTTCTGGTGCTACGGGCATTCTAGTCGAGGACCCCAGGGTCATTCATGGACACTTGGAGGAATTGCCCTGGGGCCACGGAACCCAGACCGACGAGAGGACTTTGATTCTGCTGCCTCCCATAATTCCACGTGGCCATTGTGGACCTGTCCATGGTGGCCACGCATACCCAGGGGCTCCAAACGAGAAATGCACCCCTTGAGTGAATCTAGATGGCCCTCACTGAGCAAAACCCTAGCTTCGGAGATGGCTCATTGGCACCATTTTTGGGTCTTTGGGGAATGCTGTGGGGGGTCCCCTAGCTAAAACCCTCCATCCCAGACCCACTAGAATCAACAAATTCACGAACCGAGCCATGGTTCGGGTGCTACGGGCATTCTAGTCGGGCACCCCCGGGACGTTCAGGGACACTTGAAGGATTTGCCTGGGGGCCACGGAACCCAGACCGATGAGAGAACTTGGATTTTGTCACCTCCCACAAGTCCACGTGGCCATTGTGGACTTGTCCACGGTGGTCACGCACACCCGGGGGCCTCCGGATGAGAAATGCACCCCTTGAGCGAATCTGGATGGCCCTCACTGAGCAAAACCCTAGCTCCAGAGATGGCTCATTGCCACCACTTTCGTGTCTTTGAGGGATGCTTTGGGGGGTCCCTTAGCTGAAACTTGCCGTTCCGGACCCACCGGAATCGACGGATTCATGAACTGAGCCACGGTTCAGGTGCTACGGGCATTCTAGTTGGGCACCCTGGGGTCATTCAAGGACACCTTGGCCCATTGACTTGGCCCAATTACTTGTGGATGCAAGCTGGAGAAACTTCAAAGAGCCTCGTACCCTAATGATGTTGCCACCTTCATCCACTAGGGGAATATTATTGCAAAGGATGGTAATCTCTTCGAGCCAAACGTAGTTATTTGCAGATGAATAGTGCAAAAAATGTGTAGTGGTGATAACAAGTTTATTTTCTGTTGAGTCTAATACTACATCTAGGAGCCGCTCAACAAACTTTTAGATAGAAAGCTCTGTAATTTTAGGATACTGATTCAACCACTCATACATTTTCTCACCTTCTCAAGGATCTAAGTTTATAATTGCCTTCTGGGTAGATTTAGGCATGGAATAATATTTGGCGGCACTTGCAAGCTCCCCAGACCATTTGGTCAGCCACAATATGTGCGACTCCTTTGACGAAAGATAAATTCTGGTGTGGACGGCAGCATTTGATACACTAGCCGGATCAATGTTGTTGGAAGAACTTACATATTTCAACAAAGGAGCGTTTTGTAGGTGACTTGAAAATCCCTTCCAATTTTCAGCAATAAAACAAAGAAGTTCAACGTACAGATTTTTAGGCAAGCTTGTCAACCAATCAGACAACGGAATATAGGGAGATAACCAGGCCCAAAAAATTTAAGCTATTATAAAACTCTTGTTTATCAAGATAAGGATGGACTATGTGTGCATTACTAGGAATATGAAAGGGAAGGTACCTATAGACCCCAGTTTTCGATGATAGAGGTGAATTACCACTTACCAGGGCACGAAATGCTAAACAAAGGGCTAACGAAACACAACAAAGGATTCCCTTGTTCCACTTGTTATTGAAAATGATACTTTCTCTTGATGAAACCAGTAAAAAATATGCTTGTATTATAAATGGAAATCCTGGAATGGCCATCACTGAGCAAAACCCTAGCTTTGGAGATGGCTTGTTGGCACCACTTTCAGGTCTTCAGGGGACGCTATGGGGGGACCCCTAGCTGAAACCTGTCTTCCCGGACCCATTGGAATCGATGGATTCACAAACCAAGCCATGGTTCGGGTGCTACAGGCATTCTAGTCGGGCACGCTGGGGTCGTTCAGGGACACTTGGAGAATTCGCCCCCGGGCCACGGAACCCAGACCGACGAGAGGACTTGGATTTTGTCACCTCCCATAGGTCCACATGGCTATTGTGGATCTGTCCATGGTGGCCACGCATGCCTGGGGGCCTCCAAACAAGAAATGCACCCCTTGAGCGAATCTGGATGGCCATCACTGAGAAAAACTCTAGCTCCAGAGATGGCTCGTTGGGATTGCTTTCGGGTCTTCGGGGGATGCTATGGGGGGTCCCCTAGCTGAATCCCACCATCCCGAACCCACTGAAATCGACGGATTCATGAACCGAGCCACAGTTCGGGTGCCACGGGCATTCTAGTCGGGCACCCCGGGGCCATTTAGGGACACCTGGAGGATTTTCCCCAGGGCCACGGAACCCAACTTGGCAAGAGGACTTGGATTTTGTCACCTCCCACAGGTCCACATGGCCATTGTGGACTTGTCCACATTGGCCATGCATGCCCAGGGGCATCCGGACGAGAAATGGCCCCCTTGAGCAAATTTGGATGGCCCTCACATTGGGGTCAACTTTGGAAAATCGTCCAGCGGGCACTTATGGCTAGTGTTCCCAGCCGGAACCTGCCTAGACACACCTACACGACTCCCTGGAACCCAGTTTTGCTGCACGGTTGGACTTCTATGCCCCCGGCAGGTATCCAACAGGTGTCCCTGAAGGCCTTTCGGATGCGAGATGGAATGAGCCATAGAATGACGACTGTGGCTCCGATCGACGAACCATTGACTCCGTTGGATTCAGGATGCCAGGATAGTGCCAGGGGTGCCCCTCTCCTCCAGTCTTGTGGCCCCGGTTCGATCTTGTACGTCCATCTTGGAAACTAGGTTTTTGCTCAGTGAGGGAGTGTGCAATTTTTGCACACAGGGGTCAACTTTGCAATGGTGATGGTGGTGGTGATGGTGATGGTGATGGCGATGATGAAGAAGATGGATTAGTGCTAGGGTTTGGGTGAGGGTTGGGACTAGAGTTATAGAAGGAAATTGAATTAGGGTTAGAGTTAGAGTTAATGATGATTATGAAGATGGTGGCGATGATGAAGACATTGATGATGGTGGTGATCATGATGGTGATGATGAAGAAGATGATGATGATGGAGATGTTGATGAGGAGCCTAGAGATGATGTTGGTGATGATGATGACAAGTCCCTCTAAGTGGTTTTCTATGGGAATAAAGCATCAATCTCCAACCATAAATGAGCATGTTTTAAAATATATTAGTGGAAACCCTAGGTTGATGACACGATGCTTGGATAAGGGCAAAAACCCAAAATCTAGCTAGATTTGGGTGAGCATTGAGCATGGGGAACCAAATCTATGAAAATGTTGGGGATATAAGATTTTTTTGGGTTATAAGAGCACGGGGAACCAAAACCCTAAACCAACATAATCATCATAATATAAGATTTTTTTGGGTTGGGGATATACCTCAAGGTACCCAAAGCATGATAAAGGTTTGGGTGGACACAAAACTAAAGAGAGAGAAACTAAAGAGATATTTGATCGATAAGGAATTTCACAATTCCCCAATGCTTTTCTCAAGTATAGATCTCAAAAATACCACCCTTGAAACTTTATGATTTTTCCCTACCCCAAGTGGAAGACCCTTCTATCCATACATGGATTCCTAGAAGGTTTCATCTACCGAGTTAAATTTTCAAGACCATTGTAATAGATTATGTACTTCAAAAAATTTCCTAAAACCTAGGTAATTCTAATCTTGAGAACCTATCAAAACCGCTATCTTCAAATGCTACAAACATAAATAGATATATTTAAGAAAATACTAACTCAATTTACTCAAATTTTATCCAAATCACATCACCATTTTATTCAACATAAAATCGAAGCATGGAACAGTTTAATATATATAGGAAAAATAAAAAACATAGGCAAAGACATGTATGTATGTATGTATCAACAAAAAATGCATGTACCAATGAAATAACATAAAACTACACATACCTCGATGTAGAACATAACATTCTTTGATGCAATTATTTCTCTTATGTAAAGTTGACTGGCCTCATTCATTAAATCCATCTGGATCCTCTCTGTTTCTAATTGTCTCCATCAATCTCTCATGCTCTGAATGAGGCAGGTAGTAGCGTACCTTGGTTGAGCTCTTGCTTGACATTGTCTGAAGATGGATGTTTGTGCCAACGATCTAGTTTGTGATGTGATACACCACTGAACCTGGTCTGTAATCCATGAATACATGCCCACTAGTCTTTCTTGACTTCCCATCTAGTGTAAGATATTCCCCCTTAACCACCATCGAGCCAGTAGGAAATTCAATTCCTTCATCGTCGATTAATGATCCGTAGAGGGTTTTCTTACCTTGGATGCACCGTGCCAACCAATAATCCACGCCCCATTCATTGTCTTTCAGTGCAACAACTGCATATATGTGTCGTGGTTGTACAAGATCTGAGATATGGTCGTAGTCTATAGAAATCACTGACTGGCCCTCCTCTAACTGGGTTCTTTCAACAACTGCACATTGGTATACTGCAAGTGACACATGATCCCATTCATCAACCTAGTCCGTGCATTCGCATTCATCCCATTCATCATTGTTGCAAGGGTTGCAAAACCATGCAAGCTTTCGCGTCCATATTTCAAATAAGTGGTTGTTTGAGCTTCGAACTGAATGAAATCCACGTGTTCCTTGTACTGTGTTGCAACTACAGGAACACGATCAATCTATGTCAACCACTAGCCAAAAATTTCTCGCCACACATCCTGCCACTGATGATGTTTGTTGATCTCTTGCTCGTTCTGACATTGTTGCGGAGCACCATTGAACTGTGGACTGTACATCTCAAATATGAGGTTCCTTGTCAAACCTCATCTCTTCCCTTCGTAGTGCGGTCTTGATGCATGCACCGGCCCCATCATGCTTTCCTTTGTCGTGCCCGGTGTCAAAATAGTTCCAGATATGCGGCACATTATAAGTCTTATGCAAAGTAGTCATCCATTGGAATACTCGGGCATTTTTGAATTGGCCTGCACAACCATCCGACCATATCCAATGCTGATCCATCTGTATATCTCTCTCCTTCAACTGATCATAGAAAATTCGAAAACAATGTTGCACATAATGCAGATCATGGGTTCTATCATCACTTATGTAAAAGTTTGTCTCCTTCAGTATTATCCTCTTTTCATTGCTGCTCTCTGGCCCATGCCTATACATAATATGAACCATGATGCTGACTTGGTCTAAATGGTAGTATTGACTCTAGATTTCATTTTGTGGCTGAAGGGTGTAATTTTCTGCAAAATCCACAATTGACACTATGGTTCCAACAGGAAATGTGTCCCTGCATTTTCGGTACTGCTCATCTTGCCATCGCGCTACATGCACATGTTGAACATACTGCTCGGTTTTCTCGTAGAATTCCATCAAGAAGTCACATACCAGTACTTGTTACCATGGAAACAAGGGAAATATTACAATGTGGCCTTTGGAAAAATGTATATGCCATAAATTGAACGTGTAATATGAAAAATATGCAATATTCATTTGTACCTGTGACTTTACCAACGCAATCTTTTTACTTTCTCTAACATTGTCTAATTGATAGGTCATGTACTTGAAGCTCTGCATCTCTACATCCATCCTGTCAAATTATGTGTCCCTGCTTTCATGAATGCAATGGTTCAAAAGAGAAAACCCACTGCACATAGAACATGTCCCATATAGACAGGATTTTTCATAATACTTTTGTCCTTTGGGACTTGGACACATGATGTTGTGGATAAAGTCTCTTGATGCATTCGGTGGTAGTATGGATTCATTGCAGCCCTGCACAATGTTAGTATGCAAATCACAAAATATATGTTTATATGTGTCATAATAATATTCATATTCTACGTGGTATCTACAACAACAAGTGTTCCAATCAATGCATATACAAACGTACCATGGTTTGCATTTCTCAAAGGACCTTTGGCCCAGGTTCAATTATGTGTGCTCATTCTTGAATCTCTCATAGAGTTCAGTCTGTGTGGTGTCAAGGAAGTGTTTAACATGGGGCTCATGTTCAGTAGAACCTTTTCTCAGTTTTAGCACATCTCTTTAGTTTGATGAAGGTCTACTATGATCATGCCAAAATTTTTGTACTAACTCCTTAACAGCATCAATTAGCTTCCTATCTACACGAGGCAACCTACCAACAAAATCCCAACAATCGTTTCCACCCGGAGTGTCAAGAATTTTTCTTATAACATAGTACTTTTTAATATTTTTTCTATTTAATTTGAGTATGTGAGAAGTGTGTGATAGCAGGTGGCATTGCCTTGTGGACTTGCTTACAACTGATTCCGCTAAAACACGACAAGCCGCACAAAGATCTTTTGTACGAGACTTCTTCCCAATCGCATTAAATGCAGATTGGAGATTTCTAACAATATGACTGCTGGCCTCTAAACTTTTAACCATCTTTATGCCCAAAATTCTCCTAACAATAAATAAAGAACATGACTTTAACAAACATAACAATAACTGTCATTTACCTGCATCACCCTTGGATTCAAAATATTCTTTGACAATTTTGTTGCATTGCCATTCGATAGTGCATTTTGGCAACTTGCCTTCAAGCCCCAACATAGCACTCTCATACACATGAATACGTCTAGGAGTTCTTCTTCCTGCACTGGACAGTCGAGGTAGGGAGGGTGGACATGATACATGAATACCCGAGCTTGTTTGTTGTGGTGCTTGGTTCATAGATTGGGCCATAATGGGAGTGTGGTCGACAGGGTTGTGGTCTTCTTGGGGAGATTTCAAATTAAGAAAGGCTTGTATGTCCATCTCTACACATGCAGCATCTCCCAAAATTCTTATGTCGTGAGGAACTTTAGAATGACTCGTTGATGGATTGTTGGTTGGAGATTGTGTTGATGTTGGAATTTGAGTTGGGTCCGTTGGACGCGACCACTTTACTCGTGGTTCTGAACAAGAGGTTGTTGTGTCAAAAACTATGTTAGGATCAGTGGCATGATACGGGGCAATGATAGGACCACGTCTCAATCTTTCCATTCCCAACCTGGCCTTTTCTCTTAAGTCGTTGACCTTTTCAATGGGTAGATTCCTTCTATTTTTTTTTTGCGTTTCGTGGGTTTCCCATCTCCAAAAGTCTCTTTAACACAACTATCAGGCCTACCCCTGCAAAAGAAACAACAAATAAGATATTAGTGCCATTATACAATGAACCTGACACATTACAACATAGCTTACCACTTTACAAATTAACATATACAACTACAGACTATGTTGGTTTATTTGTGTTCGAATAAACATCATTATCCCTTACAATTCCAATCAATATAGATGATGTTTCGTCAAGTGTAGAGAGGAGAAACTACTGTCTTTCCTAGCCATGAATTCATAAAAATTATGGTAGTAACACCCTACAACAGAGATGGCTAGAGGTGCCTTGGGAATAGTTTGATAGTTTTTCTACATCAAATAAGGTAACCTGAATTAGTTGCATTTTTTGCTTTCTCCCTTAATGTTATCAATTCTAAATTTTGCACCTAGTTTGATTGCTTTGTCTTCCTAGTGGAATGGTATATCCTTCCATTTGAGGCAATGTCCTTTACCATCATAAATTACTAGGTTATATAACACATTAAGGAGTTGAAGAAACAACAACAAACTATTTCCTTGGATCTATAAACCTTGAGATGATAGAATGTAATTTTGAGTTTAAAATACCCATGGTTGAATTCAACAATGCATCACAATAGAATGAATGTATACCTTGTTTTGTGCAAAACCTTAAGGAGGATGCAAAGGTTTCTAACAAGGATCATGGTCTTGGGAAGGGTGATTAGGGGGAATATAATTTGACCTTTCAATGTGCAATATCTAGGGTGGGGAGGTGTTGGAGAGTGGGGAACTAGGGACTATACCAACAATCATCATGTTGAATAGAGCATGAAGTGGGAAAGTCTTGGTTTTTGGAAAAAAAATCATTATTAAAGGTGAGAGGATATTGTAAGGATGGTAAATATGGATGAATATTTTGATATTTGGATTCATAGAGAAAGGAAAGGTGCATATACTTATAGATATCCTCATTCCATACAATGGTATTGAATAAGAGATGAGAGAGTTGAGGTTTTGTGGATGAGTTGAAGTGATATTTTTAGTTATGTTTAGTGAGTGTGTGGTTATTTTTTCTAGCATAATATGAGGTCAAAAGAACAAAATTAACTTGGGAACTAATTACACAATGAGGACGTTGCATACTTCATCTTGTATAGTGTTCATATGAGTTTTTTTAGATGTGAACTTGGGAAATCTCCTTGTCAAATTCATTGTTTTCTATGCATGGATATTGTTGTGGGAATATGACAAAATCAAAAAGGCATGGGCTCATCTCAAATCTTGTGAATGAAAAGACTCATTTACAATTCACCATACCTCTATAGAAATGATCTCCACTTGCAATGGAAACTGGTAGCTTGAATGAATCCACTCGATTCCAAGACCACTGAAGATGTTTGAAAGATTCCAAGGGCGATTTTTTGTCCAATAGATCAAAGAGTGTCCAAAATATCAATGAGTGTGAGCCAATGAGCAACCTATGAGATCTTGAAACCCGCGGAAGAAGTGAAACCCGTGTTTTTGGTAGAATTCCCAGGAAACAGAGAACTCTATTTTTTTTTAAACTAGTAACAGGGCCGTGCACGCGTGTTAAAACACTCACACGCTTGTTTTTCACGCGTACACGTAAGGAGCGCGCACATGCCCAAACCTGTGCAGGCGCCCCTGTATAATGTTTAAACCATTTATTCCCCAATGTTTACACCATTTAATGCCAAACCTTCCCCCACTTCGAAAATATTTGCATAAATTGGACTCGGTGATGAAGTTTGAAGGGTGGGTCTTAATTTTTATTGGAAGGGCTTACTCTTTGACACATTTGATAATTTATGGTTGTCTATGTGCCTTGACCCAATTGACATTGTAAGGTGAGGATGTGCATGCATAATAATCCTTATTTATTACTATGCGATGAGGATTTAAATGGAAGAGGATGTAAAGACATGTTACTTTTATACGTATTTTGATGGCGAGTGTCAAAGAGAAACGTGGTGATAAACCACAATTCCTGAGCCAAAAAATGTTTTTTTAAATTTTATTAATAAGCATTGTGGTACTTTGGTCCAAATTTTTTTTCTAACTCATTGTTTCTCCATATTGTGTGCCTACTGCCACCTCTCTATATCAATGCATAAAATCAACCTCTGCTTGGTTTGTGGTTATAGTTGCATTCCATTGAGTGTTGTTTAGAGTTTTCGTGAGTCTCTGACATTCATGCAATAAATGAAGTCTTATAGAGGAGGATTCATCAAAGAGGTAATTTGAATTTCATTTTGGCAAAACACATATTTTGTAAAGATCAAATGCCATGAACGCATCCTCATCCTACCATGCAAGACCATGGATATGTTGAAAATCATTAAACATCATCGAAGAATGAAAACCAGTTCCTCGAGATCTTATTGAAACATATTGAGCTCAATTGAATTCCACTTGGGCCTTAATTGAAAATTCTAGACCTCACATGTCATCAATAACACATAGAATCCATGGCACTATCCCTCTACAAGGAGCCTCCCCCTCCTCCTCCTTCTCCTCATCATCATCATAATCATCTTCTTCATCGTTAGCATCATCATCATCATCATCCTCATCATCATCCTCGTCATCGTCATCATCCTCATCATCATCATCATCACCATCATCATCATCATCATCACCATCATCATCATCATCGTTATCACCCAGTTCCTCATCATCCTCCTCCTCCTCCTCCTCCTCCTCCTCCTCCTCCTCATCATCATCATCTTAGTCATCATCTTCACCATCATCTTCATCATCAACATCATCATCATCGGCATCATCATCATCCATCATCTTCTTCATCATCTTCATCATCATCATCATCTTCATCATCATCATCATCATAATTGATAATGATGATGATGATGATGAGTACGAAGATGAAGATGATGATGTTGATGATGACGAATATGATCACCATCATCATCCTCATCCTCCTCCTCCTCCTCCTCATCATCATAATCATCTTTGTCATCATCATCATCATCATCATCATCCTCGTCATCATCATCATCATCATCTCCATAGTCATCATCATCGTTATCCCCCACTTCCTTGTCATCATCCCCATCCTCATCATCATCACGATCATCATCTTGGCCATCATCATCATCGTCATCATCATCATCAACGTCATCATCATCATCTTCATCATCATCCATCATCTTCGTTATCATCATCATTGATAATGATGATGATGACGAAGATGATGATGATCTTCATCATCATGATCGTCATTATCTTCGTCATCATCATCATCATTATCAATGATGACATCATCATCATCATCACCACTTGCTCATCCTCATCCTCATCCTCATCCTCATCCCCATGATCATCATCATCATCATCTTGGTCATCGTCTTCATCATTAACATCATCATCATCTTCATCATAAACATCATCATCATAGTCATCTCCATCATCATCATCATCGTCATCACCATGTTCCTCCTCATCATCAACATCATCATCATTGTTATCATCATCATCTTCTCCGTCATCATCATTATTATCAATCGTCATCATCATCGTCAACATCATCATCTTCAATCATCATCATCATCATTGATAATGATGATGATGACGAAGATGATGATGATGATGATGATGATGAAGATGATAATGCTGATGATGACGAATATGATCATCATCATCATCCTCATCATCATCGTCCTCGTCATCATCATCATCCACGTCATCATCGTCATCTCCATCATCATCATCATCGTTATCACCCACTTCATCGTCATCATCCCCATCCTCATCATCATCACCATCATCATCTTGGTCATCGTCTTCATCATCAACATCATCATGATCGTCATCATCTTCATCATCATCCATCATCTTCATCATCATGATCATCATGATCATCATCGTCGTTATCCTGCTCATCATCATCATGCTCATCGTCATCATCATCATCATCATCATCATCATCATCATCATCATCTTGGTCATTGTCTTCATCATCATCATCATCATCATCATCATCATCATCATCTCCATCATCATCATCGTCGTCATCACCTAGTTCCTCATCATCATCATCATCAACATCATCATCATTGTCATCATCATCATCATCATCATCTTCTTCTTCATCATCATCATCATTTTCAACCGTCATCATCATTGTCAACATCATCATCAGCATCTTCATCATCATCATCTTCTTCATCAATGATGATGATGACGAAGATGATGATGATGAAGATGATGGATGATGATGGAGATGAGTACGATCATCATCTTCTTCATCAACGATGATGATGACGAAGATGATGGATGATGATAGAGATGAGTACAAAGATGAAGATGATGATGCTGATGATGACGAATATGATCATCATAATCATCTTTGTCATCATCAACATCATCATCCTCATTCTCGTCATCTACATCATTGTCATCATCCCCATCATCCTCATCATCATCATCAACATCATCGTCATCATCCCCATCATCCTCATCATCATCATCCACATCATCATCTTCAACATCATCGTCATCATCCCCATCCTCCTCCTCCTCATCATCATACAAATTTAATTTAATTCAATTTAAAACATTATTAATTATTAAAAAATATATAATTTATAAAATTATTTAATCACTATGACAAATTTCAAACTTTAGTAAAACCAACGCACACGCACCATTTTGCGCGTACGCGCTTTTTAAATACATGCGCACGCGCCAGTTTAGTTTTTAAATTTTGGCGGATAATTCGTTTCCCACCAATGTGGTGGATGACTAGGCCACTATGGTTTTAGGTTCGGGTTGCCAAAATACATATAATAATATAACAAAATACATCTTATAACAAAATACATCTTATTCTATAACTTCTTCTATTTCGAGCATGATTCTGCGTATGCTACACTTGTCCACTGCTAATGAAATTGCACACACTTGTACAACTATGTGTGCAGATTCTGAATATGTAATTTTTGATTAAAACTATTATTTGTTCCTATTTTTTAGTTAATTTCAATTGCACTAACGTCAATCTTACACAAATAGTAGGTTATTTCTTCCGTCTATAACTTTTTATTGGCTCACCTATTTTGAAAATGGAAAAGAACCCACACAAGTACACACAAAAACATACATCCTAAAAAAAAAAAAATTGTTGATTGATTAGGTTAAGACCATGATATCGAGGGCTAATGCTTGGCCTAATCATTTTAGGGATGGGTTGACTTCCTTAATTAAAAAAAAAATTAAAATTAACATAAATAAATATGGAAAAATAACTCCGCACTAGAACGGCCTGTTATCTAGGACTGTATATAATTTTTTTAACAAAAATCCACCATTTGAATACCGAATCAGAGGGCTAACGCAAACATATTCATTATATTTTCTTAAAAAAATAACATACCAACCTTAGGAGAACCCCATTTTTTGGGAGTTATACTTAATTTCCATAAATAATATTTATATATTCTGGAAGGTAATCCGATTTTCTACGTTTGATCTTCTTGTGCCATATTCCAAAAAGTTGTTTAGGTAGCTCTAATATTGCTTGTTGACGTTCAGATTTCTGTTTTTCCAGAAGTCCATTGCGACTAACGCATCATGAGTGGCTAGCATTAGCTTGCACCAGCCCGTTAACATGTCTGCTTAATCCTTACTTTAAAACCATTATAATCAATAGTAATAAATTTACCATCATGAAAACATCTTTATACAAGATATTAAATCCTTCCTTTTATGGTCATTGATAAATCAATTCCTATAAGTCTAATATAACTCCATACATAGGGTTCCCACATATGATAATGAATATTATAAATTTAATGAGAATATATCCATACAACATTCACATCTTAAATACTTACTAAACACCATACTCAATAGTAGTTATGAACAACTTATGTAAAGGGGTCAAACACATGGAATATGTACATGTACCTTTTACGGTCATTAATTGTGCTATATATTCCTCATGTGCTCACTAACATATTGAGTTTTAACAACAAATTTTTTTTTGGATAACATTATAATTCCATACGAGGGAAAGATCAACACTAATGACTGATTATAACACATTTGCAAATAAATATATGAAAACATGATGAATAATATTAGCACAATAATGTAGAGTACTTATCCGAAAAAAGTAGGCTAAAGCGATTGAAACCGTGAGTGCAATTTTTCACCCAACCTATTGGCTATCTGTTCGGTGTATATTCCATTCTTTCCAAAACCTTATAGCAATATTGTGGGAATCTAACCCAATATATGCCTTTGACACTAGGTGCATAGAACAATCTCCTCGGAAATGGCCATGTCCTTTAATCATATAATTACATGGCATTTTCCAAAGAAATTAACTATTGTTCTTCTCTTCACCGATTTGAACACACATCACACAATATCGTTGAATTAACACACAATACTACTAATACTTGCAGTGAGACTGATTAATCCAGAAATCAACTAGACTATAATATTATAGTATACACAGTATATATATAACCATAGGCTCGACTTCACTCAGGGTCTCCCACTTAAAGTACCAGATAAAGTATGGCTTGGATTCGTCAAGGGATTGCCCAGATCTCTCTTTTCCATCGTAAAAAATAGCAAACTGTATTTTTAAAGGACAAAGTCCACACCTCAAAGGTGGAATCTAAAGTTAACCATAGCCTTGACAATGAAATTGTTCTCTAAAAACATGATCTATGCTAACAAACAGTATGCAAGATCCTACGTCATGAATTTGGTCTCTACAACAATGGAAAACACAACTAAATGGGTGATTCTCTTTTAGAGATACCCTCTCATATACTTCGATAAAAAAATTGAGCAAAACATCATCGAAAGGGTGCTCCTCTTATAGAGATGTGCTATCCCAAATTCATACAGAACAAAAGTGAGCATGGATCGCATCTCTTTGTCATATATTGAGCAAAGTAATCCCTTAGGAACAGTGGTGCACTGCGATTTGCGTTTCTATCAAAGGATTTACAATCTCGAAACATATTATCACACAAATGATGAGGTGCAGAGATCTCATTGCTATGTCAGGGTAATACAATATGGCAGTGTTACAATGTGGTAACTTTATAACAGACATGGGTTGATTCTCCCATAGGGAGATCGCCCATGTATAACCATTTCAATGTTCAGATTAACAAAAGGCGTGGGTCGATTCTCCCATAGGGAGATCGCCCACCTTCCATGAATGCGATGTACATAAAATCCTCTACTTTAATGGAATGCGAAATGGATTGATCCTCGATGGCATCGTTTTAGCTTAAAATACATACATATAAATACATAGGTATATAAATATCTGCATAGGGAGATCGCCTATGATGAAGGAAATGTTATCCGTGCAGCTCTGTTCTATGTAGCTCATACTTATATGCAGAGTATTAATAGAAGTTAAATAATGCAGAGAGTAATACATGTGTGCAGCGATCAATCAAAGTATATAACAATCCCTATATCTATGCATATATAAGGAATAACAAGAGGGGAGATCGGGCTTACGGAGCCGTCCTTTCCTAGTTTCAATCACAGAAATTATATATAAAATAGCATGTAATAGAAAGGAAGCAAAGGAAAGGACGGAGGTAAGCTCCTCCCTCGACACCCCCCTTCACATAAAGAAAACAGAGGCAGTGTCGATTTTGCCCCATTTATATATAAAAATATATCTCACTAAAATTATGAGCTTGGTGTTTACCAAGGGAAGGAGAGTTTCTACACTAGTAGAAGGGGCTGGGACAAATCCCCCAAAGATTAAGGGATGCTCCCTATAACTGAGGTTTTGTCCCGCCCTTCTGGTGAAGCTTAACCACCACGTCTCCTTCATAAACTCTAGTCTCTTTTAAAGGAAGGAGACCACCTCTATTTTAATGAACCGACTTCTCTTATCCAGATGATACCCCTTGACAAGATTCCTCCTTGAAGGCTTATGAGGTCATAGCGCTCCTCCCCCTTTTTGTGGGGTTGATCCATTTCTCCATGGAGAACGCTGCTAACATTAAGAATCTCCCCTTGAGACATTTCATACAACTATTTCGAAGGTCCACCTAATATCCGTGTTAAGGGTATACCATAATCTCCTACTATGAAAGAAGGAATTTATAAATAAATAAGTTGTTCCATTAGTGTATCCTTTTATAGAGTATTTGGTTAGACCTTTTCCCATATGGTGCGGTTCATTTAAAAGAGTATTTTCATCCCTTTTATCTTTCCTACTATTTTTCTATTTTAAAGATACCATATATGTGTATAAACACTTTTTCTTATAAAATTAACTGATATAACTAATTTTGCAACATAATCTTCCTAAAAAGGAAATATGTTTAATTATACAAAAGTTTATTGGTGTAAAAGATCATTTATATAAATGATTGACCTTCCCAAGGTGACTATAAAACATAGTCTTAACTAAACTCCCTATAGATAACCCATTTGGTGCTTGATACTGTGAGTAAAGGTGATTAAGGTAATGGTTTAAGTTTATTGAACTTTTAATAATAATTAACTTCTTTCTCAGATAAAGAGAGGATTATAGAAGTCTGCTAATTGCTAGCTGGCAATTAGTAACTTAGTTTACTTAGGACGCTATTATCATACTTAAGAGATAAGTCTTATACTTTATTAGAAGATTGCGATGAGAAGCCACCCTCCTGAATCTACGACAATGGTACCTCTAAGTTTAAGTTCAACAAGTAAACTACTTGTTTTTCCTTATGTTCTGACGATATGTGAGATAACTCTTGTTATCTAAAGTTAAATTTTCTTGGCTATCCTGCCATATGCCTTCTCTTCCCTAGTGGATTCATTCCCTATCGTTAAGTTGCATCATGCCCTCAGTCTCCTAAGTCTACCATTAACAATTACAACTTAGGAAGTAAATAACAATACTTACACAGTTTACTAGTGGGGTCTTGTCCTTGAAATCCTCACCAGAAAACAAGTACATAGTTACATTTTAATTTATAAAATAGGGTAAAGAAAGAGGGATGTTACAAAAGACATTAACCATCACCCTTAAATGACCCTCAATTACAGAAGAATTTACTCGACTTACCACTAATTACCCCATACTTTATTCCTAATTTCCATTGATTAGACACTAATTTCCTATCATTGAACCCTAATTAACCCTTAATTACAACTAATTATCCCTAAATGACCCTAATTACCCCAACTTGACTACTAACTACCCATAAATAACCTCTATTTGCCACTAATTAACCCTTGATTACCCCAAAATGACACCTACCTTTCTCCAAGGAAAAAATCACTCAAAAAGCTAAGGGATACTTTGAACATTCATAAATGGAAACTTATTTCCTAGTAAGCTTGTCATGTAAACTAGTGCACCTCACATAGGGGATTCTACATGGGCACATTTCACCATGAAACTAGCCAAACTCCCAACATCATTAGCAAAAATCAATTGAGCTAACTCCTAGGGCCTAAATAACCCCTACTTACCTAGAATTACCATTAATCAACAACAACCATATTAATAATATTGATGTGTTTGAATACGTCGATAGGCATTAATTGGACACATACTATAGGCGTAAATATTAATATGAAAAGTATGTGCGCAATTTACGCCTATTGACATATTTGGACACATTAATATTATTAATGTGGTTGTTGCTAGTCATGGGTAGACGGATACACATATCTCCAAAATATTAATAGAATAATATTATTTAATCACTTTAATGAAATACATATTTCAATTGTTTGATTAATAATATTGTTTTATTAAACAATATTATTATTTTATAATAATTAATTAAACAAAATAATTATAAAATAATATAATTGATAATATTGTTATTTAGTTAATAATAATACTAATTAATTAGGAGACATCAACTTTAGGAGACATCATCGCATTGTAAGATAACCCTTGATGAATCTCACAATGCGACATAACCCTTAATGAATGATGACATTTAACATTAATGAATGTATGTCACATTGCATTGCTGACCTAAACATTGCAATGTGACATAACCCTTGATGAAGGTCACAGTGTGATATAACCCTTCATGAATGTCATCTTTAGGAGACATTTAATATTACAATGTAATAAAACCTTCAAGGAACATCGCAAATATGAATGTCAGAATATGACATGACAATGGAGGAATGTCACAATAAAACATAGCACTTGATGAACATTGCAATGTAACAAAACCCTTGAAAACCTTATAGGAGGGCCCTCGCACAAAGTTGGGTGACCTTTTAGATGCAATCGTGCATTCGCAAAAGGCGTTAAAGTTTAGAAAATTGAAAACGCGTGCACGTTTCTTAGAACTATGCATGGGCGGGCTTCGAGCCTGCCATGTAATTTAACATGTAGGATAGGATTCCATAATGCGTGCGCGTTATAGTGATACATAACGCGCGCGCTATGTCTCACTATAATGCACGTGTGTTTTGGACAGACAAAACACACTAGCGTTATGGACACACTAACCCACGCGCGTTTCTTGAATGTTAAAAAAATCCTAGGCATTTAATATGTTTGGTGGATGGCTAAATAACGCCTACTGGCAAAAAATGTGTGAGCGTTTCTTCATCCAAAAACGTGCTAGTGTTATGGTAATCTACACAATTTGCATTTTCATCAAAACCTTATTTAATAGTTTATTTCATAGTTTTTATGGGTTAGGAGGTTAAATAGGGATTTGGTGTTAGAAGCTAAGGAGTCAGGGGGCTTAGGGGTTAGAGATGGCGGGTGGTTAGTGGTAGGGGAAGGGGGATTAGGAGAGAGCGAGTGGGGAGGGGAGTAGGAGAGAGCGAGTGGGGGGTTAGTTAGGGGTAATGGGCTAGGAGGGGGGTTAGCGAGGGCAAGAGAGAGAGAGAGAGTGAGAGTGGGGGTTAGTAATAGTTAGAGAGAGAGAGAGAGAGAGAGAGAGAGAGGGTGTTAATTGTAGGAAGTGAGAAAGAGAGATGGGAGGTGTGGTTAGAGGTAGGTGGTGGTGTAGGAAGAGAGAGAGATTGAGAGAGGGGGTTAGTAAGGGCTAGGGAGAGGAGGGGGTTTTTGGCTAGGGGGAGTAGTAGAGAGATAGAAAGAGTAGGATGGTTAGGGATGGGGGAGAGGATACGGAGAGGGAGAGGGGGTTTAGAGAGAGAGAGAGAGGTGTAGAATCAGGTAAGAGAGAGTGCGAGAGGGGGGGTTAGTTAGGGGTAAGGGGCTAGGAGGGGGGGTTAACGAGAGAGAGAGAGAGAGAGAGAGAGAGAGAGAGAGGGGGGGGGGTTAATAATGGTTTGGGGGAAGAGGAGGGAGAGAGAGAGAGAGAGAGGAGAGGGTGTTAGTTGTAGGGAGTGAGAAAGAGAGATGGGAGGTGTGGTTAGAGGTAGGTAGAGGTGTAGGGAAGAGAGAGAGACTGAGAGAGCCAGGTTAGTAAGGGCTAGGGAGAGGAGGGGAGAGAGATAGAGAGAAGGGGGTTTGGACTACAGGGAGTAGCAGAGAGATAGAAAGAGTAGGATGGTTAGGGATGGGGGAGACGTTAGGGAGAGGGAGAGGGGGTTGAGAGAGAGAGAGAGAGAGCGAGATAGGGGATGTGTAGAAGCAGGGAAGAGAGAGTGAGAAAGGGGGAGTTAGTTAGGGGTAAGAGGCTAGGATGGGGGTTAGTGAGGGGGATATAGAGAGAGATATTGAGAGAGGGGGTTAGTAATGGTTGGGGGGGAGAGTAGGGAGAGAGAGAGAGGAGATGGTGTTAGTTGTAGGGAGTGAGAAAGAGAGATGGTTAGGGATGGGGGAGAGGTTATGGAGAGGGAGAGGGAGTTTAGATATATATATATATATATATATATAGAGAGAGAGAGAGAGAGAGAGGTGTAGAAGCAGGGAAGAGAGAGTGAGAGATGGAGGGTTAGTTAGGGGTAAGGGGCTAGGAGGGGGCTTAGCGAGGGGGAGAGAGAGAGAGATATTGAGAGAGGGGGTTAGTAATGGTTAGGGGGGGGAGATGAGGGAGAGAGAGAGAGAGGAGGGGGTGTTAGTTGTAGGGAGTGAGAAAGAGAGACGGAAGCTGTGGTTAGAGGTAGGTGCAGGTGTAGGAAAGAGAGAGAGATCACGAGAGGGGGTTAGTAAGGGATAGGGAGAGGATGGGAGAGAGATAGAGAGGAGGGAGTTTAGGGATAGGGCGAGTAGGAGAGAGATAGAAAGAGTAGGATGGTTATGGATGGGGGTGATGTTAGGGAGAGGGAGAGGGAATTTAGAGAGAGAGAGAGAGGTGTAGAAGTAGGGAAGAGAAAGTGAGAGAGGGGGTTTGTAAGGGTTATGAGGAGGAGAGTATAGAGATAGGGGGGTTAGGGGTATGGGGATAAATAGGAGAGACAATAAGAGAGGGGAGGTGGTTAGGTGTGGGTGGGGTGGGTTAAGGGGTTATAGAGAGATGGAGAGGGAGGAGGGTGTCAGTGGGTTAGAAGAGAGAGAAGGGTGGGGGATAGGGGTTGGTAGAGGAGTACAGAAGATATAGAGAGAGAGGGGGTTAGTAAGGGTTAGGTGTAGGAGGGGAGAGGGTGAGAAAAGTTAGCAGTGACAGGATTATGAGAGAGATAGAGGGAGGGGGTTTTAAGAGTGGTGGGGATTAGGGAGAGGGAGAGGAGGGGTTAGGGAGTGGTGGGTATATAAATTTATTCAACACTTAAAAACATAAATTTGTGAAGTTAATAACGTGCACACGTTTTGTATGTACATAACGCGCGCGCGTTTGGTATGTACTTAACGCACACGCATTTTGTATTTACATAACGAGCATGCGTTTTGCATGTACATAACACGCGTGCATTTTACATATACAAAACGCGTGCCAATCAAAATATTTGAATTTAAATAGAATGCACGTGCATTTCGGAGCACCTAATCACCCCCTCTTCCTGCGCCCGGGTGTCAACCCCAGTCCTATGTGGTTGGTTCGGACTTACCAAACATGTGCTATGGAATTTACTAAACCATAGCTAATTAGACATTTCCACCATTTTTCTCAATATGCATGTTTTTCACCGCTCTCTACAGCATGACATACATGACCATTATTGACGAAATTTTAGGCATAGATAGCATTTTTTTTGCAGATTCCAAATATGTATTTTTTTTTAAATATTGATATTTTCTATTTGTTTCCTAATTTTCTTGTGTCCTCACTCCTTAAGTAAAAAAAACATGTTGTTAGTGTTTATTCCGTAACTTTTTCATTTCACAACCATTTAAAAAAAAATTGTATGTTGCACTAGTAGACACCGAGCTCTACATGCTATAAAAAATCCAAGTCAAAATAACTGCATTAAGAAATTCAAAGGTTGCACCCACATTTGGCATACCGTTCTCGAGGTTTGATCACTTACATAATTAAAATAAAAATAAAAAATTAAACATTTAATTTTTCAAAAATAATGTTGCACTAGTGCTGTAGTTTCTATACATGTCTACCAATTTTTGTAGCTCGAAACCATCATTTACGCATTGAAAGGATGCACCCACAAAAACATATACCTTATCATTTGCCAAAAAACTAAAAAGTGACTGTTAGAAAAATGAAATTTGGCATAGTTATATAAATTTTCAATACTTAAAACTTATAGATTCGAAAACGTGACTCAATTTCCTACGTTTCATCTTTTTTACTCGAGGCAAGATATCTTCTGTAAGTATCTCAAAGAAACCATGTAAGTTGAGGGATTCCTGAAATTTTCAGCTTTCTATTGCATCTAACGCGCCAAAAGTGACCATCATTAGCTTGCACATGCCCAGGAACATAAAAAAAAAATTCAGATTATGACATAAACATGGAGGAATGTCGCAATTCAACATAAAACTTAATGAACATCACAATGTGACAAAACCTAAAATGTGACATAACAATGATTAATGACCGAAGACGGAAAGAAAAATTAACATGTCACTTACCTTACAAAACCTCCTAGGAACATTAAAAATTTGAATTTCATATTGTGACATAAACATGGAGGAATGTCACAATGCAACATAAAACTCGATGAACCTCATAATGTGACAAAACCTAAAATGTGACATAACAATTGATTAGTGTCCCAAGCCGACATAACCCTATAGTATGTCACAAAACCCTTGAAAAACCTTCTTGAAACATAAATTTTTTTAATTTTAGATTGTGGCATAAACATGGACGAATGTCGCAATCCAACCTAAAATTTGATAAATGTCACAATGCGAGAAAACCTAAAATGTGACAATAACAATTGATTAATGCCCCAAGCTGACATAACCCTATAGTATGTGACAAAACCCTTGGAAAAAATTCTAGGAACATTAAAAAAATTGAATTTCAGATCGTCACATAAACATGGAGGAATGTTGCAATACAACATAAAACGTGATAAACATCATAATGCGAAAAAAACTAAAATGTGTCATAACAATGATTAATGTCCTGGAAGCCAAAAAAAAAAAAACATTTCACTTACCTTGCAAAACCTTCTAAGAACATTAAAAATTTGAACTTTAGATTATGAAATAAACATGGAGGAATGTCGCAATCCAACATAAACCTTAATGAACTTCATAATTTGACAAAACTTAAAATGTGACATACCAATTAATTAATGTACCAAGCCAATATAATCCTATAGTATGTGACAAAACACTTGCAAAACCTTCTAGGAACATCAAAAAATTGAATTCCAACTTGTGACATAAACATGGAGGAATGCTGCAAAACCTAAAACTTGATGAATGTCATAATGCGACAAAACCTAAAATGTGACATAACAATTGATTAATGTCCCAAGTTGACAGAACCCTATAGTATGTGACAAAACCCTTGCAAAACCTTCTAGGAACATTAAAATTTTGACTTTCATATTGTGACATAAACATGGAAGAATGTCGCAATCCAACAGAAATCTTGATGAACATCACAATGCGACAAAACCTAAAATGTGACATAACATTTTATTATTTTCCCAAGCTAGCATACATAAAATGTGACATAAACATTAATGAATTTATGTTGCATTGCATTATCGACATAAACATGACAATGCAATAAAACCCTTGTAAATAATTACAATTCCATATATCCCTTTTTGAACATTATTAAGTTGATATAAGTCAATAAAGTATATGTCATAATGTGATATAAATGTCAGAGTGCAAGAAAACCATGGAGGAATGTCGAAATTGAACATGGCACTTGATGAGCATTGCAATGTGACAAAACCCTTGCAAAACCTTCGAGGAACATTGAAGAGTTGAATTTTAGAATGTGACATAAACATGGAGGAATGTTGCAAGCTATTCTAAGGAATGTCGCAATTAAACATGGCGCTTGATGAATGCCACAATGTTACAAACCCTTGCAAAACTTTCGAGGAACATTGAAAACTTGAATTTTATATTGTGACATAAACATGGAGGAATGTCGCAAGCTAATATAAAACTTTATGAATGTCACAATGCGACAAAACCCTTGCAAAACATTTCAGATCCATATAAAAAATTGTATACATATTATGAATAACAATATTATGCGATGCTTGATATCACAATTGGAAAATCACTCCTTCTTATACTTTAACTATAAGTGTATACATATTATGAATAACAATATTATGTGATGCAATGCTTGATACCATATTTGGTAAACCAGTCTTTGAAGGAATTTTTCATACACATAATACATAATTGAAATGGTTTAAATATGGTCATGTATATTCATCTTGAAGTTAAATTTTAGATGGGTTGAGCATCAATCTTTCCTTATTGAGAAATTTTTAACGAATTATTATATTATAGTAAATTGAAAAATATTTTTTTATTTAAATTATTTAATTCAAGCCAAGATAAGTTTTAGATGATTTTTCCGCCAAAGAGGCACATTCTACATCCCAGTAGGGGGTATGTATAACTCATTCCGTGCTCATCCTAGAGTTGACACGTGTCCTTTCTAAAAATAGTAAAATTTTATAAAAAATAACATGTTGGCTATTTAATACATTTACAATGGCATATATATATATAATACAAAAATTAGATATGTTAAAAATCTACCTCAACATTTACACTCTAGAAAGGGGTTTGCACTTCGAGAGATTTGATCCCTCTTAGTACTTGGTAGATACCCTTTAAGATGGATCTATGTTGGTATATACAAAGGTTTATCTGTCTTTCTTCCCCACATAAGCGGTATCTCTCTCTTTTCACAAATTTAAAGATGTGATATTGGAAATTCCATGTAGAGAGGTTGTTCAAATAAACAACTGAACACAAATTAAAAGAGCACTAAAGTTATGATACTTTGACGTTTTTTGTACTTTGACAAAGGACATGCCTGACATGAAAATGATAGAGCCTTCATGTGGATAAACTGGGATAGGGTTGTACATGGCCCAAACTACATTTGGGCACCTTGGTTGTAGAGTGTAGAGGCTTCAAGACAGAGGATCCTTTGGTTCCATTTAAGGGTCGGTCGTGAGATTCGAATCCAACATTGTTGGATGGATGGTCGTGCTTTAATTTGGGGGTAGACGTTACGTTTGTATTTGTTGAAAGTACAACTCTGAACTGTGCTTTCCTCGTCGCCATTTCTGCCAAAAGAGTTAAATACCAAAATTAATAAGATCCTCGCGATATCTTACGATGATTAATCTGAAGTAACTACAAAATTGAAAAGATAATGTACTGACGGTGTATTTTGTGATCTCTTTGACTCCAAGCCACTTGAAAGAAAGATTCTAGTTCTCAGTATTGTGAGTTTGTTAAAAAAAATATACAATATTAGAGGAGTGCCATTACTTGACAATATTTGTTGCACAACATAGGGACTTTGCGAAAATAATTACCTTTTTCTATAAGATTCAACGATTAGAGGATATTCGCAATGTCTCACAATATCGTATAATTGCTTGACTGTAGAGATGAAATGGAAAATGTCTTATTTTACTCCATTTTCGTTAGATTCTTTTGAAAACTTGGAAACAATGGGCAGCGAGAAATGAATCTTTTACACTTTTTTTTTCTCGATTTTTTGCATTCGGCATTCTCCTATTAGTATCCTGGCAGCATCTTCCAGTGATAATACTTGAGCCTCCGAAAAAAAACATATTAAATTAATAGAGAAACAACATACAGTTAGCTACCAGCTTACCTGCTTACGGTCTTTAACTCACTGATGTGAAACCCTTGTCTCGTCGAGAACAGCCAGTGCCAAAAACCCTTAGGAAATCTAGGCCAAAATGCTCGATGGAACGAAAACCCTGCTAAAAGCCCCGCTGAAATTCTTCTCCACTGTTTACATGTGTGCTAAGTTGTAACTACCTCCTCTACCTTCCACTGCCTAGCGAGCACGAATTTACGGGCCACAATATGTGCACATTAAGCGAAGCACATGGCCACCCAACTCGCCCACGCGTCGGAAGAATCAAATCACGATAAACCAATTTTCCCATTAATATTAATTACTTCTCATTAAACAATTAGGTATCATTAACTCAAATACGACGACCATATAATGGATCCTGATCGTACAAGTGTCATCGGCCACCTTTAATCTAGCAAAATCTATCCTTCCTAATTCACCCCAAAATTTAAGATATAAACTCTTATCGGCGTAATTACCATTATTTAAGTCATAACAATTCCAAAATTGACTCCTAATTGCCATTATTAATCATAATTAATCCATAGTATTGAAGCTTTAATTATCACTAATTATCACATAATTACCCCTAAATATCCCTTAATTATCAACTAATTACTCCAAAATTACCATTAATTAACCCCTAATTGTGTTTAATGTATCCAAATTTATCCATTATTACCACCTAAAAGTGAAAGGTTCACTTTGCAGCTTTAGAATCATCATCTTGCCAACATTCTACTAGGACACATAAATCATAGTTTAATTATTAGTGAAATATGTATTGATGGTATATGTTTTAATGTTTTGTAATGACTATTTAAATGATATACAAGCACTTTGACCAAGTAGTTCTCTTTTGTAACGGGCAAGTTATTAATTCACATTCATTTTTTGAGCATTTATGATTTTAATTAATCATTGAGGGATGCTAATGTTGACTTTATTTAAATATGATTGGTACCCAACTCTTAATGATTTAATCCTTGATTCTTTCATGTTGTGAAGTAATTGTTTTACAACTTTTTTAGTTTTTATAGTAAACACCACACAATAATAATTGGCAATTTATCTTAATTTCAACTTTGTATTAATTCTGCATCAAACTTGATATCTTCATTTTCAAGTGCATTAAATATCACCTTATTCATTTCATTACAAAAACTTGAGTTGAATCTAAGAAATGAAGTAAACCTCCCACATTATAGAAACTAAAATTTGAGTATAATAATACATCGGACATAAGAGTGTGGACTTGTCTTATTAAGAAATAAAATTGATCATCCTGATTCTTCATTGACATTTATAAACTCAATGGCATAACTCTTCCAAGGTATAAAACTATTAAGTGCATCTGCTAAATACTCACACTGGTTGCTTCTATGCTTAATATTGATTTCATAATTATGATCAACCAAAAGTGATTGTGAACACACATAATAATATCATTCTCCTTATTCTTCTCCAAAATTAATTTGGCTCATCATTTCTTATGTAACCCTTTGCAAGCTTCACCCCACCATTAAAAGATGTAAGTAAACATTTTTCCCTCTAATCCATATTTTGAAGGTGGAAATGTTTGTTGAATCTGCCAATAAACAAATTATTGTGAGATATATTGAATTAATAAAGTAATTTTGGACATGAAAATAAGTAGTTTTAAAACTTATAGGTCCTTTCAAGTCACCAATTAACCCATTAATAAGTTGTCCAATATCCAATGGATTTTGTTTCATTGCAACTTGACTAGGATTCACATACCTTTGCCAAAAAATAGATACTTGTAAGTTATGTTGAAATAATGATTATAGCATTGCGCTAAATAATACATAGCTTCAACACATACTTTCAAATTTGGAGTATGAAATAGAATAAATGTCTAGGAGCCGTTGCAATTTGTTCCACTAATGCCTTAATAAGTCGATTATGTAAATTCCTTTAAAAAATAAATACTTGTGAGATGCATTCAAAGAATGAAAAATAATAGTGGAGAAAACAAGAGGTGATGATTGTAGAGGTCCATTTAATTAAGAGGTGATATTTGTAGAGGCCTTTGATTTGGTCAAACACCTAACATGAGAACATTACTGAACTAATACAATAGTTCACATGAAATACAATGAATTCAAAAGGAAAGGGGTTATGCACTTAAAACAATTTGTTTTTCAACAATGATAAGTTCATCTCATGTTAGCATTGTGCTTTTAAAATCCCAATATTCAAAGATGACATACATTAAAAAATTGCATAGCCTAAACATACAATATTCTTAAATTGTTGGATTTTGGGTCACCACAATCATTTTATTTCCCCACCTCCATTGCATATTTCCTGTCACATACCCAAATTCTGAACATTTTATGTTGTGAGAAAAACATTATGTTTTATATTATTGTTAAGTTTTATGTTTATTGACAAAGTGGGGTCAAGGATGACTGTAATTAATTACTCTGAATATTTTATTATTTATAAATAAAAGAGGAGACAAATATCCAAAGGAGATTGTTGAATGAGTGTTCACTGACCCACTAGGAGGAATGGACTGGGGTGGAGAGAAAACTGACACTTGGAAGCATCCTCAACTCACTTCTAGCTGTTGCATGGGGCAACTTCCCTATTTTTATGGTGATGTTCCCCAAGAAAGTGGAATTGAGCAGGTGGCTCATTAACTAAAGAAAACTTGCCAAAGACCTAGGCATGCTTTATCTACCCATCGAATTCAACAGGAGGTTGTTTAGTTCTTACCTTGTGAAAATTTCTGAAAGAGAAAGACAAGAGAGCACAAGAGATTCGATGAGGGGAAGGTTAGAAGTGATTGGGTGAGTTAAGACTGCATTCTGAACTAGTGCAACCACATTGTTGAGTTCAATATTGCTAAAGGCAGAAGTATTACTGTCAAATACTACTACTGAGTTGCAAGGGAATTTATTCCATTTCTCCACACAGCATCTTCATCCTGGTGGTTGAGTGAACAAGCTCGGGGGTCCTAAGGCAAGTAACTTGGCTATCTTTAGGAAAAGGTTGAGTGGAATGGGCTCCTTTGGCTATTTGTCTCTTCTACAATTACCAGGTTCAAATTGTGTTATCTTATTTATTTTCTGCCCAAAATTATTACTCAGGAAATAACTATATTATGTTACTAGTTTTCTATTAAAACCTAGATATCTCTTGAACTGTTAGTAATGCTCTTAATTTCTTTTCATATTATCTATGCTGAAATTCTATGTTTTTGTTAGTTATAAAACTGAATGAATAATTCTGAATTGGATAAATGATAAACGATAGAATAGAAATGCTCCCCTATATTTTTTCACACACTATTTCAGTGTCGTACTCTAGTACAGGGAAAAGGAAATAAAAATAGATTCAAATAATGATATATTGTAAATGGATTCAAATGATTAAAATTCTTAGATAAATATACTTTATTTTCAGTACTATTTTACTGTTTTAGTTTCAGTAAAACGTTACAGAACCTTAACTAGGAAATCTGGATATTTCTACATATAGCTTAGCAATAGAAACTATCGACATTTTACACATTTGTACAATCCTTTTACAATCCAGAAGTTATACATAAAATCAAACCTCGTTTATGTGCAAAAGTATTATGTAAACCTACTTTATAAACATTATAAAACATAACAGAGTTCATAAATATTTCACAACAAGTTTAACTTTAAACATGTCATCTCTTTTATACAGAATTAATAATCTTCGAATCGACCTTTTCTCATAGCATAATTATTGCAAAATATATTATAAACAGTAGGATTACAAATATCAACATCGAATTATTGTATAAAACAACTACAGAAGCACGCTATAAAACTAGCTCCTGTATAAACGACTTTTGCTGCAAAACCCTAGTCATTTCATTATCCACACACTTTTCACTTAAGTTGTTTACACATAATTCTTGCAAAAACATTATTGAAAGGAATCATCATTTACTCACATTAAGAATTTAACTAAGCATTAATAACTTTAAAAGAGTCGATCGGCCATCTCAGGGTTCAAACCCTGTTTATAAGCTACACTTAGTATTACTATGATAACATTGCAGTCATCTACTAAAACGAAGGAGTATCATGAGACCAGGGTTCGATACCCTAACGGTTCGCCCAACCAATTTACGTTTTTATAATTTTAGCATTACAACTTGTAAAGGTTTCTTCTATGTAAAGGTGTAGGGTTCAAAACCCTTAGTATAGCCACAAGCAAATCATAGACACAGTAAGCAGTTATGGTAGGGTTTTAAAACCAACCTTACGTCCATTGTTTACAAACAACTTTTAAAATAAGACTTTACAACCATTCACCAATAGCGATGGGATTTGCCCTAAAAACATGATAAATAAGCATCATAAATCTTTTAATAGAAAGTAACAAAAATGCCGAGAGCATTCCCTCAGGTGTTGTAATTCAAACTTCATTCAAATCTTGCAAAAACCATATTTTATTATCCACAAAAGTTTATACACATACAGTACAAAAGGACGCAACGCAAGACAAGGTCGAGGGTTTAACCCTCCCTGTAACAAACATTCATAAACCAGAACTAGGTTTCAAACCCTAATCACCAAGAACTTATATCAAAATATTTTTTTACTTGAATGCCAAAAAGTATCTCTTGAGAGTGGACCGAACTACTTGTAATCCAAACAAACCATTATTAAATCCTTAAAATCTACTAACAAACAGTAACCAAGGAAAAACATCGAGAAACTGACGCGAGCTATGGATCAAGGGTAACCCGTTAAATACAAAATGCCATATGACTTAGAAAAAATTAACATCGACTGTAAAACCAAAGTTCATATGAAACCGAAGTCTCGGCTAACTAAACGAAGACCAGGATCATGCCAAGCTTCACCCTACTCTTCCAAAGTTCATTTTAGATGCCCATAGGGAGTCACCGAGGCTTACCAAGGCCTTTTAAGCTCTTATCCCTGTCTCTCCAAACTCAAAACAAATGCCAAGGAAGTAACCTACCAGGAACAACAACGTATTAATTAGTTAAACCTTGAATAGATCCGACTTAAATCTTAAAGATTGATAAAGTTAAAACACTCAACGAAATACAAAAGGACGTGCATGACATTACCTGAAACAATTGAGCATGCCTGAGCAATTTTCTCCATCAACGTATGCGGTGGTTAAACTATCAGTATCCACACAGGTGGTGCAAGGTTTCAGCATCGAACGCTGTAAGAGTTAAAAACTCTGTAAAGAACTCAGATCCTTATAACCATCTATGGTCATTATGTAAGCAGCAAGGTCATGGTATCGAACCCTGGGAGAAATTGCAAACTTGGTTTACAAACCTTGAAATTTCGAGAGCCTTTCGGCCTCTCCCCTCCCCTTCATTGCAAAAATGAATGCTCCAAACTAATGTCTCGACGAGTAGTTCAAAGTGCAGCTAGGGTTTAACACAACAACCGAGAAATATTCATGTGAAGACCTACCATGAGAGATGCCAACGGGCATTCCACCCATATCTCATTTAATAACATTTAAGTATCATAGCTTCCAGATGCATGTAAGACTGCCAACGCAGAGATCAGCCGAGATTAAACTATGGTCTTCAATATGCTTAAAAACATAATGTATGTCGATGCATATTAGTCATAACACGTATTGTAATACGTAGAACCTTTTCAATAGTCGTACTATGCATATAGAATAAAACTATAATGTGCACAAAGGTGATTACAGCTAGCATAAGTTATAATGTGCTTAATGGTTATAACATCTAGCATTTAGTATATTGTGCAGAAAGTCCTAACCCTTAGGTTATATCACAATGTATAGAACTCTTAAGGTAGGGTCGGGTGTTATACAAAATCTTGGATAATATAAGTTGATGAACCCTTGTACAATAAAAGCTATAGTCGATAATTGAACACATTTAACTCAGACCATATTACAATTAAAATAAAGATGGCATAAGCACAATGTTGGAATATGAAGTAAAACTCGAGAGAAAACATCAATAAATAGTTACAACATATGTGTGTTACGTATGCCCATAGCTAAGGTAGGTCTTACCCTTACACAAACTAAATCCTCTATACTTTTAACATCGGAGGCTAATTGGAGTTTAAAACAAGTCTTTTTTACATACATCGTTAATGCTGGGAAAGAAGTATCGCTCTTACCTGTAATCTGCGACAGAATTTCAAGAGCATTAGCTAAATAACTAAGTAAGCCTGAGGGTGCCCATAGGACCCCTTCATCATCAAGAAAATCAATAGTCAGTACTTACGAATAAACAGTACCATAATAAAAGATGAAGTTATTTGACGATGTGTATACATTCAATGAGGTGAACATAATTATTCAAAAAAACAAAATGGTATTTAAAACATCCAACAGTTAATGACCGCGTAAATACATGCTTTTAATAATTTGCAAGCAGTAAGACTTTATGACAAACATAGCAAGTAATTGACATAACATGTTGAAGAAGTATCGTCATCAAGCTGTCGTCTAATTAAACAAATTAACATTTATTGTACTTATCCATAGCGATTGTAGCACTTTATGCTACTTAGAAAAATTTTAATTTTTTGTTAAATTTTGGGATGTTACATTTCCATTCCATTAATTCATCTACTAATTTCAATATTCCAAGTTCCTTATCTTCTTCTCCAATTTTCTTTTGTGTATTATGAAATTCTACTTTGATTATTGGCAAGTTCCTTATCTTCTTCTCTAATTTTATTTTGTGTATTATGAAATTCTTTCTTGTAGGAATGCTCTATTCCAAACAATTCATTTGGATTCACTGCAAATCCAACCCTACATATATGACCACTCTTCTTAGGCCTAAAAACTATAACAAGGGTATCCTAGTTTGTTGCATATGCAATAGACACTAAGTTTGATCGTGCTGATTCAATTTGTTTCAAGACACTAGCTTATCTATGTTAAGAAAATAGATTAAAAGAATAAGGAAGAAATTAGATGGTCTATTTGTGGAATGCATTCCCCTCCATTTGAATTTGCTGACATCATATAAATGGATATGTGGATGTGCATCATGTCATGTATGGAGTATAGGGTTAACAAAACTTTCGAGAAAGTAACTAAAAAATAATCGAAGAAGTTTTGCAATCTAAGATCAAAACAAATTAAAACTAGCAAGCCATATTAAAAATTAATAATAGGGTTTATATACGCCAATCGATGTATATCAACCACATTTAAATGTGCGGAAATGGTTGATATATGTCGATCGATGTATATCAACCACATTTAAATGTGTGGCAATGGTTGATATATGACGATCGACGTATATAAGCCATATTATTAATTATTAATATGGCTTGCTAGTTTACGGTTGGCGTGTGGGGAAGGATTGTGGAGTTTTTATTATTATAATAATTACTAATATAATAATTAAAAATCCATAATAATAATAATAATAATAATAATTATTGTTCATAATAATCAATGGTCAACTAATAGTCAACTATGGTTAACTATTCGTCAACCATTGTCCAACCGATGGTTAACCAATTGGTTGACATTGGTATGGTCAACCAATTGGTTCACCATTGGTTAACCAATGGTTGGCCATTGGTTGACTATGGTTAACCAATTGGTTGACCAATGGTTGGCCATTGGTTTACTATGGTGAACCAATTGGTTGAAATTTATGGATCATTGGTTAACCAATGGTTGACCAAGACCAATTGTAAACCATTTGGTTGACCATTGGTTAACCAATGTCAACCATTGGTTGATTATTTGTCAACCAATGGTCAACCATGGTCAACCAATAGTTAACCAATGTGAACCATAGTTAACCATGGTTAACTAATGCTCAAGCATTGTCAACTAATGCTTAACCATTTGGTTGACCAAGACCAATGGTCAACCATTTGGTTGACATTGGTCAATGTCAACCATTGGTTGACTATTTTCAACCAATTATCAACCAATAGTCAACCATGGTCAACCAATAGTTAACCAATGTGAACCATAGTCAACCAATGTCAACCATGGTCAACTAATGCTTAACCATTTGGTTAACCAGTGTCAACCATTGGTTGACTATTTGTCAACTAATGATCAACCAATAGTCATGGTTAACCAATAGTCAACCAATGTCAACCATGGTCAACTAATGCACTTGACCATTGGCTCCATTTTGAAAAAAAGTCTATGGTAAATAAAATATTGGCCTACCTTAACAGCCACTTATTCTGTTTTGCACCTAGAACTAGCCTAAATGGCCTTAGAAAAATGCCCACCATTTCTCACATGTGAGGGATAAAACATTTCTGATACCATAAGTTTGCAGGTGGATGATTTATTCAATCAATGTTAAAGATATTATTCAATTTAATAATGTTGTTAATGTTGATATGAATATGAATATTAATATTAATATTAACGCTCGTCTTATCTCAAATTGTGGAAATCACAAAGTATGTTATGGTTGAGTGTATAATTTTATACTGTTATGTTATGTTATAATATTGTTATCAATTTTATTCATGTTATTAATGATATTATTAAATTTATTAATGGTGTTAATGTTAATATCACTTTTAATATTATTGTTAAAGTTAATGTTTTCTAAAACCCATGTTAATGGAAATCTTATTATCAATATTAATTAATGTTAATTTTAACCATCTTAATGTTATTAATATTAATGCTATTTAAGTTTATTAAAGTTTTTATCATTATTGAGTTATGTTGATCATTTTTTACTTTAATGCTCTTAAAATTAATGCATTGTTGTCCTTTAACATCAATGTTATTATCAATGTTAAGTTTAACCAACTTAACCTTATTAATGTTAATATTATTAATTTGATTCATGTTAATGATATTAATGTCATTATTAATATTATTAATATTAATAATTAATATTAATGATATTCTTAATGTTAATATTATCCATATGTTATATAGTCACAATTACGAAGCAATAATATAGAAATAAAACATTTAATAAGTAATAATTTAAAAATAAAATTTGAATATTATATCAAACTTTGTAATAATTTTATAAGATTGTGTTTAAGAATAAATATAAATGTTAATGCTAATTTTTTTAATATTAATTTATCAACATTAATGTTAATGGTATAAGGATATGGATTTTATTCATAATTTTCAAAAATTATTGAATAAATTGTTCTATTTTTTAAATAAAAAACATTAAAAAAATTGCATACTTTCTTTTGAAACTTAAACATAAAATATCATATAACATTATCATTGAATTCAATAAAAAATAATTGCAAAAAAATATTATATTTTTTAACATGGTACACAATTAATAACTAAACTATACAGCTGGGGGATGGGGGCTGAAAGACTTATCAGTCTTTAGTGTAGCACTCTATTTGAAGAGCCTATGGAGGGCGTTATTTGGGGACTCACTATGGTCCAGGGTTATACAACAAAAATATGTGAAAACAGAAATTACATATTGGTTGAGGATGCCCAATAAGATGACAAGGGGTGTGTCTCCTGTATGGAACGGTTTTTTAAAGGCTTATTGTTGGCTAGCTACAGAGACATGTTGGAAAGTAGGGAATGGATAGAATGTTGCTATAGGAATCGATCTTATCATGTGTGTGAATGCGGTCCATAAACTGTCGCCTGGACTATTATCCTCACTTAGGAACGCAGGATATTACACTTTAAATACCATTGTTAGCAAGAATCCGCAGAGATATTGGATAACTGCTGAGGAGCTACAACTTTCACATCAATTTGTTGTTGAATGGGATACTTATATCCATACTTTAAATAGTGCAGGTATCCGTTTGAGCTGTGGGGATGATAAGGCGTTATGGGCTGGTAATGAAGCTTCAAGGAGTACCGCATATAGCTATATGATAAAGAGGCGATGTATCTTTCTTATGCACTGGTGGTACAAGGCTATTTGGTCTTGGCACATTTCATTGAAACTTAAATGCTTCTTATGGTTTCTGTTCCGGGATCGACTCAAAACGTGGGATAACCTTTCTTTGATGGGGTGGAATGGGCCCAGTCTGTGCGCACTATGTAAGAATGATTCTGAATCTTCATCACATATTTTCATTGATTGTTCTTTCACTCAATCTTTATGGGGAGAATTTTATCAGTGTTTTGGCATTACTATGGTGTGGGGAGGCTGTAAAGTGGAGTCAAGTCTTCATTGCTGGGTTAATAGCTGTAAAATTCATCTTACTCTTCTTGTTTTCATTTGTTGGGCTATATTGAGGGTAAGAAATAAGGCCATTTTTGAAAACCTTAGCCCAAACTTGGAGAATATTTATAACTCAGCACTGAGTCAATATCTCAAATACCAGTATGTTGAGGCTGCTCCTGTTCAATGCAATATTGGAAACTTTCAACTTTCCTTTGATGAACCGGTGCTATTATTTGATGGGGCAGCTAAATTGGGGAACTGTGGAGCAAGTGGGGTAATTTTACTAAATCAACAACACTTTTATACTTTCTAACTGAATTGTGGCAAAGGGACGAACATGAAAGAAGAATTGTTAGCACTTTGGTGTGTCACTCGTGTTGCAAACCTCTTTGAGTTGGCAAATGTTAAAATATTTGGTGATTCGCGAGTAACGATTAAATGGGCGAGAGGTGAATATGATTTAAAGGTGCTAAACTTAGTTTATTGGTGTAAAAGAATATAGATTGAATTGAGAGCATTGAGTTCACTGCCCCTGACTCATATTTACAGAGAATTCAACACTTAGACAAATGAGCTGTCAAAATTGGCAATGGAGGATAATGAGGGCTATTTATTATGGGAAGAACACTGTGAGAACTTGATGATTGATTTGGGTACTATGTATTTTCTAGATTAGAGACTTTCGGAGCTCTAATTTTGGCTCATGGTTTTTGTATTTAGTATGTTTTTATGTATTTGGGAGGATTATCGAAAAACCATGTTTTTGGGTTTTTTGGAACTCAATTATGCAGTTGGACATCATGTACTATTTGATTCAGTATTGAATAACAATAGTATGCTTTTTTTAGTGGGAAAAAAAAACTATACTTTAATTAACTATAACAATAACATTAAAATCATGAAAACCTAAAAAATTATTTTAAATTTTAACATTTTTTTTAAATAAATATTGAAAATTTAGGATGTATTTAATATGTTAATACACAGTAATTTTACAAGACGAGCTTATATCAAAGGACATAAGGACATATAGTTAACCATATTAATAGTTAAAAGATTATTCAAAGAAAGATCAACAAACACATGTGCAAGCCTAACTTCAACTTAAACAATACAATGCAAAGCATGACCTAAAATATTAGATTTGATCAAAGAAATCAGAAGCACCCGTAGTATTGATATTCTACATATTGTAGAACGCTTGTCGAACGCCCAAGTGTAACTTGCCTACCCTTATATTTTCATCATTATTTCAGAAAGTTCACAAAATTACAATATATGAAAGGTATATTTCATATAACACTCACAGGATTTCTAAATTATAGTAGCTTTTTGCATAAATCTGATTACAAAGTATTGTTAGCACAGCCTTGAGTATGAGCTAGTCGCTAGTTTCCTGTTGGTTGCTTTCTGTGCGCTCCATTCTTTTTTTCAAGCTATTGTTGCTTTTGATGTGCTAGCTCCGCTCTTTATGGTGGAAATTCATTTAGAAAATGAAACGTTTTGTTTGGCAGACATATATGACACATTAATTCGCATGATAGATTAATCGTGCATAACGTTCCAGCCACCACAGGTAGATATGTGACGTTCCAGCCACCACTGCCAAATAGGGGTGAAATGGTAAGTTGAGGAGTGCGGAGTGGAGAAATTAAGGGGATAGAGACGAATGTTTCAACCACCACTTGCAGCTCTTCTTTCACTTATGCTGGATTAATTACTCAACCTTAATTAAATAATTCACATTAGCCCACAATCTGCAGGTAATAACTGCAACTGCAAGGTATTTATGATACTCAATCTCTGCCATCTATTTCATGGTCGAACTGCAAGGTATTTATGGTATTCAATCTCTTCCATCTATTTCATGGTTGAAAACCATGAATATTCCTTGTGATGAAATCTGGACCACAAATTGCTTAATTGCAATTAAAAGGCCGTAACTTCCATCCAGTTCGTATTGAAATAAAGAAGCCTATCCATTATACGATAGACCTACCAGCTTAATTGCAATTAAAAGGCCGTAACTCCCATCCAGTTCGTATTGAAATAAAGAAACCTATCGATTATACGATAGACCTACCAGGAGAATTCCATGTTGGGACATCTCGGACAAGGATGAAGATAAGAAAAATTCTCCATGGAAGAGCAGAGTCAACTCAAATAAGGACAACAATAAGAAAGATACACTAGCGAGGAGCGAGGAGCATAGACAACTTGGACAGGGATTGTAATGTCCCAAAAATAGCAAAAATTTAAAATTTTTCCTGCGTGCAATATTGGTGAGTTTACAGTAAAAAGATTCATTCATTAATCTATCATCATTAAAACATACATAATTGCACAAAACACTTGTTAGTCTAAGACTACTATTTTACATAGTCAAATCTATGTGTAAGTTTAGAATTTGCAGAAGCCATGTGGAAATGATATGATTGCACTTATTCGTTGAAAATGTAAATACTGGTACAGAGGTGGGACATAACACTTTTTACTGTTTTCAGAATCATGTGATTTAATTGTGATTGTCTATTGCACCTTCAGGTGATGAGCTTCTTGTTGATGGTATGTTATCCCCTTGGTGACTATTATAATACTCTCGGAGAGGTAATTACATACCTCGGCAGGGTTGCCCGGAGGTATGAGTAAGAGTAATGGTTGCCGGACTTATTTAGCTTTTTGCTAATATCCCATTTGCCTTGGCATTTGCAGGTGTGATTAATCTGAAGACATTGTCTGTAAGGTTTGGTACCTAAATTGCTTAATGATACTATCTCTCCAAGGCAAAGGATAAGTTATAAAAAGAAGATGGTTATCCTACTACTTGGGAGTGCACAACATGAAAGGGTTCCCCGTTGGTAAGATTCAAGATTAAACTCTTAATGTCATTTAAACCAATGTGGATTGACTCATAGTTTTGTTTATAGTTGGTGCAAGAATCGAACCCTTTAGTATTAGATGAGAGTTGGTCCTACGACTTCACTATAGGCTTGTGCAAATAATTTCACCTCCACTAAGGTGAGTTGGTATACCATTTAATGCATTTTAAAGGAGTGTGGGAAACAGCCTATCACGAGGGTTTGGGAGAGAAATGGTTTGGGGCTTTTTGCTCATCACTCTTGCATTTGACTTACTCTTCGTTTTGGATCTGCATCGCATTGGTATGGCTACTATGTTGGGGACTGACCCGAGCTTTGCTCGTGGTTAGCATATTTATTAGATACCGAGCCCGTTTATGGTGTAAGACGATCCAGGTAAGGAAAACCTTCCATTTGTATTTGATATTTCATATCCTTCTTCTGTTACTGGAATTTCATGGCGGAGCTAACTAATATCGCATTTTGTCCATGACAAAGGGGAGAACCTGGGCATGGGCATAGCTAAGATTTGAGGTGGTGTATATGTGGCTAATATAAGTGGCAAGTCTCGCTCATCCATTCATGCCCTACCTTCTGCAGCCCTGCTGTTGTATGTATGCGTTTGGCTTGGTTATTTTTGTGTGAGACTCCTGTAAGCCATTGGCTTACTGATTCACTTTGGGGAGGTCTAAGTAGTCGCCTAATGACTGTACTAGACAGAATGGGATTTCAATGTAACTAAATATCTTATCGAGTACTGGGACCGTGATATAAAAGAACTGTGTAGTAATTGAGTCTTGACTTTTACTTGGCTCTGTGAAGTTTTGTAAACAAATGAAATGCTATATCGTTGAAATACAACCCTGTACAGTTGCAATGGCTATCATGGTACACTTCAAATTCTTTGTATGAATATAAGGCTTTAAGCTTAAACTTAATGATGCTACTATTATAGGTCTCTGGGATATTTTGAAATTCTGTTTGTATAGGAATTGTTTATATGGTAATAGGTCTTAGCGCCTTCAGTTTGGGAAAGATATAGTTGTGATTTGCGTGTTAATTTGATTTGCATTTGCTACTGCATTGAAAGTTTGCTAGGGTGTTGCTGTGTAAACAATGTATTGCTTGTAAAGGAATATAGGATATAAATGAGGATTTCCTATGCTTGTCGGCTACTACGAAGATAGAGTCGTTTTGTTTCTTACTTTTGGGTAGACCTATAATGAAATCCATACTTATTATCTCCCACTTCCATTCTGGAATGGGTAATGGTTGAAGTAGTCCGGAGGGGTGTTGGTGTTCCGCTTTGACCAACTGACATTCCTGACACTTCGCGATGAACAATGCGATGTCGGCTTTCAGTTTAGGCCAAAAGTAGTGTTTCTTTACGGTTGAAATCATCTTTTGATATCATGGGTGTCCTGAATAGGGGCTTCGATGGAATTCGATGAGTATGTTAGGTCTAATGTCCCCCCCCTTGGGAACGTAAAGCCTCTCCTTTGACCATAACAATCCTGATTCATCTATCTTGTATTCTTTCTGTTGTTGAAAAAGCCTATCTTCTTGGATATTTTTAAGGATCTCAACATAGAACTGGTCATTTTGGCATGCCATTCTAATTCTGTCATGTAAGTCGGAGTCAGTTCGACTTTTAGTTACCTCATATAACATATGAGCTCGTCGACTTAAGGCGTCAGCGATCTTATTTTCTTTCCCCTTGATGTGTTTCAGTTCAAAGTGATATTCACTAAGGAAGGCTAACCACCTAGCCTATCTAGCATTCGGGTCTGGTTGATCGAACAAATATTTTAGACTCATGTTGTCCATCTTTAGTAGGAATTTCTTACCCATGAGGTAATGTCTCCACATCTTTAGAGCATGGATAATGGCGGCCAATTCGAGGTCATGAGTAGGATAGTTTTTCTCATGTTCCTTTAGCTTTCTTGACTCATAGTAGATGGCAAAGTCATCTTGCATAAGGACTCCACCGAGTCCTTCCTTGCTTGCATCGGTACAAACTACGAAGTCCCCATTGGGGTCGGCAATTCGTAGTATTGGTGCACTAATCAGAAGTTGTTTTAACTTCTGAAAACTTTCTTCGCACTTGTCTGTTGAGGTGAACTTACTGGTTTTCTTCTGTAATGCGGTCATGGGGCAAGCGATCCGAGAGAAGTTCTCAATGAACTTTTGATAATAACCGGCTAAACCTAGGAATGATCGTATGTCGAAAACACACGTGGGTGTGGGCCATTCTTTGATAGCTTCGATCTTTTCGGTGTAAACGGCTATTCCCTTCTCGGAAATGATGTGCCCTAGGTACTGTATCTAAGGTCTATAGAAATCACACTAGCTAAATTTTGCGTACAGCTGATGTTCTCGTAATATCCATAGGACTATTCGGAGGTGTTCCTCATGTTCTTCCTCATTCTTGGAATAGATTAGGATATCGTCTATGAAGACTAAAACAAACTTGTCGAGGTACTTGCTAAAAACATTGTTCATCATGCAAATGAAGTTTACGGGTGCATTTGTCAGACCAAAGGGCATTACTACAAATTCGTAGTGGCCGTATCGGGTGCAAAACGTGGTCTTATTGATGTCCTCATCACGGATCCTCACCTGGTAATATACAGATCGCAGGTCAATTTTCGAGAAGATCTTTGCTCCTCCAACTTGGTCAAACAAGTCATCGATCCTAGGGAGTGGATAACGGTTCTTGAAGGTTAACTTGTTGAGTTGGCGGTAATCGATGCACATACACATCGTGCCGTCCTTTTTAATAAAGAGGATTGGTGCTCCCCAGGGAGACCCACTCGGTCAAATGTAACCCTTGTCTATTAGTTCTTGTAATTGTATTTTGAGCTCTACCAGTTTGGGTGTACTCATACGGTACGGAGTCCTAGAGACGGGTACGGATACGGGAATTAGTTCTATGGAAAAGTCTAAGTCCTGCTTGGGTGGTAACCCTGGTATCTCCTTGGGAAATACGTCTCTAAATTCTACTAGTATCGAGAAATCCTCGATCTTTTGATCTCTATCGGCTTCTACCGATTGAAGGTGGATTGCAAATAGTTTACAACCCTTTCTTAAGCATTTCTTTGCTTGTAATGTTGATATCTGTTGTACTGATACTTCCTTAGGTATACCTTGGATGGTTCTTTTGTTCCCTTGATCATCGGTGCATAGGATTGACTTATTCAAGCAATCCAACAAGCCATGATGTCCTTCCAACCAATCCATGCCTATTATTACGTCATAAGATCCTAGTGGTAAGATGGTCAAATCTATCTTAGTTAAAAATCCGTTCAAATCTATCTCACAACTCTTAACTAGTTTGGAGACCTTCCGTTTGGTACCTGTGGCTAATTGTACCAGCCATGGTGCTTTGTGACTCTCTCGGTTTAATTTGCAAGACTCTACTATTCTAGGAGAGATGTAACTCCGACAAGCACCCGGGTCTATTAAAACTGAAATGAGATTGTTAGATATTTTACCCTCAATTTCTACCATGGTGGCTTGATGATCTGCTTGCCGGCCATCAAGGGCGGCATAAATCCTAGGTGTCTTTGCCATGTTTCCCAGTGTAGGTTCTGCTTGGATGTTGTGTAAAGTCCCATCTGTTTTGTTGGGACAGTCTCTATAGTAATGTGGTCCCTGGCATTTCCAACAAGAAATAGTTGCTGTGACTGTCTTTGCCCCTTTGTTGAAGGATGGCCTGTTGGCTGATGGTGGTGGTACACTAGGTCGAGTTTGGGGTCAGCTGAAACCTCTGTTGGGTGGGAAACTATTGTTATGTTTCCAAAAAGGTGGGGGTCTAAAACATGGTCTGCGGTTGTCTGAGAAAGTCTTGAATCTGTCTCTATTTCTATTGATGTTGTCATTCCTTGGCTGCCCATGCTCATAGCACAGCGTGGCTTTATGTAGGGTTATATCAAGGGTTTTGGGCATGTTGAATTCTATCTTATCTCTAAAGTTTGGTGGCAACCCACCCAAGAACTACTGAATTTTCACCTTCTCATCCTTAATATAAGGCACATAGTACAACAAGTCTAAGAACCGATTTATGAAAGCTTCCATAGTCAGGAAACCCATTTTTAGCTCATGAAATTCTTTTATCTTCTTGTCGAAGAATCTTTTAGACATATATTTGTCCTGAAATATTCTGCTGAAAGTGTCCCAGCTTATCTCTCGCAGCTCTTGTCCCTTAGTGTGTTTTAAGTCCCACCACCATCTGGCAACTTTTCCATTTAAGTTGTATATGGCTAGTCGGGCTTGCATCTCATTGGAGTAATTATGAACCTTAAAGTATTTTTTCATCCCTAACAACCATTCTTTAGCATTTTCTCCTGAGTCAACTTCCCCATCATAAGTTGGGGCCCTTATTTTTCTGAACTCCCCTTGTAAGCTTTCATCACTCTTCCTCCTTTTCTTGCAAGGAGGTGAAGAACCATTGTCATTGGAAGAGCTCTTACAGTCCTCTTCCAATGGTTTTGATTTATGTTCTGTTTGATCTTCTATTTTGTAACTGGCTTCCTTCCTGGTGTTAAGAGAGTTGACAGAGAGAGTAGGATGTTCAGGGGGTTTTTGCCCTGTTAGGCTTTGGAGTAAGGCTTCATTTACAGCCCACTGTTCCCTTCTTTCTTGCATATTCTCATCCCTGAAACTCTAGAATTCTGCCTGTAGCTGCTGCATGGATTTCTCCAAATTTGAGTTGAGCTCCACCACAATTTCTTGTTCTCATGGTGGGGAATTTAGATTGCCTCGTACACTACTACCTTGTTCTGCATTCATTTTTCCTACTAATGCCTGTATCTAAAATTTATATAAGTATCTGTTGCCGGAAAACAATGTGTTAGTTAATTCTTCTCGTAAAAACATAATACAATAATTTAGACACTTTCCTGTATCTGCAGCTATCTTTGGTAGTGAACCCAATACGTCACTTAGTGTTTGTAACTTGCTCTCATACCACTTGTAATGTGCCAAAAATAGAAAAAAATTAAAAATTTTCATGCCTGCAATATTCGTTAGTTTACAGTAAAAAGATTCGTTCATTAATCTATCATCATTAAAACATACATAATTGCACGAAACACTTGTTTGTCTAAGACTAGTGTTTTACATAGTCAAATCTATGTGTAAGTTTAGAATTTGTGGAAGTGATGTGGAAATGATATGATTGCACTTATTCGTTGAAAATGTAAATACTGGTACATAGGTGGGACACAACACTTTTTACTATTTTCATAATCATGTGATTTAATTGTGATTGTCTATTGCACCTTCAGCTGATGAGCTTCTTGTTGATGGTATGTTATCCCCTTGGCGACTGTTATAATACTCCGGGAAAGGTAATTACATACCTCGGCAGGGTTGCCGAGAGGTATGGGTAAGAGTAATGGTTGTCGGACTTACTTAGCGTTTTGCTAATATCCCATTTGCCTTGGCGTTTGTAGGTGTGATTAATCTGAAGACATTGTCTCTAAAGTTTGGTACCTAAATTGCTTAATGATACTAACTCTCCAGGGAAATGGATAAGTTATAAAAAGAAGATGGTTATCCTACTACTTGGGAGTGCACAACATGAAAGGGTTCCCCGTTGGTGAGATTCAAGATTAAACGCTTAATGTCATATAAACCAATGTGGATTGACTCATAGTTTTGTTTATAGTTGGTGCAAGAATCGAACCCTTTAGTATTAGATGAGAGTTGGTCCTGCGACTTCACTATAGGCTTGTGTAAATAATTTCACCTCCACTAAGGTGAGTTGGTATACCATTTAATGCACTTTAAAGGAGTGTGGGAAACAGCCTGCCACAAGGGTTTGGGAGAGAAATGGTTTGGAGCTTTTTGCTCATCACTCCTGCATTCGACTTACCCTTTGTTTTGGATCTGCATTGCGTTGGTATGGCTACTGTGTTGGGGACTGACCCGAGTGTTGCTCGTGGTCAGCATATTATTAGATACTGAGCCCGTTTTCGGTGTAAGACGATCCTTCTCTATATAGGTAAGGAAAACCTTCCATTTGTATTTAATATTTCATATCCTTCTTCTGTTACTGGAATTTCATGGTGGAGCTAACTCATATTGCATTTCGTCCATGACAGAGGGGAGAACCTAGGCATGGGCGTAGCTAAGATTCGTGGTGGTGTAGATGTGGCTAATATAAGTGGTAAGTCTGGCTCATCCATTCGTGCCCTACCTTCTGTAGCCCTGCTGTTGTATGTATGCGTTTGGCCTGGTTATTTTTGTGTGAGACTTCCGTAAGCCATTGGCTTACTAATTCACTTTGGGGAGGTCTAAGTAGTCTCCTACTGACTGTACTAGACAGAATGGGGTTTCAATGTAACTAAATATCTGATCGAGTACCAGGACTATGATATAAAAGAACTTTGTAGTAATTGAGTCTTGACTGTTACTTGGCTCTGCGAAGTTTTGTAAACAAATGAAATGCTATATTGTTGAAATACGACCCTGTACAGTTGCAATGGTTATCATGGTACACTTCAAATTCTTTGTATGAATATAAGGCTTTAAGCCGAAACTTAATGATGCCACTATTATGGGTCTCTGGGATATTTTGAAATTCTGTTTGTACAGGAATCGTTTATATGGTAATAGGTCTTAACGCCTTCAATTTGGGAAAGATATAGTTGTGATTTGTGTGTTAATTTGATTTGCATTTGCTATTGTATTGAAAGTTTGCTAGGGTGTTGCTGTGTAAACAATGTATTGTGTGTAAAGGAATATAGGATATAAATGAGGATTTCCTACACCTCTATCCCTATACTGGGGCTAGCAGACCTCGCTTATCTTACTAGTGGCGTGGATAATAATGGTTGCTTACATGAGGAGGGTTTTCCAGTTGTACTCAGTGTTTTGTTCCTTTGTTGTTGGTGACCATGACCCCTGTAGGGAATTCTTACCAGTTTTGGGGTGTGAGTTAGTCGTGGGGTTTGACCCTTGATCTCTGTTTTCGTTATGCATTTGTGTTTGTGACTTTCTAACATTTCTAAACACTGTCAATTTATAATGTAATTTGTTGGGGTTAAATCAAGTTCGAGTAGGGTATCGATCTATGAAATTTTAAAACCCTATGCTCTTTGAAGACTAGATCGATGGTGGTAGCAATGGCAAAATAATATGTGTGTCTTGTATTGGAAAAGAGGAATGTATAAAAGAAAATGATGATTTCTGTCCTTCCTATTGTCAACGTTTTAATACAAATGTAGTGTGTAAATTTGTGTAGCTTTTCAAGAAACGAAGTAGATAGAAAAATAATTCATACGAAGAATGATGCTATGTTTTTCTTCTTTAGATTTGGTATTGTTAGGTATTCGAAATGTCTGGACTAAATATTTTTTTGTTTAAAACAAAACTGGATCTCAATAATTAAAATGTCTTGATGAAGTTTCCAGCTAAGGGTTAATATGAGAGAAAATAAAACACAAAATATTTTGGTTGAATTAAATAAACGATTCTGATATTCTAGTAAGCAATACAAGGACTAGCAAAGACTAGTTGGCTAGTCTTGCTAGGACTGCCATTTGACTCTCGGAAAAACTTGTCTTAAAACAGAAATTGAGAACATTACAAATTTCAAATTTCATTCATAAATGAACAATGTATAAATTATAAGAGGGTTTTATAAAGATCTCATAACTATTGATCTCTGTAGCTTGTTCCAGCTGTTAATGTCCTGCTGATCCCTGTAGCTTGTTTCTGTTGATAATGACCTGCACACTCAACCACTATTTAATGAAAACCTCCTGAGCTCTTAGCTCACCTAAGAATTTATCTTGGATTGGATGACTTTGGGACTACCACGTTCCTCCCAACCATGATTCTACAACCATTCCTGGTTCAGTATGAATCCCCCCGAGCTGGTTTTGACATGCAAACTGAGAAGTAGAGGCCCTAGGTATGTAGCTGGTTTAGATTTCCGAAGCTGTAGGTAGATTTTGCTTCCTTGAGCAGAGAGTTCTTCTTGGAATAATAAATAAAACCAAAAGAAAAATATCCCCCACACTTTGGGGTCTGTCCTCTTTAAGTAGGGCAATTCTTGAATTATGACTATTGGAAAAATACTAGTTTCTTTAAATTAATTTAATTTATAAAAACAATATTTGTTTATTTTAACTACTAGTTACTTTGGAAACTAGGAGGTCTCACTTTGTTTCACCAAAGTGTTTTCGATTTTTTTTTAATCTTTTTATAATAATAATAATAATATTAATATTAATGACAATTTACAATCCTATCCAAATATTTAATAATTAATAAAATGTAAGTGGAAGCCCACTTAAACATAAGTATATATAATAAAACTAATCAATATTATAAATATTGAAACTCCTAATTACTACTACTTAGCTTTGGGATCCTTTAAGAATTTTGTTTCACATAATGCTTCTTTTAATTCTTTTTAATGAAAGGGGGTCCACTTCTCTGGACGGCTTTGGTAGTTGGTAGGGCACCTCTAGTCTCTCCTTTTGCATGTCAGATCCCTCATTTTAACATGGTAGTTCCCGCAGTAGATGATGATGATAAGATTTATTTGATCAAGTTGAAATAGTTGTGATAAGTCTCGCAAGTGCTATTCAGAGTCCTCTTCGACTCAACACCTGAGATGTAGTAACCCCGAGTGCTCTTCAAAGTCTTTCAACTCAACACTCTCACATGGGTGTTACGCTAGTACAATCCAGAGCCTCTGCTCAACATTAGAGCTAGAATGTGGTTGTGAGACACATCTAGGATATTTAATTTTCCTCGGATCTAGTAATAATTTCTCTCAAGCTTGGAGAGCTACAGGGCTCATGCCCAACACTCAACGTACATCGGGGCTTAGGCCCAGTACGAAGTAGAATCCTCTAAATACATCAAGGCTTAAGCCCAGTATATAGGCCACTCGTGTGTTTCTGAGTCCACTCTCAACACACTAAATAATCAACCATGTAAATCATGCTATGCACAGTATAATGTAACAAAAGGAATAATCTCAGTATATCATAATTTGTAACCAATTCTCATAATACAACATAGTTTATTCATTCGGGCTTTCCTGCCCCGCATAATCAATAATGAAAACAAATCCGGGTCCATGCCCAATATATCAACTTACGAAGGAATAGATCAAAACAACAAATGCTATGTCAAACATAATAAATCACATGTACTGGGGTCATGACCCGATATAACGTCAATCATAGTTAGTCAAAAAGTTGGGATATTACAGGGATAATGATAAGGAGGATAGACAGCTAGTAAGGATCACAGATAACTCGGGGAGAGATAACGATAAGGAAGATAAATCGGCAATGAGACGAGACAACTCGAATAGGAATGATGATAAGAAAAATATGCCCGACATTGGAAAAGAGTAATCCGTAGTCAACATTTCAAAATTTGATTTGGATGAAGTCTCTCACAACGTTCTTGGCAATGGTTTAAACTTCATTGTTGCTGCCAAGAAGATTCCACATGAATATATTATCTACTGTATAGAGGACTCTATTATTTCACTCGTAAAGACAAAAAAAGGATGTTAGAGAGGACTTCTCACTCACTTTGAGAAAGGATAAACCTCCAAAAAGTAACCTAAGCATGGAGGAATCAAGAACTCTTCAAATCTCAAAGAAAACAAGGACATCACAATCTTAAAAGCAGACAAATGTAATGCCATTGTCACCATGGATACAGTGGAATACAAAAAAAAGTTGATGGATGTAAAATATTTCCACGTGCACTGGATTTTTGTTGCATTCTTTCTGATCTGAACAAACAACATTTCATAATTTCGTATAAGTTCACTTATATTTCCCATTTCCTTGAGCATATACTTGTTGCTACAATTCAAATCAACATGGCTAGGGATTTCTGGAAAAATAGTTAGGTGATTTGATAAAAGAAGTTGCAAGAGATTTAGCAGGTTTTGAACCATGAAGAGTCTACATAGTGTGAACGTTCTCACACTTCTTTTGAACTTCTTCAGGCACAACAACATCCCTACCAACATCAACTCATGATGTTGTGGAGGTATATACTTTAGAAGATCAAAATATATATCATATATTAGTCATGTATGTGGCTTCAGGGTGTTGTTATTAGCCTTTGATGAACGAAATCTTCATCTAAGAAACCCTTGACCCATACCACGTGCTTCAACATTGTAATGGTGCACATAGCCATAACATGTAAAATAGTCACAATAGTGCATGCACATTGTATGAATGTGCATGTGATTTGGAATGCACTCATGTTCCTATAACATGTGCGTGGTCATTAAAATCAACTTCTTTTTTTGTGTTGTTTACAATTCTTAAATATGTGTTTCCTCACTTGGTTTGAATTTAGGTTTGAAATGACAAATTTGACAGTTTGGGTTGCAAAAATATCAAAACCTCAATTTTTCATAATGTCTTTCTATAGTTCAATTTTCTATGTTATATCTATATAGTAAATGTAGATCGTATGCAACAATTTATTTGTAAATGTATATCGTATAGATTTGTAAACTGCACACACATATAGATTTGTAAATTGCACACACATATAGATTTGTAAATGTAGATCGTATCTGTTTACTGTTTTAAATGTATTATTGTTTTGATATGTATCAAAATAATACATACATCTATTGTTGCTCCTATAATGTTTCCATATTGGACCCATTTCAAAAATAAATTCTATGCTACACTAGTACATATAGAGATCTACAATAAAAAAAATGTTTTTGATTATGTTAATACGATCATACCATGCACTAATGCATGACATTGTAATTTCATGGGCATAATGACTTTCATAATTTTAAAAAATATATAACATTATAATTTTTGAAAAAATTGTTCTAGACAAGAACAATTTGCTATCTAAAATTGCACAAAAAAATTGATGAAATTTCATCATGTAGGTACTCAACACTTGCATTAACTTGAACATATGTATTATGTTTTGCACGAAAAAGAACAGACAAATGTTAGAAAGATAAATTTTAAAATATTAAAAAAACATATAAACAAAACTTTTTGAACATATGTATTATGTTTTGCATAAAAAAGAACATACAAATGTTAGAAAGATCAATTTTAAAATATTAAAAAAACACATAAATAAAACTTATACATTATGGAAGTTAATGAAGTTTCCTACATTTCATCTTCTTACACCATATTTAAATTCATTATGAAATTACTTGGAATCAGCCTACAAGTCAACAAATTATTTTATTCCATGTTTGCATTGGCACTAACTCATCACAAGATACCATAGTTAGCTTTCACTCACCCTAACATTAAAATGATCACATTTGTTAGTGTTCAAAATCATCATGGAAACTACCACATGGTTCTGAGAAACACATAGTAAATGAAAGAATAATTACATTATAAACAAGATCAAGTTCAAAGAGTTGAGACTAGGGTATTATGTCAAATAAAGGAGATACAAAAATACCGAATAATGTATAGCACATTCATAAATGTTGATTAAATTAACTAATTATGCATGATTTTTAAAATTGTGTAAACATATGTGTTTGTAGAACTTAGTTGGATAGACAAATTAATGCACCTTCCATGCCACCCATATTAATACACTAGAATCTCATGCTACTTTCCTATGTTGGTTTTGACAAGGATCGTGAGCACAATTGTTTTTTTTTTCACGTTGGATGGAATCAAGTCACATAAGGTAACCAATGATTATTATATGTAATGTTTTAAATTGACTTGTAAAGTAAAGTTTATATTAAGATATAACATGTTTCTCTGGAGTTAGTTTCAAGTTGGACAATCTAGCCTTCCTATTGTTATTCCACTTTTAGTACATTCCTATTCCTAATATGCTCTTAAATCATTTGTTTATATATAATGGACTGCAAGGCAATATCAAATTTTGAAAAAACAAATACCATATGAATTTCACCTGCAAAGCAAGCAATTAATATTGGTGAATTGTTGCAAAGTTTGCAAATGTATTTAGTAATCATTTTTTTCGCATATTTGGAGTACATATTCTTAGAGTATTAATCTACCCACCGTGCTCAATTGTGAAGAATGTTCAGTTTATGTGCCTCAATATTTGAAACTTACGATGGTTTGGTTCAATCATTGGGGAATTTTCTCTCCTATTTGTTTCTCCATCTATACATGCCATTATTGGTGTTTCATTGCCTCTCATCATGTCCTACTTACAAAGATTTTAATAGTGGTTAAAATTTACAAGATACGTTTCTATGTTATTCATGTTATCACTAACTCATTCATCCAATTAGTTCACACCTTGTGATTGTTTTCATTAGCAATAGAAATTCATGCCCCTTGTATCCATCCCTTCTAGTGCACTTGCACACAGTGGCATTATTTTCCCTTCCTTTGTCATTATGCCCATCATTAGTTTGAGTGAGGCCACTATTGTACACTTTATTGTTAGTGCAGTTACCATGGGACCATTTTCTTTTAATGAATCAACTGTGGTCACACTCACTAGTGGTTCATCATAGGTATTTTACAAGTAGTTAAAATTTACATGTCACATGTTTATGGTATTCATATTAGATTGTTAAAGCTTGTATCTAACTAATATGGCACCTACTAAATACAACCATTGGAAAGATTATTCCATGCCCCCATTGCACTACAGATTAAGATGCCAGTTGTACTCGACCTTCTAGCATGTATGCACATGAAAATGTTGTTCCCCCTTCCCCTATCATTATACCCACTATTACTTTGAGTGAGGATCCTATTGTACTCTCTATTATTAGTGTAGCTATGGTAGGACCATCCTCCAATATTCAAATCATTGTAGCAACATCCACTAATTTTTCCTTAGGGCATGATGTTTGACCAACAATTTTGTCTCCTAGACATCAATGGCAATCTCCTAGATTGGAATCACCTTTTATGGTGAGATGAATAGTAGACGAACATGTTAGTGACCAAATGTGGAATTTCATTGTGTTCTTAATTGGTTGAACTAAATGATTGTTAACCAAATTTGGAAAGTAAGATTGTGTTGGTAATTTAATGAGGAGGAGGGCACCACAAGCAACCATATATTTCTTAGATGTAGTGAGTTTTTGTTATATTATTGAGTACAATAATTGGTTTTTAATGTTTTTTAATTTATAAATTGAGTAAACTCATAGATATTGTTCTTCTATTTGTATTGTGAGTTGATGAACTCTAATCCTAAACATATGCATGCTTGATTAAAAATAATAAAAGTAATAATAAAAAATAGGAGAAATATCAATTTTTGAGATGCACGTAGCATTGACAAAGACTACAAGGTTTCCCAAATTCCTTCATTGTCCATTTTGATATTTGGGCATGGCATCCCTAAATTCCTTTATTAGCCATGTTGATCTTTGGGCATGCCATCCCTACAAGGGAGAAATCCCACTTCTAAATATTTTATCATAACCATATCTCTATAATGTAAAAACCACCTCATGGTAGATCTTTAGAATCATGTCTAGGTGCATAACCATTTTGGAATCATAATTCTTTTTACATGAAACAAATATAATAGTTTTAATGTTTATTATAGTTACAGTCATTCTTAGAATAGAGATTTCTTTTAAATTCCAGGGACAACTTTGCTTGCAAAACAATAAAAAGCGTACTGGGCTCCAAAATGGAGATAACAAAAGCTAGCGAGATGAAAGGATGGTTCAACTTCAAAGTATTATACACTCAAAATTTGTTGGTTGAGGAGACTGTTGGCCTCATCAATCCAGTGGACCCCATTCCAACTGACGTAGGAGGTAGGATTTCATAATGCTTCCTTGAATGGTACCAGTGGATCACACGGTATGGCGTAGTCATAGTTAGACCTGACCCTACTCCGCAACATGTTGTAATGGTTTCTTTGAACCCTGTCAGTCGGCGTTTGCAGGTGTAGGAGAGATGATATCGAAGGATTATGTTGAAATGGAGAAATGTGTTATCGTAAGAAATTGAGCATCCATGCTGATTGAAGTAATTGGAAGTATGGGGAAAGAAGTGAACTAGAAGAGACCGTAGCCTTGAGGCTCCACATCCCTCACCAAAATAGTCATTTCTCCCTCATTGTGCAGATCTTGCACATCTCCTACAATATACCTCGCAAACTTTGGAAGAATGGTCTCCTTCACCTGGGAGGCGATGAGTTCGAGGTTCATCTATGCGTAGCTAAAGTCGTTTCCCCCCAATCTCTATTGTGTAATTTCTCTCTTGAATGCTTCAAAACTTGGGAGATATCTTAGAGCACCCGTAACATTATTCCATCAATTCTCAATTCAATACAGTACCCAAAACCCGACTACTATAGCTATTTAGATTATTACATAAATGCTGGAGAAAACCTGTTGCTTGAAGACCTTGAATTGATTGATCTGAACAGTGGGAGATATGGGAGCAATGAAGGAATCACTGTTACGAGCAATGGCACCTGCCATTGCAAAGTTGGCTCCATGCATGAAATTTGAAGCTAGGGACTGCAAATATGGACACAGAAATGGAAATCCCAAATCCTAGGATGCAACATCAATCATACACCACAATTAAACGTCCTGATCAGAACTAATTGAGCTGCTATTGGTACAACACATGTAATATATTTATCCACGCAGCAAAGATAAGAATAGTTATAATTGAAAATAACATACCAAAGAAATTTATGGACAACTTTCCATCATTGTATTTGTTTACGGGTTGCCCGAATAAAGTTTGTCGATAGAGAATATAGTCAGCAAGCTTGTTGTAGGGGAACACAACAAATTTTGCTCCTGTATCAGCTGTGGAGTCCCCAAAATTGCATATCGCCGAGTAATTACACTGGGCAAGGGACATTATTGGCAGACTATCCATCGACACAAAAATGCCCACTAATAAATATCCAGTCATTCTCTGCTCAGTATGCTAGTCTCCATTGTCGACGATAATCCTTTGAGATAAGTTAACACAACCGAGATTGGATATGTGAAGGGGACTATAGTGAAACTGAAGCTCTGGAATGAAGAACTCCAGCGCTAAGTCTGAACATTATAAACAAAAAAACCCTAACGTTCCCATCAGTGCTGGCAAATTCCATTAAGTAAACGAACGAGGAATACTACAATCAATCGACATTTCGGTCAGCCAATACAGGTTGGTTCGTAAAGAGAGAGTTGTGCATACAAGAGCGAGTTCCCTCAAAAAAAACTTTTAAACTTGTAGCATTTACAAAACCAGGACCAAGATCAAAATAATGGTCTCTAAGTGCAATCACATAAACCTTTACCCTACGAGTGCAATCCGATGTGGGTGAACAACGTTTATATAGGATGAAATAGTTCTTTATTTTCGCTCCAATAATGGAAATCAAGGGTTGGAAATCAAGGGTTCAAAGAAGATATGAACATGAAATTTGGGTGAATGCAACCATATACCAGATTTATAGGGAAAATGGAGGGCAAAATTACCCCGGGAAAATTAAGGGTTCAAAGAAAATATGAATATTAAATTTGTGTGAATCCGGATTTATAGGGAAAATGGAGGGCAAAATGATCCCGGGGAGCTTTCATTATTGAAAATTGGGGGCGAATAAATGATTTCACTACAATTTTTCTAGAAATTTTGGGAGCTATTCGTTACATATTTATTTTTCCCCCTCATAAATATTGGACGAATATATTTTTGCTTAAAAAATTCTTTCCATATAAAAAAATAGCCCACTAATTTTTTTTTAAACACCTTTAATTTCGCCCCTAAAATTATCCATGATTACACATGTTAATCAAGTGATTCTATTAGCACAATTTATTGGCAATTTCACAATCATCTACAACTTCAAGTTAGAAATAACATTATCAAACGTAGATATAACTAGTCAAACAATGATAACAAAGCAAGTATAAACAATCCTCTAAAGAGTTTAGATGGGGCGATTGAAGACTTGAGTACAACTTTCCACCCACTAGGTAGAAGTTTTCACTCAATTAAAAAATTAAACACTAAATCATAGATCAAGCATATATATCGCATAAGTATGTTTGCAATCATAGAGCTTATTTTCCAAGTGTTGGCTATGAGCTTTCTCCAACCTTCCTACACATAATTTGTACAACCTCTTGTTATTGTGTAAGCTGTTTCCGGCTATGTTCTTCCTTTCCCATTTTACTCACTTAATGTGTTCACATCTTTAACAAGGTTATATACTTTTAAAACTTAATCCTAGACTTGGATCGAGGACTATGCCCTTCCTCGGTTTTTACTCAAAATTGCTATTTTAAAATAGCAATGGTTCTTGTTAGGCTTCACGCCTTCACTTGAGTTGTGTGGAATTATATATATATATATATAAAGGCCAAGGGGTCGCACCCCCTCAACAGGCCCGGGCTACCCGCCTCAAGTAAATTAGCTATATAAAAGTATATTTATATCTGTTGTAACTCTCAACAACCCTAAGGGGCTTCTCCTTCTATGGCTGCTCCCTTACTCCAACGCTTCACCAAGAAACTAGACTATGATATATATATATATAAAACAGGACTGAGGGTCTGTGCCCTTGCTCCAGATAATTAAATTACGAATCATTTAGTTGTTAATACAATTGATGGCAGACCTAAGGGGCTGCCCCCTTTCTCCAAGGTTTACGTTTAGAATAATGAATACAATATAAATATGTGAACAGAAAATGTGTTCTCCCTTTCAAGCTCAGGCAGAGCTTGGAATAACATTTATATAATTCCATTGCAGACAGAGCCTGAGATTTCCCACTCTGCCCACGCTGAGCTTAGTATAAATGGGAATATAACTTTAATTACCGACCTAGCATAAACTGCTCTCTCTCAAACTCACGCCGAGCTTAGAAAAAGTGAAAATATTAATTGAACGTATAAGTTTGCTCCCTCAATCTCTAGAGTTCACACTTAGCTTAGAGACCCAACAATATAGGTAAATGGTTTGCAAACGGGACTTTGGGGCATGCGCCTTCTCTCTCGGGCTTCCACACACTGTTTGTTTAATGGTTAAAAACCAGGTATTATTTAATTATAACACAGATCATAGATTCTTCACAGAGGAGCTGGGCAGTGCATTCTCTCTGGTCCCCACACATTATTTAATTAACAAAAGTCACCAAGTGACAATGTCTCCAACATTACACTTGTGTTGGCCGATTATTTACAATTGCTTATGCTAAAAATATTTAAACTCAAACTAAACCCACTGCCCTTCTAATGAAACAAAGCAAACCACACTGCCTTCTAAATAAAACAAATGAGATAATAGATATGATAATGCTAACGACAAGCTTTAAAAAAAAAATACGTACTACCTTATTAATGAGACATGAGATGTATGAGAGAGAAAAGAGACCAGAAAAACCTAGACATGATGCAGAGTGGATTCCACAATTTAATTACAGTTCAAATTCAGCAATTTGACATGGGTTCTCTAGTTTGATAGAGACATGGTACCCACCGATGATGTGTCTCAATTTTCATGGAGTTGTACCTCGTAGGTAAAAGCGCTGGTGCCTTTGAGTACAACTCAAAGATAGATAAATTAGCATTTTGTGATCATGTGTGACTCCAATTTAAATCTCGATGGAACAAAGAACCCTATAGAAGCAAGGCAACAAAAGAACTACAATAATGTTGATTTAAAAGGTGATGGAAAAAATATACAGCATATAAACAAAGTCATTTTGATTTACTTGGAATAAGAAAAAATGTTCTTCGAAGCACTTTTGATAGTGATTCCAACCTGCTTTTGACATGTAAATGCAATTGATGAATAGCTTAACTCGGAACTAAACTGGAGTTGCTAGATTTCAATGCAAAGAGAAGAGCAGTTGTGTCACAAGACACATGAACATTGCAACTTGAATTTTGGGGGATCAACATAGAGCAACCCCATAACAGTAAGGGTAAGGGTGGGACACATTTTATCAATGGTGAAATCATTTTTTCTATATGTGTTGTGAATTTTTTTATAAATGGTGAAATCATTTTTGTTTTCATATGTTAAAAAGTGATTCAACTTTGATCTTAGTACGTGTATAAAAGCAATAAAGACAACATAATAACTAATCCAAAATCTCAAATACATTAATAGCTAATTGTTTATTATATATCAATAACAAACACTAGGAACACATTCAATGTAAATAGGAGATGAGATCATTAGCAATCAACTATTATATTAATAAGAAATTTGAAGGAAAAAAGAGAAAAGATTATATTTTGAAGTGTAAATCACCACTAACAATTGGAGTAAAGATCATGATGTGCTGAAATATATATGCTACTGTAAATCACCACTCACAACTAAAGTAGGGATAGCTAACACACAAGAGAAAAGATTTTAAACACATGGTATCACCTATTTATTATTGACACACACCCACACCCACACAACATGTTCTACATAGGAAAGATAAAAACCTGGAAAACACACATTCATAGTGCAAAGGTGTTTCACATTTACAAGTATCAACAATTACGGAACTAAGAGTATTCAAAACAACTTGAAAAAGACACTACAGTGAATCGAGAACAATTATGTAACCAACTTGAAAATTCGTGATATGATATAAAATTTAGGAAACAATTTTATAAAGTTATATTATGTTTAAAGTTGATATTATATTAATATTAAGATTAATATCATTGTTTCTAAATGTCATAATTATCATTAACATTAATGTTAATAATATTAATAATAGTTCATTAAATTTAATCTTATGAATCATATTAAATTTAGTTTTAGTAATAACATTAATAATATTAATAATAGTTGTTAAATTTAATTTTATGAATCATATTAAATTTAGTTTTAGCAATAACATTAATATTGTTATTAATGTTAATATATTATTAATATTCATCATCATTATTATTATTATTAATATTTACATTAATGATAATTATTAATATTTTAAACATTAATATAATTAATTAATTAATAAATAATAAATTTCACAATATTAATTACAAAATATTATTAATATTGTTATTCATATTAACATTATTATTAATTATTAATATTGTTAATAAACTTGTTATTCATTACTAATATTAATATTAATATTAATATGAATATGAATATTAAGATTAAAATTAAATATTAACATTAACATTAATATTGATAACTAAAATTAATGAAACGATATTTACTTTAATACTTCAATAACATAGATAATGTTGATTTTAAGAATAATAATGTTAATATTAATAATATTATTAATAATAATATTGATGTTAATATTAAAAATCATCAATACAGTTAATAATAATAATAATAATAATGTTAATATTAATAAAAATATTAATATAACAATAACTTTCATGTTAATAATATTAATGTTGATATTAAAATTAAAATAAACATTAATATGAATATAAATAATGTTATTATTAATGTTCTTTAATATTCATATTCAATGAATTAATATTAATATTATTAACTATTATAAAATAATTTTAATAATATAATATTTTGATATTCTAAATTGACGGTAATCAAAATCAACAACTATCATACACATTATGAAATATTTAAAACATCAAAGCTGTGTGAATACAAATCAAGGTAGCTTCTTTTTTTCTCATTAAAAAATTTGAGGAACCTTTTTTTCTCATTATAAAATCATATTTAATTTACAGGTTACACCATATATACCATTTTATAGAGAGTTACAATTTTACTGATTAACCAAGACAGATTTTGTTAAAGCATTAAAAAAATTTACTATTTAAAGCATTAAATTTTTTAATATTCTTAAATATTAATATTCAGATTAATTACTATTAATATTATTAATTATTCTAAAATAATTTTAATATTATAATATTTTGATATTCTAAGTTGATGGTGAGAAAAATGAACAACTCTAATACACATTATGAAATCTTTAAAAGATCACAGTTAACAATGTTTTTCTACTGGATTTCAATAGATTTAAAGGAGGGGCTAATGCAGCTTCTTTTTTCTCATTAAAAAATCAGATTTAGTTTAAAGGTTACGCCATATATACAATTTTATAGACAGTTACAATTTACTGTTTAACCATGACAGACTTTGTTAAAGCTTAAAACAAAATTACAGAGTTTGTTAAAGCATTAAAAAATTTAATAACCCAATTACATATTTTGTTAAACCATTAAAAATATTTCAATTTAAAGAAGACGGACATGATTTTTAAACATTATAGTATATAAATTTTGCATGCTAAGAGGATGAGCTTCATTCTTATTTGAAACTACTTTTTACTTGGTAGCGGCTCATGCGAGAGGAATTATGTTTGAATCTTTTCTCTCCAAAGTGGGGTAATTAGGCCAAAATCCTTTGGTATAAAAATTTGTTCTCAGAAGGATCACTTCTAGGCTCCCTCTGGTTTGGCTTCTTCCCTTCAGTTGAGAATGACTACAACATATTTGCTCCCCAGCAAGTGGTTCCTAAGAGAAGATCACCAAAATGGTTCCTAGGAGGGAAATCAGTTAAATTCTAAGGCTCGTATCGTACTCATATCATTATATAATTCTATAAGAGCAGAGGTTTAACTTGGTTTCAATAAGGAAGGAGTAGGAGTATTATCAATCAATTTATGACAAGCTCCATCCATCCACCCACGGTCGAGGACTGGGACCAAGAACTTTGATTATCAAAATGGTCACATGCACGCAGGCTTCAAATTTGAATCCTTCAGGGCCCTTCAGAGTCCATTTTACACGTCATAGAAGGCCACTTCAAATTTTACCATGCAAAAAAAAATTTAATTATATGGTAAGCCCTTCAATAATTAAATTAACCACTACTATTTAAAATTGCAACAGAAGGGTAGATTCAAATTTCACCCATCAACAGTTTTCAATGGGAAATTGGGAATGCAGCTACTAGCTAGGTGACTTGGGACTGGGACTCGGTTACTCTCCAATATCCACGTGTACGATCATCCATGGATCATGGACCATTGGGCCTCTAATAATATCATTGACCAACTTACGTGGATGGGCTTACACTGAGTAGCCCATGGCTTGAACGATTCCAAGTTCTCATGTTTGTAGCGAACGCTTATGTGCTTAACACATTTAATGGCATCAACAAAATTATTAAACCTGGTTGGTGGCTCATACGTGTTGTTGGAAGTAGGCTTACCCAGTTACCAGTTATCACATACCAATTCGTGAATGTTGACTCCATGAGTTAATTGAGTATTCAATGTATAATATATTATGTCAATGTGCCCCAAATTGGGCAGTTCAGACAAAATCTACAATCTAGAAACGTCTTGTAATGTTGCAGGTTGGTGCTCTTGCCCGTGGCCCCTACCTATATCCCTATGTTTTCTTTGTTGTATCAAGTTAATCCTACCATCTACGGCTCCCAGCCTCACACCCCGTGTTTTCTTTGTTGTATCAAGTCAATCCTCTAGCTCCCGAGTCCCACCTTGTGTTTTCTTTGTTGTATATAGTCAATGCTCGAATTCCATGCTTCCATGGCTCCGACCATCAATATATAATATTACAGGAATACAAACAAGATTTTTCTTATACCCCTACTCCACTATGGTTGAGATACTTCCAAGTTCCACCTACCCTATCTCCTCCAGTCCTCGAGGAGAGTTTGCGGAGCGAAGCTGGCAATGCCAGCCTGCCATAAACATATTTAAAGAAATTTGTTTTCTTTGAGGAGCTCAACTACAAGGATGAGTAGATTGCTGACATCCTATGAATTTATAGGTATGTACATCATTTTATCCATTCATGATCCCATCAATTATTTAAAAATTTTGTTATTTGATTAAAATTCTGTAACTTTAAAGTTCAAACACAATATTATTATTTGAATGAAATTTTGTTACTTCGAATGGGCCTTGAAGGCTTCAAATTTGAAGCCTCGACCCAAGAGTGGGTTTGTCACAAATCTTTGTCAGAGGCTGTTTAGAATGACATTTATCAATTTCCAATTGTAGCAACAACAACAATTGCTTATTTCTTCATATGTCCTGTGTATACGCATATATGATTCCATGTGCTCCTTTCCTTTCCCTATTTTTCATTGTCCCCCGATCGAAGCTCTTGAGAATTTAGATACCCTTTAACTTTTGTGAAATGGAGGGGACAAGGAAGACCATTGTTTTCACTCTGAAACCGAGTCCTTCCCCGTTCAGCTGCCACTCGACACGGTTGCATCCCTACGGGAAACAGGTGTGCGCAATGCGCCCCCCAACTTTACCAAAAAGCCCAGGGATTTGGGGAAGTTCCCACTCTACCAACCTCCATGCGTCTAGTTAATGAGTCAGATCAAGAATCCATACTTTGTATCTAAAACTATATTACATGAGCTATTTTCCCCAATTGCTCAGTCATCGAATCGACACCTTCCTCTAGTACACGGTTTAAGATTGTTGGTATTTATTAATATGAAGACCACTCATGCTACTACACTTACAATCCACGTTCGATTGTATGAAATAGGACAAAAATGTTTTCGTAATCTTGATTTTTAGAATGACAGTGCTACTTTACCTTTTGATTTTGTTGCCCTTATCGGTTGGTCTGGAAGAAAACATGAACTTCAACCATCTATGCATCTCCTCTCTACTTGGTCTACCTACGTTTTAATCTTGCTTCACAACCCATCCTCTACTCCATCATACCACAGATTTAGTATGTATAACGAGATCTAGGGGGGGGTAATAAAGAAGAAGCATATAGGGTCCATAATTAGCTATTGAGAACAAAAGTTGCATGGAGTTGGATAGTTCTCTTTGCTCAATTTGGGAAACTGCTAAGATGGCAAAGGTGGCATAGTGGCCTAGAGACTGAGCCGCTAGATCGGGGCGAAATATGGTTAACCACTTATACTATGAAATGAGAACTATATACTATGAACGAGAACTCTACCCATAAAAACGATGATTTTTGCAAAAAAAACACCAAAAACACCCCCCAAATAGAAAAGTGTTGATACCAATATACACGTATTTTTTTTTAGGGTAAAAAATAGAACCATGGCCTAAACATCCCATATTGTTGTTTAACAAAACTTTAAAATCAACCTTAAATTGGAAAAAAAAAAATTTCTTGAAGAGATAAATTACAACTTTCAGGAAAATTGCATATTAAACAAAAAAACAAATTTCTCTAATAATTTCACCATTATAACCATATAAAAACAAAGGAATTATGATGCGATTCATAATGAGATAATATATTAGACCATACAAGAACAAATGGTTCATATAAATATTCAAAAACTCCTCTAGAGTTTCAATTACAAAAATCATACTAGTAAAAAGCATCTAAACTGCTTCTTCAAATTCATCCATGGATTCTAACACCCCATCATCAAAAACTCCTCTAGAGTTTCAATTACAAAAATCATACTAATAAAAAGCATCTACACTGCTTCTTCAAATTCATCCATGGATTCTGACACCCCATCAGAATCTACATTTTCTGCAGATGAAGGACTTGATGAAGATGTAGATGACCCATACTCTTCTCTATTATCAATGGGCGCACAATCTGAGTCTACATCTATACCCATCATTTCAGATGTCATATTCCTTCGGGATCTACAGCTTGGTTTAACACACTCCCATCTTGCACGAATGCTCCCTATTCCACGAATATTAGCTTTGGGTTTTAAAAAAGAAATTAAAAACAAATTAAACTAACAAATTTTAACTAATGTTATAATTAAAAATTTTAAAAAAATTAAAAACAAACTAAACTAAGATAACATTATAATTAAAAATTTAAAAATACATTAAAAAAAAAACTAAGTATCTATATACTAACCAAACTAACATTATAAAATTAAAAAAAAAACTATACAAAAACCTAAAAACAATTAAAACAAAAATTTAAAAACAATAAAAAAATCAAACTATACAAAATTTTAAAATAAATTAAAAAACAAAATAATTAAAAAAAAATTAAACTATACAAAATTAAACAAACTTTAAACAAAATTTTAAAAAAATTAAGCAAACTTTAAACAAAAAATTAAACAAAATTTAAAAAAACATAAACCATACAAAATTAAACAAAATTAAAAAAAAAACAAAATTTAAACAAAATTTTAAAAAAATTGAAACAATGCAATGGCGGGGAGGTGGGCGGTGGCGGTGGAAGGGAGGGCGGTGGGGGAGGAGCGAGGAGGGGGAAGGGGAGGGCGACAGAGGGATAGGGGAGGAGGAGGAGGAGGTGGTGGGTGGCGGCGGTGGAAGGGAGGGCGGCGGGGGGAGGTGGAAGGGAGGGCGCGGGCACGAGGAGAGGGGGAAGTGGAGGGGAGCGGGGAGGAAGAAGGAGGGGGAGGGCACCGCTTACTTGGGTGCCAAAGGGCAGCCCTCACGGCCCCCGTCGATTCCCAGCATCGACGTTGATGCCGGGCATCAACGTCGATGCCCGGCATCGAAGTGGATGCCAGGCATCGACGTGGATGCCCGGCATCGACATGGATGCCCAGCATCGACGTGGATGCCCGGCATCGACGTGGATGCCCGGCATCCATGTCGATGCCGGGCATCGACGTCGATGCCGGGCATTGACGATGATGCCCGGCATCGACGTGGATGCCCGGCATCGACGTGGATGCCGGGCATTGACATTGATGCTGGGCATCGACGTTGATGCTGGGCATCGACATTGATTTCGGGCATCGACGATGATGCCTGGCATCGACGTTGATGCCACGAGGGCTGCCCTTTGGCGCCCAAGCGAGCCACCTCCCTCGCTTGGGCGCCAAAGGGCGGCCCCCGTTGATTCCCGGCATCGATGGGGGCCTCCCTTTGGCGCCCAAGCGAGGGAGGTCGCTCGCTTGGGTGCCAAAGGGCGGCCCTCACGGCCCTTGTCGATGCCGGGCATCGACGGGGGCCTCCCTTTGGCGCCCAAGCGAGTTGCTCGATGCCTGTCCCTCCCTTCCACCTCCTCCTCCCTTCCCCCGCCTAGCTCCGCCACCTTCACCCCTTCCCCCTCCACCGCCCTCCCCCTTCCCCCGCCACCATGAGGGACACCCTTTGGCGCCCAAGCGAGCGACCTCCCTCGCTTGGGCACTAAAGGGCGGCCCTCACGGCCCCCGTCGATGCCCAGCATCGACGTCGATGCCAGGCGACGTCGATGCCGGGCATCGACGTGGATGCCCGGCATCGACGTGGATGTCGGGCATCGACGTGGATGCACGCCATCGACGTTGATGCTGGGCATCGACGTGGATGTCCGGCATCGACGTTGATTCCCGGCATCGATGTTGATGCCGGGCATCGACGTTGATGCCGGGCATCGACGATGATGCCCGGCATCGACGATGATGCCCGGCATCGTCGTTGATGCCGAGCATCGACGTTGATGCCAGGCATCCACGATGATGCCCGGCATCGACATTGATGCCCGGCATCGACGTTGATGCCCGGCATCAATGTTGACGTTGATGTTGGGCATCAACGATGATGCCCGGCATGAGCGACCTCCCTTGCTTGGGCGCCAAAGGACGGCCCCCGTTGATGCCCGACATCGACGGGGCCCGCCCCCGTTGATGCCCGGCATCGACGTCGATGCTGGGCATCGATGAGGGCCGTGAGGGCTTCCCTTTGGCACCCAAGCGAGGGAGGTCGCTCGCTTGGGCACTAAAGGGCTGCCCTCATGGCCCGTATCAATGCCGAGCATCGACGGGGGCCGCCCTTTGACGCCCAAGCGAGCGGCTCGATGCCCGCCCCTCCCTTCCACCTCCTCCTCCCTTCCCCCACCCAGCTCCACCACCTCCTCCCCTTCCCCCCTCCACCGCCCTCCCCTTCCCCCGCCACCGTCGTTGCCCACCTCCCCCCTCCCTCGCCGCAACCCACCTCCCCGACCATTGCATGGTTTAGTTTTTTTTTTTTAATTGTGTTTAATTTTTTTTTATTTTTAATTTTTTGTATAGAATAATTTTTATTTTTAATTTTTTTTTAGATTTTGTATAGTTTGGTTTTTTAATTGTTTTTAAAATTTTGTTTTAATGTTTTATATTTTGATTTTTTTATTGTTTTTAATTTTTTTTTTAAATTTGTTTTTAAATGTTATATAGTTTGATTTGTTATTATATATAGTTTTTTTTTTTTTTAATTTTTAATTTTTTATAATGTTAGTTTTAGTCTGTTTTTATTTTTGTTTTTAATTTATTTTAAAATTTTGTATAGTTTGTTTTTTTTAATTTTTAATTTTTTATAATGTTATTTTTATTTTGTTTTTAAGTTTTTTTAAATTTTGTGTAATGTTAGTATATAGTTAATTAGTTTTATTTTTTAATTATAATGTTAGGTTAGTTTATTGGGTTTTTATTTTTATTTTTAATTTTTAATTATAAGAACATTAGTTTAAATCTATTAGTTTTAATATTAGTTTATTTTTTTTTAAATTTTTTTTAAATGTTAGTTTATAATGTTGTTAGGTTAGTTTAAGTTGTTTTCAATTCTTTTTTAAATTTTTTATTATAATGTTGTTAGGGGTTAGTTTGATTTGTTTTTAATTTTTCTTTAAATTTTTTATTATAATGTTGTTAGGAATTTTTTATTATAATGTTGTTAGGGGTTAGTTTAATTTTTTTTTAAATTTTTTTTATTATAATGTTAGAGGGGGGAAACATGCAGCAGAAGAGGACATGAATTTGGCCTGCATGATATTGTTGATTAGTTTCATGTTTTGAAAAAAATGCTATGTTTGACAATATTTTGATAAGATATATTAGTAATGTTTTGACTTTCAGACTTAATTTTAGAAATAAAATTTCTATATATAATGTTTGAAATATGTTTCTTATAAATAATTTGTATAATTTTTCTTGAATTTATGTGAATCAACACTTTTCGAAAAATAATATGAAATAGTATCATTTTTATACAAAACATATCTGAAAATTGATTGAAAATGGTTTTAAATG